>ML675609.1:33748730-34207625 GCA_007922155.1 Mesoclemmys tuberculata | reverse complement strand
GCGCCAATTCCTTTAATATCCTCGGGTGGAGATTGTCCGGTCCCTCCTAATCTCAGAGACCCTCCTAGCCGAAGTAATGGCCACCAGGAAGGCTACCTTCCATGACAGGACCAGAAGCAGGCATGAAGCCATAGGTTCAAAGGGGGGCCCTGTCAGTCTGGAGAGGACCAGATTCAGATCCCAGGGAGGCACCGGGTCTCTGATCTGCGGGTACATCTTCTCCACCCCCTTAAGGAATCTAATAGACATCAGGTGGGAGAAGGGCGACCTCCCCTCTAGCGGCTGGTGAAAGGCCACGATGGCTGCCAGGTGGACCTTTAGGGAAGCTAGGGCCAGGCCTTGGAGTTTTAGCTGTAGCAAGTACTCCAGGATGGCCTGAATAGGCGGGAAGCTCGGGAGCAATCCCTGAAACTCGGCCCAGCAGGTAAACCTTCTCCACTTGGCCCTATACACGACTTGTGTTGAAGGTTTTCTGATGCCCAGCGGAATTTGTTGGACCTGTGCAGAGCAGGCTCTCTCCCCCTCCATCAGCCACAGGGTCTCCAGGCCATCAGGTGCAGGGAGTCCAGGTCAGGGTACAGCAGCCAGCTGTGGTCCTGGGAGAGCAGGTCATGCCGTCTTGGGAGCTCCAAATGGTCAGCAATTAAGAGGTCCAGGTGCATGCTGTACCAGTGTTGCCTTGGCCATGCCAGGGCAATCAGTATCACGTCTGCTCTGTCCCTCTTGATTTTCAAGAGGACTTTGGGCAGGAGCGGAATGGGAGGAAACACATACATGAGGGTCCCCATTCATTCGATGAGGAACGTGTTGGAAATGGAGCCCAGCTCGCGACCCTGGAGTGAACAAAACCTCGGGCGCTTCTTGTTCCAGGACGACGCGAACAGGTCCAGTCGGGGGACACCCCACTTGTGGAAAATGGAGGCCGCTATCTCCGGATGCAGTGACCAGTCGTGTCGGGGTAGAAATGATCTGCTGAGGCGGTCTGCTTCATCGTTCCTGATCCCCGGGAGGTGAGAGGCAGATAAATGAAAGTCATGCCTCACTGCAAGTCCCACAGGCATACTGCCTCCTGGCACAGGCCTGAAGACTGTGCCCCCCCTTGTCTGTTGATATAGAACATGGCTGCGGTATTGTCCGTCAGCACTTGTACCACTCTGTCCATTAGGAACCTGAGGAACACCCTGCATGTCAGTCTGACTGCCCTGAGCTTCCTCACATTGATGTGGAGAGACTTCTCCTTGTCCGACCAGAGGCTTTGGGTGCTCAGGTTGACATTGATGTGGGCTCCCCACCCCATATCCGCACCATCGGTGATCAGGGAGACTGATGGGACCAGATCCCTGAAGGGAACTCCCTTCAACACCACGCTGGGGTTCCACCACCAATCCAGAGAACCCAACACTGCAGGGGGAACTGTGGCCACCCTCTGCAAGGAGTGCCTGCTGGGCACATACACTGAGGCCAGCCACATCTGGAGCAGCCTGTCTGAGGCACACTAGCCTCACCACATACGTGCAGGCTGCCAGGTGACCCAACAGTTGTAGGCAATGCCTGGCTGTTGTAGGGCACCTGTGCAGCTGGGCAATAATCGCTGCCATAGTCTCGAACCTCGCTTGCGGGAGAAAGGCTCTGGCCCTTACCTCATCCAGGGAGGCCCCTATAAACTCTATCCGCTGTCCCAAAGACAGCATTGACTTCTGCTCATCAATGAGCAGGCCGAGCCTGGTGCATGGTGGCACAGGTCAGGGATATACTGTGCTGAACGCGGGCCCTGGACCTGCCCCTTATTAGCCAGTCATCCAGGTACAGGAAGATCTGGACTCCCTACTGCCTGAGATGGGCAGCCACCACTACCATGCATTTGGTAAATATCATGGGGGCAGATGAAATGCCAAACGGGAGGGCCATAAATTGGTAGTGGCAACCAGACACCACAAACCGGAGGACGCGCCTGTGGCATGGAAGGATCGATATGTGGAAGTATGCGTCCTTCAGGTCGAGGGCGGCAAACCAATCCCCTGGATCCAGAGCCAGTATGATAGCGGCTAGAGAGACCATGTGGAACTTCAACTTTTTTTATTAACCTGTTTAGCCCCCGCAGGTCCAGAATGGGTCTCAGCCCCCCTTTTGCTTTTGGGATGAGGAAGTAACGAGAGTAGAATCCTCTCCCTATTTCTCCTGGGGGAACCAATTCCACCACCCCCAGGCCAAGGAGGTTGTTGACTTCCTGTATCAGTAATTGCTCGTGAGAGGGGTCCCTGAAGAGGGACGGGTGGGAGGGGAGGGTTGTTTGGTGGACAGGCCATGAACTGAATAGCATAACCTCTTTGCACTATATCCAAGACCCAGCGGTCTGAGGTTACGCTTACCCATTCATTAAGAACGGATGCAGCCTGCCCAAGAAAGGTCTGGATGGATCCAGAGAAGCAGGGGAGGTGCGACCCGCGGGTGCACCATCAAAATTGCCTCTTTTTGCCATTGGGGCCTTTAGCGGATCCCTGTTGGGTCCTAGAGGAGGCGGCTTGTCTACTACACCTGCCAGACCCTCTACTCCTATCTTGACCCCTGCCAGGTGGATAGGACCTACGCGGTGGCCTGGGCTGCTGGGGCAGCTGCCGCCTGGAGGCCTGCAGTGTATATAGACCTAAGGAACACAGAGTGGCGCGTGAGTCCTTAAGCGCGTGCAGCTTCTAATCAGTCTTATCTGAGAAGAGAGCCGATCCATGAAAGGGCAAGTCCTGGATCGACTGCTGCACCTCTAGGGAGAGCCCCGATGACTGAAGCCAGGAGCACCTTCTCATGGCCACCGCTGATACCATGGCTCTGCTGGCTGTGTCAGTCGCATCGCTGGCCAATGCCAGGGCTGCTGCCACCATAATGTGTCCCTCATCCAGGACCGTAGCAAAGTCTGCTGCTTGGTCCTGGGGTAAGGACTCCACGAACCTCCAGAGAGTGTGCCGGGGTTCAAGCTATGCCATCCCATCAGTGCCTGATGGTTCACAATACACAACTGCAGGGCCCCTGTGGAGTACACTTTATGCCCGAACAAGTCCAGTTTCTTATTATCCTTGTTCTTAGGCATACCCCCCTGAAAGCCTTGTCTGTCCCTCTGGTTGGCAGCATCTACCACCAGGGTCCCTGGGACCGAATGTGTAAACATAAACCCAAACTCCTCCGCCGGTACCTAGTATTTCTTTTCGGCTCCCTTAGAAGTAGGTGCTACTGAGGTGGGGGTTTGCCACAGGGCCTTGGCAAGTTTCATACCCTATCGTGCACCAGCAGGGCTACCCAGGAGGGACGTTGAATACCATAGTCCCCATAGAGGGGGTCCTCCTCCTCTGATAATTCCTTGACTTCTAGGTTGAGGTTTGCAGCCACCCTCTTCAGTAGCCCTTGAAATCCCTCAATGGAGCCTTCTGGTCATGGAGGGATGCCTCATCTGGGGAGGAGGAGGAGGATTACGGGAGCCTGCCTCTTTTCCAAGGCCCCGAAGAGGGCCCTTCACCTGGGTCCGACTCCTCCTCAGAGGAACGGACCTTGTAACCTTTATCAGTGGCAGGGGGCACCAACTGGGCAGCCAAAAAGCAAATGGTGATGGTACCCAGGCTCATTTGAGCTCCCCACGGACCCCAGTAAGGCCACTGCCAAAGTCCTTGGGGCCACCCTGGTGTCGGCATCGGTACCGGCTGTTAGGTGTCTTGTGGGAGTCCTGCAACCCCTTAACTCTCTGGGAGCTCAGGTCCCTGGATCAGCGACCTCTGCTCCAATCCCATCTGCTACCTCGCACGGGGAGTGACCCCTGGATGACCTCAACGACGTGAAGCACTGATGCCAATGAGAACGGTGCCAAATTGAGGTGTACTCCAACAACGACGAGGTGCGTCTTCTTGGCACCGAGGACTTTCGGTGCCTTTTACTTTTCGGCGCCTTTTACTTTTCAGCGATGCTGACCGGTGCTGACAGTACCGACACGGTGCAAAGCCGAACTCCGGCGACCGGGATCTGCAGTATGGTGCCAAATAGTGCTCTGGTGCCAGGCTTCTCGAAGAGGATCTGGAACGGCGCTGTGACGAATGAGTTGGTGCCGGAGATCTCGAGCCTGAAGATGACCAGCGCCTGCTGCCTTTGGAATGGCGTCTGTTGCTGGAGGACTCCAGTGCTGGGGACCGTACCCGGTGCGGAGATGAGCTCAACAAGGAAGCCTTGGAGATGGACGGGGAGCTTCCTCACTCTACCCATGCTGGCCATCTGGCGGGAGAATCTTCCCCAGCCAGGGTCTCAACCAGCCACCTGGGGCACCCAGCGTGAGTTTACCTCGAGACACCAGCCCCTTCTCCCTCGGCCGAGGGGGGCTGTGGAAGCATGGGCAGGGCCATGAGAGCTCTCGCTGCCCGGGACGCCTCCAGTGTCGACGGCACTGGTAGAGGCACTCTCCTACTTCCAGGAGTCGGGGGAGGCTCTCTAACAGGGGATGCAGGCACCAGAGCAAGCTCGACGGGCCTCGACTGCAACCCTACACTCAACCTCACTGGTACCAGGAACAGGGGGGAGTGAGCGTGCACTATGCACATTTCTTCTTCTTGGTCTTCAGCACCAGAGCTTGGCATCTCAATGGCTCCAGTGCTGGCGGCTCGCTCTGCACCGAGGAGACACTCGGTGCTGATGTCGAGCGAGAAGGTTCTGAAGTGGGACGAAGTGCTTCTTCCATGAGGATAGCCCTGAGCCGAATGTCCCGCTCCTTCTGAGTCCTTCTGGGCTTAAAAATTTGGCAGATTTTGCATCTGTTCTTTCGGTGCTGTTCCCCCAGATACCTCAGGCACTGGTCATGGGGCTCATCCACAGGGAAAGCCTTGCCGCAGCCACAGCAAGGCTTGAATCCAGGGGAATCGGGCATAGTCAGGCTCGTGATGAACCCCTAAGGGCTCCTATCTAATCACTATCTAACACTTACACTAACTAACTTCAAAAAACTTCAAACAAAAAGGGGAAAGATACTTGCAATGGCAAACTTGTTCCAGCAACCGTCCCGGGCAGAAAGAAGGAACTGAGAGGCCATAGGGTCGGCGGTGCCTTATGTACCGCGGTATGAGCACGGTACTCCAGGGGGCACCTAGGCTGACCCTTCGGGGTCTGCTGAGGAGAAAAAAAGTTCTGGGAGTGTGTGTACAGTGGTGTGCACTCACCTACACTGGAATGGATACGAGCAATCATTCGAAGTAGAATAGCAATTATTTAAAGATATAAAAATGTAATATGTATCACTATTTTGTAAGTTCACATATTTCTGATCCACCAGAATGGTACCAATAAAAAAAGAATCACCCTTATAAATATGATATGAAGATAATTTGCTTCTTTACAATATAGTAATCACAGTACTTGGTTTTATATAGCCTTTTTTCATAGTCAACATATCCCAAATCACTTCCCAAAGTAATGGAGTTAAAAAATGTCAATTCAGTGACTGTAGACATATGCAATTTGCTAAAGTGTTGGCTTTCTCCCTAAAAACTAAGTCTATAGATGAACCCATTTCCAGTCTGAGTCGCAGCACAGGGCATTTTGTGCATAGAAATGCATTTTGGTTTAAAAAACAAACAATTTTAATTTTCTTAGGGTTTAAATTTGTCCTCAGTGACTCTTGTGCACTTGCCCTTGTGATTGTTGGAGTGTCACAAGAATCACCAACGGCAAAATTTAGGCTTGTCTTCCTTTTTCATTCTTGTTATTGACTATTTGTTTAATGCTATTTGTCTTGTATAATGCTCTGGTGCTTGGGGAGAACACTCAGTTATCCCTGCAGTAAAGAGTTTTGTTTTGTTTTGTGAAAACTTGGAAAAAATTCTAAAATTCTAGAGTCATTTTTAAACATTTATATTGCAGCAGCACCTAAACGCCAAACTGAAAGTTGTTAGAAAATGCCTTATAGGTGGCCAACAATTTAAAAGAAAGACATATGGGTGAACGGATTGCTGCTTTGGACCATGGAGTATAAGTTAATTAGGAAATAATATCTTTACTACTGAGAACTCAATAATCTTTGAGAGATGAACAACTCCCAGTAACTTCCATTTACAATTTTTAAGCCTCTTCATTTTAAGCCTCTGACAAGGAACGCCTTTTCTCTTTGAGTCTTCTTACTAGTCCCTTTTGGGCAAATAAGGTTATCATTGTACTTAAGGCAAAAAGGTCACAATATAGTGATTTGAAAAAGGGACATTTCCATTCTTTTCTGTCCTTACGATTTTTCCTTGAAAAGTTCTCCATGAAAAACAAATTGCTGAACAAATAACTAAGAAAACTGCTTGCAAGTGCAGTTCAGTATGTCTCCCATTGTTTCCTTTGGTACACAGCACAGCACAACTGGGTGCAAGAGAGGTCAGACTGGCTGAATGAGTGAAGGACAGAAAATTAAGGACATCTGAAGGGCAAAATTCCGCAGTGAATTATACTTTGTAAACTCCACTTATATCAGTAAAAAGGCATAGGGCGTCATGTCAGGTCAGAACAAATGTGCCACTATCTATTTGTTGGAAAGAATGAAAGCCTCCATTCCAGAATGATAGCACCAAAGAAATTTAAGATTAGTTAGTTCAAATTAAATTAAACATTTTAAAACTAAGTGCTATGAACTTGCTAAGAGCTCCATTCAGTTAAAAAAAAAAAACTGTATAGCTTTTGCAGCTCTACACTAAGCCCAAGGAAGCCCATTTAAAAAAAAATCTTTCACTTGACACCAAGCAGAGTAGTTACAGTACAACCATGGATCTGCAACTCATTCAAGGGCTCAGGGGCTTTTCCTTTTTTTTTTCCCCCTCCTATTTTTTTCCCTCTCTCCTATTGTCAGCGTGTGTTTAAAATAATGCAGTTTGGTTGCATTTATAGTTCACACATCAACACAGCAAAAGCACTCTAAGTTACAAATACATTTAAGGTAATGACATAAAGAAAGAAAATTATTTAATCTCAGAAAATTACAGTATAAGAGAATGTCCTAACCCTAATGAAAAAAGGGTTTGGGTAGATATTAGGAAAGTGCTTGGGGACTGGGTGGATTTGGCAATTAGCAATGGGAAATGAGCATTTCACCTTTAGGTTACCAGATCAAATGTGAACAGGGTCAGTAGTGACTATAAATTGTTACCAGACGAGGGCTGTTCAGTGTTTTACATGTAATAAGAGGTGACGGCAGCAACAGTTTAGTCTCTACTTGACTAGTGATAGTATGTACCCTTCATATCACAAAACCATCACAACAGGTACCTTGATAGCCAGTTTTCACAGAGAGGACAGGAGACTGAAACACCACTCCTCCCCATGTGTACACTTAAAAGTCATCTTGCCACAGGATTGAAGCTGCTGCCTGTGCTATACTTCTTCTGTTGATAAAGTACTTCAGTCTCAATGTCAAGCTGGCACTTTTCATGACCATTACAGCCATTGGAAAAAATAGCTAAGAAAAAAATGCAATAGAGGACCAGACTACCAAGGGAAATGTTCAAGGCAACAATAGCACAAAGATTAACAGGAGTAATGAAGTGAACGGAGAATGGTAGATTCTCTTATACAGTCATCTTTTCTGGCCCTATGTTCTATGATATTTGGATTTATATTTGCAACTAGTAAAAGAACTTAAACCTATTTTAGATATAATTATCATCTTGCACAATATGTAGGAATTGGCAACAAGTATCTTCAATTAAGGAAATTGTGGAGAAATGATCCACAGGCTAGTGTGTTCTGTGGAGAATTTTTATACAGATGTTAAAGGGAGTCATTTCATTTCCCCAGGTTTGCCTCCAGTAGTGTTGCTTTCTATCTCAGTAGTCTGAACTTTGCTTTGGATCACTGCATGTGTCTAGCAAGGGTCTCTAAAGCAGGAACTGGGGTGAGGAAAGTGTCATTTTTTTCAATTGGGAGGCTAATTATTCATTTCCAGTTTTAGTTAGCTGGAAGAGATTTATATAAAGGTGCTGCTAGCATCAATCTTCAATGGCACAGAGTCTGCAAAGCAGGTGATAACATTCGATACCTCATAAGCAAGAGTACCTACCTCATTTAATACTTCAGACATTATCCTATACATTTCTAAAACTTTATCCTCAACATTTCTAAAAAAAAGGAGGGGAGAGGGGTTGGTTTAAGGTTTGGCATATCACTATGCGTACCCTACTGAATACTACACTGATCTATCCCTGATATAAGTCAACAAAAGCAACAAGATTCAAAATTCATCTGACACCTCCCCTTTATCTGCTTTCTCACACCCCTTTACCCCCATTGTTCTTTGGGTTCTGCTATGTAAAATATAGCAATCTACCTAACAATCCTAAAGAGGGTGCTGTGCTCTGTCTAACAAACTCACCCAGCCATTCCACCTCACTTTATTCTGTGTATTTCACAGGCTACAAAATGAAATTTACAATCTCCCACTTTTCCTTTGAAGCCCATGGAGCACAGAGAGCATAAAAGAAGACAGTGGAGCATTGAGTCCATTTACACTGCTAGTTTTCTTACAGTTTCACTTTTGTGCCAAAGGGTACACAAATAGCATATGGGTTTTCTTTGACTTTGTTTGCTGATGTTTTAAAGAAAATTAAATGTAAGAAACATTAATGCAGTGTTAATGCTGGTAATTTAAACCTATACTAATTTTCCACCTCTGTGTTAACTTGGCCATATTGCACACCTATTTCTGATTAATATTTTATTCATTTTACAGTACCTCCTATTGTGTAGTATGTCCCATATTGCGAGCTAGCTAGCATTGCTATGCAGACTAACTTTTGTTAACTTCCAAGCTTACTGACTTTTGGGTGTTAAAATGATCAGAATGAACACTGAATTAATCTAGTCTTTTTGTATCCAACAGCTACACTATCTGTTGCTATCAAATTGTTACTTAGGAAGTGCCAGTATGTTCACCTCCGTATGAACAAAGAAGGTATCAAGCCCCCTCTCCCTAACAGTAATGTATGAAACACTAATAGCAAACCTGCCAATGAACATTTTTGCTTTCCTGCCCTCTTCTGGAGAAGAGCTGCAGGTATGGAGTTCAGCCCACTAGAGATGAAAAGATGATTGACCACCAGGAGATAAAGTAAAGTGGGAGTTTAAATGGAGGCTGTCAAATGGACACACAAACAACTTTGACATAAGTAATATGTTTTTGGATTGGAGGTGCTTGCAATGTGTACCACACTTTCCCCTGCTGTACCTGGTTGCTTCCTTCTTGAATGCAGGTTGGCACCATGGGAAAGGAGAGGAATTGTTTTTGTAAATTTTGTGTCACTGCCTCTATACAAAAAGACAAGACACAGAAGTCAATGAAAAGTGGAAGGTATGCAAATGGGATTCCAGAAGGAAGCTGTATACTAAAGACCCTATAATAGTCTCAATGTAGTCAATGGCCATCAACTTCAAAGGGAGCAGGATCAGACTGCAGTTTGTTATATAAGGGTGCAACTGTAGCACATTTATTGAACAAATTGGCTCAGCTTTCCCCCAAAATACAGAATGCTTGGAACATACTTTTATTTTGAGATTCTAGTCCAAAATAATTGACCTACAACCAAAATCCTTTAAAAAACCTTGTATTTGACAAAGAATGTCCTTGGCTTAGGTTTTACAGACATGTAACTATACAATTAAATATTTTTCCTGTTCAAATCTGATTTAAAATACCAAACTGCTTCTTGGCCTGTATCCCAAATACCGATGATGAGATATTGGCAACCTTAATATCATTATTGTCAGACAGTAAGAAAGTCAAAAGGTTGGTTAGTTCATAAAGGCACAGATTACCTACCATTCAACCAGATCTCTTCTAATTGTGCCAGGAAAATAACAGTTGAGTGTTGCAAGACTTTCACAGCTCATGAACTAGCCTCAGGAAACCTGGGTAGGTTGTGCAAAGTGCATCCTACCCCTCCCACCATCACTTCCCACTGTTTCAGAAGCTGAACTGAACTGCTTGTTCACTGTCAACAACAACGTAGTGTGTGTGTGTGTGTGTGTGTGTGTACGTACCTACATGTGAGAGAGATGATTCACCAGCCTTTATTCCATAGAGCTGATGATTCATTCAGTCATCTCCAGATCATACTAACATAATAATATGCTCAATAACGAAGTAAAAAACAAAGTTCTTAAACTTTTTTTGCTCAAATATTTTTTTAAAGTGAGAAATATGCCGAGTAAGAGGCAGGACATGTGCAATGAGGAAATACAAAGGGCTATTTTTCATTTCCACCTCAGCCTTTGGAAAACACACTCACCACATGTGTAAAAAGAACTCATCGGTTTTGCACGGGGGCTCAGACAAGTGTGTCTGCCAGTTCTGCACTGGCGACATCCTTTGGGCCATGGCCAGTCCCTCTATCCCCAACCACCTGGGGAGAGAAATGCACAGGAGCAGCTCCCTATACCACGGGGGACTTCTTTCTCTTCTCCTTATGTAATAATCCAAGCTAATCAAAACGGAAGCCAACCACGCTGCCATAGAGCATTAACTGGGGATAATTAGCCTAGGAACAGATGCTCTGGACCAGAACCTATTTCTAACGAGCCGCCCAGGCGCTTTGCTGGAAAAATCCTGGGTGGAAGCAGCACACGCAGCAGCCAAATGCAACCCTTGTTACCCAACGAGTGTGCCGCCGCCGCCGCCAGTGCCCGTCAGGGAGCCACCAGCATCACAAACTGCAGCAGCTTCTTCCCAACACACTGCACGGTCTCTCCCCCCACCCCGGCCTCGGCCGCGCCGGAGCAGGCTCCCGAATCAAAGGGACCCGGCGGGGAAAGTTCCGCGGCGGCTCGCCGCTCTAGTCCCGCGGCGCCTCCGTCCTGCCTCCCGCGCCAACTGCCGCTCTTCCCCGCAACGTGATTCAACGGCGGTGTCACGTTAGGCAACTTGTTACGGCACCTGGCCGCGCTGCGCCGCGCCCCCCGCCCTCTCCCCCAGCGCCCGCTCGGGCGCGGCGCCCTTACCTTCCCTCAGGAGGCCCCGGGCGCAGCAGGCAGCGGGGGGAGGGGAAGGCGGGCGGACGGCGGCAGGTAACTGTAGGGCGCTCCGGGGCGGGCGGGGGAGGCTGCCGGAGCCAACCAGGGGAGAGCCCGGCGGCGCGGAGCGCGAGGGAGCGGCGCGGGGGGCGGAGGAGTTTCCCAGGCTTGTTTACGCATTGCTGCCCTGTTCCGCGCGCACCCCGCACGCTCTGATTGGACGCAAAGTGGGGCACAGCCTGTCGCCGCCCGCCCGCCCTGGCCACTCAGTGTCTTTCCTCCCAGTCCCGCGCCGCGCCGCCGCGCGCTGGCCCGCCCCGGGGCTGCGGCCCCGGGACCCGCCGGCCGCTCTAGCCGCCCTGCGCTGCGCTCCCCAGGGCACAGCGGCTGCACGCACAGGCCCCGCTCCGCCGGGGAGCCCCAGCGAGGCCGCCGCCGCCCTTACCCGGCCCGTTGCCGGAGCAGCACGGGGCAGGCTTGTGGCGGGGGGGCCGCGGAGCCGCTGGAGGAGGCGTGCAGGGGTGGAGGAGCAGAGGGGCGAGCAGATGACGAGGGACACACGAATAACCCGCAGGATTTAGCATTCTGAGCTGGCCCGAGCGAGGAATATCTCGCGTGACGGGCTCGGACTCAGAGCCAGCCCGCCCCTTGGATGGCGTCCTCCCCGCTCCCCAGGGTGTGCGCGGAGTGGCGCCCTTTCCAACGCCGCAGCCGGAGCCTGCGGACCGACCGTTCGCGTTTAACGGCTTTCGCTGCTCCCCCCCAGCTGTGGGTTCCTAGCGTAAACCTCGTCATCTCGCTCTGCTCGCTCCGTAAGGAAAACAGGTCGGGTCACGTCACTGCTCGCACAAGCTGTTACAAACGGATGACAAAAGCCAGCTCTGCTACACGTTCTTAGGCACATTACTGCTTCGGACAGCGGTAGCTTCAGCCCTTGGTTCGTTGTCCCCTAAAGTGACATAATACCAAGCAGGGATAGAGTGCAACCTGAAATAGTGCTCTTTAGTGTTTTGGGGAACAGCTGGTAGAAAAATGCCACATCATTCTCCCTTCTCTCCCATCAGCAGCCCATTACAGCACTTTAATACAGTGAGATTCATTTATTATTTCTGTTGTGTGGATTGTGACTCTGGTCTTATCCCTGATTAGTTCCACTGTTAAAACCAATGAAAGAATAGCGTAATATATTTAAGGTTTTTTGTTAAAGCATCTCACTATGATTCCTTCCCCTTTCCTCCCTCCCATCTTTAGATGATGATTTAAAATTGCAATAAATACAGTTTCTCGGTATTTTGCTATTGATGTTCTGCACAGGGTGGAGATCTTCATAATAGAAATCCCAATTTGCTCTTTCATCTGGAGTTTTCCTGACTCACCTTTAGCGGAGTCAGTTTCTCAAAGTTCTTGATTTTTACTAGACAAACATTCATGTTCCTCCCACTGATAACAGAAGCTTTGGTGCCCAGTTGTTGCACTCCATCTTGCATGAGGTTTTGCAGCAGTGGTACCCTTGCTGGAACCATTTCATGGCAGAGTGTAGAACAAAGATGTTGGATTCACAAACCATGTGTCTTGGTCACTAGCTGATAGTGTAGGAGCTGTTAGCAGGGCAATCAGTTCTTTCAGTCTTCTGGAGTTTCTTTTTCTCTTTTTTTTTCCCCAAGTGAGTAGTTACTGGGTCCTCCCCCTCTGGCATCAAAGACATGGGCCTTGATTGTAGACAAGCAGAAAGTGTTCTGGGAAGAAGGAGGTTATGAGGCCTTCAAGATTTCTCTCAAAAGATGGGAAAATGTTAGAGGGTTTTTACCTTCACTATCAAACAAAAATAGATTAGCAGAAGATCAGAATAAAGTACTCTCAAGACTTGACTCAATCTCGTTCATTTCTGTCTAGATATGGACATGCCTCCTCCAACTAGCACACAGGTTGGAGACGATCTTCCAGATAAATAAAAAAGGAATGATTTTTCTTCTACCTGCTGTGACATACTGCACCCCATGTACATCCTTATGGTGTGATTGTGTAGCATTCATGCTCACCCTTCTAGTGTAATGCTGCATTGTTTAATGCAAAGTATGTCATGTAAGGTGTTTTTGGAATGCTCACAACATACTGAACCTTACTGTTATAGTAGTTATGTTTCTTGCAGTGTCATATGTATGGTCATGAAGCTCTGCTATGTAATATTCCCAAGTATGTGTCTTACATGTTTTGCAGCAGATGTAAGCAAACACTAAAAGCAGCAGAGAGATAATTCATGCCTCACTAAGGGATGCATAAAACAACCCAGCTCTTCCAGAAACAATGGATTGGTCTAAGCACCTGATGGGGGATCTTCATGTGACTCAGGATATGGAGGGTTTGGGCACAGACTGGTCAGCACCTGACCCTGAAGGGAGGTGGGGCTGTAGAGGAACATGTTAAAAGGGGAGACATTTTAGTTCTCTTTCTCTCTCAACCCAGCTACAAATAACATCAAGCAACTGAAGCATTGACCACAGGGGGAGAGCCTGGTTTGAAGCCGACCAACCAGCCTATGGGGAGAACCATCTAAGACTGTAAGGCTACTAAAAGTATTAAGTTTAGTTTAGAATGCAATTTGTCTTTTGTTAATTTTTGATTAAATCTGACCTGCCTTCCCCTGGCTTACAATCATTTAAAATCTTTCTGTACTTAATAAACTTATTTTATCTAAAGCAGTGTAAGTGGTTTGGGTGTGTGTAGAGACTTCATTTAGAGTGACAGAGCTGGTGCATATCAATTTCTTTGATAAACTCACATGAGCTTGCAAGGTTCACTGGGCAGCACTGAACATTGCAAGATGGCAGTTCCTAGGGTTCCATCTGGGACTGAGGGTCTTTACTGGGTCATTCTATTGCATAATCCCATAAGTGGCTGACCAGAAGCACTCACTAAATTAAGGACTGCTTGCTTGCAGAAGGCTGTGCGTGGGCTGACCCAGGAGTGGAGGGTTCACACAGTGGGGGCAAATGCAAGATGGGCCCTAGTAGTGAGGGATTGAGGATGACACAGCTATACACCAGTCCGCATTGCAGTGGGGAATGTCACACCTGTTAACAGTCCTCAGCTACTATAAAAAGTTTTCCCCTTCTGCATTTTGAACATCGCCAAGAATGCTTTCCAGCATGGGTAAGTACTCATTACCAGTAGCATTAGGCTTGCTCTTTCTGAGGGTACAGATGACATCCACGGTCCATTCTGCAAAGATTCTCACACAACTTCTATCAGAGCATGCCACCTTTGATTATTTGGGTAGCTTGATTCATTCAGGCATCAAAATAATCATTTGAACATGGCAGAGACCATGCACACTCACTACCTGCATTTGTATGAGGGGCCTTGTTTCATAGGTCAGATTAATGTTAATCTTGACTGGTGTCATTGGTATAGTTGTAATTGGATCTGGTACCAGCCAGTAGTGTCAGAGCAATGCCTGTGGCTCCTGTGAGCATAGGTACACAGTGGATGTCACCCTATTTTATGACAATTTCAATGAACAATATATGTAGTTCTTTAAGAAATTAAAAGATCTCACTGAAATGAGCTGGGCAGTTCACACCTCTCAGAGCTATTGCTTCAGGCTACAAAAAAACACAGACCGACATCACTATTAGTTACTCCGTTCACATTTTCAAGATTTTCTCTGCAATCATAACAGCTGGAGACCTAATATTTTTTATATGAAAACTGAGATTCTAGATAACAAATAGCAGCTTGGGAGATGTCTTGGAACACTGCACTGCTGCCCGAACTGGAGCCCTGTGTTTGTTGGGGAGAAGAGGACAAAAAGGGAAAAGAAAATTCTCCATGAAACAAAGAAAAATTTGATGAGTTTGCCAGTCAGCACCTGCCACATCCCCAGCTGGCTGTGCTCTTGCATACCTAAGACTTGTGTGGTCCTGCTAGAAAATGAATAGTTGGTTAATTGGTCTGAGAGCTCCTCTATTTTTTGACCACATGCTGCCAGGTCAGTGGGTGTAGTCAATGATCAGGAACAGCCTTAAACTATTTTTCGGAATCCAAGCCAGACAGTAACAATAAGATTCGTGACTCTTCCAAACACACAGTCCAATGCAGCAAAATTCTAAGGCTTCTAAACCTAAACAAAATCCAGCATCACAACTGTCATCCTCCCAAGGATTCTTTGACTAACTGCTTAGACCGACCATGGTTGCAGGAACATCCCCTGGAGTACGCACAACAGCTTTCACAGTACAAATGCTGATCTATATGGGCATCTCAGGAACTCAAGCATGCTGATCAGGCCACAGGTATACAGTCTGAACTTCAGAGCCCTTCATGCTCTTTGCCTCTTCTCCTTTCCTAAGATATAAATTACTGAGAGGAATCAGTTGAGGAAGAGGGGCAGCTGGATAAGGCAAAAGGGCTGTTAAGAGATCTCTCATTCAGCCTTCCCTCTGACAGTTCCAAAACTGGACTGTTTTTTCTTCTGTTGTTTGCTCCCTTTCTTTCATTCAGTGTTGCTTTCGCTGGAGAAAAAGGCCTGCAAACAGCCTGCAAGAGCAACTGTTTCTTCTTCAAGGCAACACTTTATGCTGGTGCAAAGGACTTCACTCCTCTGTCAAACATTGACTTTGCTGTACCCTCAGAGGAATAAGTCATGACCCCCAAAGGGGGCTTACAATTGTATTTGATTGTTGATTAAAAATATGTACAGTAATAGTGCCAGACGCCCACATATAACAGCTGCTAGACTTTTATCTTCAGCTATGCTCCATGGTAGCTTTCTCTGAAAATGCTTCCAGTTCCATGGGCAGACAAAACTGCAGGGTCTCAATGCATTTATAAGATGATAATTTGGGAGGAGGGATGTGATGCTATTTACCATCTAGGTTTATTAGGAACTAGAAATCTCTCTGTACCATAGAATCTCTACAGATAGAAATTCCATGCTTGAATAATAAGAATATAGCAATAGGAATGTATTATCGACTATATGACCAGGATGACAATGGGGACTATGAAATGCTCAGGGAGATTAGAAAGGCTACAAAAACAGAAGACCCATTAATAATGGGGATTTCAACTATCCCCATATTGACTGGGCACATTCACCTCAGGATGGGATGCAGAGATAAAAGTTCTAGACATTCTGAATGACTGCTTCATGAAACAGCTAGTCCTGGAACGCACAAAGAAAGAGAAGCAATTCTTGCTTTAATGCTAAGTGGAGCACAGGAACTGGCCCAAGAGGGGAATATAGCTGAACTGCTCAGTAATAGTGACCACAGAGTAATTGAATTTAACATCCTTGTGGGAAGGAAAATATCAAAGAAACCCATCACAATAGCATTAACTTCAAAAAGGGGAATATCACAAAAATGAGGAAAGTAGTTGAACAGAAATTGAAAGAAACAATCACAATAGTGAAAAGTGGAATTGAAAATCCTGAGGAAAATAGAAAGGAGCATAAATTCTGGCAAGTCAAGTGCAAAAGTACAATTAGGCAGGCCAAAAAAGAATTTGAAGAGCAATTAGCAAAAGACACAAAAACTAACAAGAAACTTTTTTTTAAGTATATCAGAAGTAGGAAGCCTGCCAAACAAGCAGTGGGGACATTGGATGATCAAGGTGTTAAAGGAGCACGTAACGAAGACAAAGCCATTATCTTGGAGTAGCCAAAAAAATTCTTTGCATCAGTCTTCACTGCAGAAGATGTGAGGGAGATTCCCATACTTAAGCCATTCTTTTTAAGTGTTGAATGGCAGATGAAATTTAATGTTGATAAGTGCACAGTAAACATAATCCAAAGTCTATATACAAAATGAATAGAGACAAGTAAGGGGGGAAATACAATAGAGGTCTATACAATCATCAGTGGTGTGGAGAAAGCAAATAAGAAAACAAGGTTACTTACCAGTAACTTATGGTGTTTGAGATATGCTGCTCATGTCCATTCCACTATAGGTGTGTGTACGCCTCTGTTACCGGAACCTTTTTCCCCTTAGCAGATCCCACAGGGCTGGCTCTGGTGCCCTCTGGAGCCCTACACACATGCCACGGTATATGAGGCGCTGCCGGCCCTATGCCCCCCTCAGTCCCTTCTTTCTGCCAACTCCGGCAGCGGGGACAGGGGGTGAGTTGTGGCTGAGGTAATGGCCACCAGGAAGGCTACCTTCCATAAAAGCAGGAGCAGAGGGCATGAAGCCATGGGTTTGAAGGGAGGCCCCGTGAGTCTCGAGAGGACCAGGTTGAGATCCCAGGGAGGCACCAGGTCATGGCCTCTGGATAAAACCTGTCCACCCCCTTGATGAACCTGACTGACATGCTGCCGACAGGGCTTTCATCCAGATTTCTTGGTCCTTTTGAGTCCTCGATTTAAAAGCAGATCTTACATTTCTCTTTTCTGTATGCTTCCCCCAAGCACTTAAGGCAGTGGTCGTGGGGGTTGCTGAGCAGGAAGGCCTGCATGCAGGAGGCACACAGCTTGGATCCCTGCACCACTGGAGCATCGCCCAGCTACTTGAAGTCCCCGCCTTATCTCTAACTACTCTTAAAAACACTTAACTACTTAACTAACTGAAGCTAACTTAGAATAACAAACAAGTCCAAACAAGGGGAATAGAACTTGTTGAGAGCAAAGCTAGTTCCAGCAACCGTCACAGGTGGAAAGAAGGAACTGAGGGGGCATAGGGTGGCAGTACCTTATATACCATGGCATGTGCACAGGGCTCCAGGGTGCACCGGAGTCCGCCCTACAAGATCTGCTAAAAAATGTTCCGGATAACTGTGCAGGGAGGTGTGCACACACCTATAGTGGAATGGACATAAGCAAGCACTGAAAGAAGAAGGTGTTATTTACCCCTTCACATAACACAACCAGAGGACACCTAATGAAATTAATAAGCAGCAGGCTTAAAACTAACATAAGGAAGTACTTCTTCACACAACACACAATTAACCTATGGAACTCATTGCCAGAAGATGTTGTGAAGGCCAAAAATATAACTAGATTCAGAAAATAATTAGATAAGTTTATAGAGGATAGGTCCATCAATAGGTATTAGCTAAGATGTTCAAGGATGCAACCCCATGCTCTGGGTGTCCCTAATCCTCTGACTGCTAGAAGTTAGGACTGGACAACAGGGAATGGATCATTCAATAATTGCTCTGTTTTGTTCATTCCCTCTGAAACATCTGGCATTGGCCATTATCAGGAGACAAGATACTATGTTAGGTGGATCATTGGTCTGATCCAGAATGGTCATTTTGTATGTTCTTAACTACACAGCTTCCTAAATGAAGCAGGCTGGTAAATAAACCTGAGAGCCTGGACTGGACTCTTGGATGAATATGAAGTATGCACTGCAGATTGCCTGGGATGCAATGAATTAGTTTCTGGGCTCTGTGGATCACCAGGTAGGGCATGCAGTGACTTGTCAGCCTGGACTTGCAATATACGCCCTGAAAGACAACCTTTCCCAATAGGTTAATTGGTTTATTAATTATTGTTATCTGCAGTACAGAAGATCCTAGAGGCACAATGTTAGCATGAGTGGGCCAGAAAAAGAGAAGGGGACTCTCTTAACTTGCTCATCTACTTAGGGCATCCTCCCTTCTGTTCTTCTTGAGGGGTGAGTGCTTTATGTTTGTTTCATGGTTGCAATGTTTTTTCTAGGGGGTCTTTGCCATCCACCTTCTATCAAGTGACAGCTGCTAAGAGCGTAAACTTGTTTCCCTGCCCTTAAGCAGCAGTTTTGTGTTAGTATTGGCTGTTGAGGTTTTGCAGAGCCACTGAACACAGCCTGCAGTTTGCTCTGAACTCACTGGGATAACTGTCCTGCATCTGCCAAGGTGCAAGTTATGACTTGCAAGTTATAAGCTATGACTACTGTGGGGGGGAGGCTGTATTCTTTTACATTTATAACATAGAATCTGCAAAGCTGCTAATAATTTTTTGGGAAATGTTTCAAAGTTCAACTTTAATTTAAAAGAAAGAAACACAGCAACAGTTCACTTGTTTTCTTAGCTTCTTCTGCATTCTCTACTTTGTATTTCAGATAACTTCAAAGGCATTTCCTTAGACTACCTGATGGGCTCCCAGTCCCATGCTCTGACCTATTCCATTTCTGGGGTTCATTCACAGTGCTGTAGCATCTGGTTCTATTTATCTCTCCTAGGTACTGACCTGACAGCCTCACAAAGTTTAGTCTAGTCAGCCTCAAAACACCTCTGTGAGGTAGGGATGTATTATCCTCATTTTACAGATGGAGAATTGAGGTGCAGAGAAACTAAAGGTATTTAGAAGCAGCTAGGCATCAATGTCCACCAATAGTATTTTTAAAACCACCACTTAACTGCTGCCTAACCTGTAGGCACCTGCTTTCCTGCTCATTGGCACCAAAGAGCTTAAGCATTAGCAGCCTAAGCACTGCTGCTACCACACAGTAAATGGCTACAGCCTTGAGAAACAGGATTTATACATAGGGACAGTCACAGACTCACCTAGGAGTACTTCTGTATAGTTACATCTACCACTTCTTAGCCCCCTCACTGCCCCAGAGCTCCCTGCCTGCCTAAGTGGCATTTTTAAACTACACTGGGGCATTCCTATATCACTTCCAGTGGCTGGTCATGTAGGCGTGCTTGGGTCAAGCTTAATACGTATCACCTGGCACTGACCGCAGGTTTTAGGTGGCGTGGCAACAATGAAAAGTGCTCAAAAAGCACTAACCCTAGCCCCACATCCCCTACCCATACCCAAACGAACCCTAAACCTAGGTCGGGGATCCCTACCCATAGAAACCCTAACCCTAGGTTGAGCATCCCTACCTATAGGAACCCTAACCCTATCCCTACGTCCCCTACCCATATGAACCCTAACCCTAGGTCAGGGATCCATACCCGTAGGAACCCTAACCCTAGTCTTGAGATCCCTAACCATAGGGATCACTAGCCCCACATCCCCTATCCATACGAAACCTAAACCTAGGTTCAGCATCCCTACCCATAGGAACCCTAACCCTAGCCCCACATATACTACCCATACAAACCCTAACTCTAGGTCAGGCAGCCCTGCCCATAGGAACCCTAATCCTATCACCACATCCCCTACCTATAAGAACCCTAACCCTATGTCGGGCTTCCCTACCCATAGGAACTCTAACCGTAGCCGAAAGTCCACTACCCATACAAACCCTAACCCTAGGTTGGGCATCCCTATGCATAGGAACCCTAATCCTAGGTTGGGGACCCCTACGCACGGGAATCATAACCCAAGGTTGGAGACCCCTACGCATAGGAACCGTAAGGCTAGGTCAGAGATACTAACCCAAAGGAACCCTAACGGTAGCCCCATGTCCCCTACCCATACAAACCCTAACTCTAAGTCAGGGATCCTTACCCCTAGGAACCCTAATTCTATCCTCACATCCCATACTCATACGAACCCTAACCCTAGGATGGGCATTCCTACCATATAAATCCTGATCCTATGTTGGGGATCCCTACCCATAAGAACCCTAATCCTATGCTGGGGATTCCTACCTATAGGAACCCTAACCCCAGCCCCACATCCCTTACCCATACCAACCCTAACCCTAGGCCAGGGATCCCTACCCATAGCAACCCTAACCCTAGGTCTGGGATCCCTCCCCATAGTAACCCTAACTCTAGCCCCAAGTCCACTACCTATATGAACTCTAACCATAAGTTGGGGACACCTACCCATAGGAACCCTAACCCTAGCCCCAAATCCCCAACCCATACGAATCCTAACCTTAGGTCGTTGATCCTACCCATAGAAACCCAAACGCAAGGTTGGGGATCCCTATTCATAGGAACCCTAACCCTAGCCCAAAGTCCTCTACCCATATGAACCCTAAGCCTATGTCGTGAATCCCTACCCATGGGAACCCTAACCTTATGTCAGGGATCCCTGACTATGGGAACCCTAACCCCACATCCCCTACCCACAGGAACCCTAAGCCTAGGTCAGGGATCTCTACCCATAGGAATCCTAACCGTTGCACCACGACCCCTACCCATATGGACCCTAACCCTAGATGAGAATCCCTACCCATAGGAACCCTAACCTTAGCCCCACGTCCCATACCCAAAGGATCCCTAACCCTAGCCCCACATCCACTACTCATACGAACCCTAACCCTAGGTCGGGGGTCCCTACCTATAGAAACCCGAACAGTAGGTTGGGGATCCCTACCCATGGGAACCCTATCCCTAGCCCCAAGTCCACTACCTATATGAACCCTAACCCTACATCGGGGATCCCTACGTATGGTAACCCTAACCCCCGGTTGCGGACCCCTATTTATGGGAACCCTAAGGCTAGGCCAGAGATCCCAACCATAGGAACCCTAACCCTAGCCCCATGTCCACTACCCATATGAACCCTAACCCTAAGTCAGGGACCCCTACCCATAGGAACCTTAATCCTAGTCTTGGGATCCCTACCCATAGGACCCTAAACCCTAGCCCCAAGTCCCTTATGCAAGTGAACCCTAACCCTAGGCTGGGGATCCCTACCCATAGGAACCCTAACCCTAATCCCAAATCCCCTACTGATACAAACCCTAACCCTAGGTCGGGCACCCCTACGCATGGGAACCCTAACCCTAGGTTGAGCATCTCTATACATAGGAACCCTAATCCTCTCCCCACGTCTCTTACCCATACGAACCCTAACCCTAGGTCGGGAATCCCTACCCATAGGAACCCTAACCCTAACCCCCAAGTCCCATACCCAAACAAACCCTAATGCTAGGTCCTGGATCCCTACCCATGGGAACCCTAACCTTAGCCCCACGACCCATACCCATGTGAATCCAAACCACAGGTGAGAATCCCTACCCATAGGAACCCTTACCCTAGCCCCACATCACTTACCCATAGGAACCCTAACCCTAGGTCTGGGATCCCTATCCCTATTCTACCTATCGGAACCCTAACCCTATGCTGGGTATCCCTACCCTTTGGAACCCTAACCATAGCCCGAAGTCCTCTACCCATACAAACCCTAACCCTAGCCCCACATCCCCTAGCCATACGAACCCTAACCCTAGTTCGGGGATCCCTACGCATATGAACCGTAACCTTAGGTTGGGGATCCCTACCCATAGGAACCCTAACTCTAGGTCGGGTACCCCTGCGCATGGGAACCCTAACCCCAGGTGTGAGATCCCTACCCATAGGAATCCTAACCCTAGCCCCACGTTCACTATGCATGCCAACCCTA
The DNA here is from genome assembly GCA_007922155.1 of Mesoclemmys tuberculata. Classification (NCBI taxonomy): domain Eukaryota; kingdom Metazoa; phylum Chordata; order Testudines; family Chelidae; genus Mesoclemmys; species Mesoclemmys tuberculata. The sequence continues at coordinate 34,185,391 of ML675609.1, read as the reverse complement.
ACCCTAGGTGGAGCATCCCAACTGATAGAAACCCTTACCCTAGGCCCACATCCGCTACCCATACCAACCCTAACCCTAGGTCAGTTATCCCAACCTATAGGAACCCTAAACCTAGCCCTATGTCCCATACCCAGATGAACCCTAACCCTAGGTCAGGCATCCCCACCCATAGAAACCCTAACCCTAGCCCCAAGTCCACTACCTATATGTATCTAACCCTACGTCAGGGACCCCTACGCATGTGAACCCTAACCCCAGGTTGGAGACCTCTAAGCATAGGAACCCTAAGGCTAGGTCGGAGATCCCACTCCATAGGAACCCTAACCGTAGGCCCATGTTCACTACCCATATGAACCCTAACCCTAGGTCGGGGATCCCTATGCATAGGAACCCTAACCCTAGTCTTGGGATCCCTACCCATAGGAACCCTAACCCTATCCCCAAGTCCCCTACCCAAGTGAACCCTATCCCTAGGCTGGGGATCCCTACCCCTAGGAGCCCTATCCCCAAGTCCCCTGCCCAAACAAACTTTAACCCTTGGTCGGGGATCTCTACCCATAGGAAACCTAACCCTAGGTTGGGGATCCCTATCCATAGGAATCCTATCCCTAGCCCGAAGTCCCTTCCCAATATGAACCCTAACCCTAGTTCGGGCATCCCTAGCCCCAAGTCCCATACCCAAACGAACCCTAACCCTAGGTCAGGGATCCCTACCCATATGAATACTAACCCTAGCCCCACCTTCCCTACTCATATGAACCCTAATTTTTAAAATGATAAATATTTGGTTATTTTTATTTCCCATCTGGTTTTTGAGCCTGTAGTGTTTGTGTTTTCAAGCTTTTCTTCACAACCATAAGGGCTAGAAACTTACTTCTTAAAAAATTAAAACTGAGATTCTTATATATTTCACTTAATTTCTGGAGCTGAGGCTTTAAGAAAGACACCAAATATTGTGAGACTCACAATAAAACTGCAAGCGTTGGCAACAGTCCTTCATTAATTGAAATGCAAGATATCTAAATCCCTCTATCTTTAAAAATCTCAATCTTCAGCTATTTTGGAAATCCCAACCTTAAATTCAGTTATTACTTTAAACCAAGTCCACATTTGGGTCTAATCTGCTTTAGTTTCCCAGTAAAGTTTGCATATGACATAGACATGTCATATGACTTGTTTGGCTGAAGACTCATTTTTCGAATTATACTTCTTTCACTTTCTGTGATTCTATGTCTGATTGTGTGATAAACCTTTGGGCTACTCCTGAGTGTTCTGTTCTGGACTCCATGTTTTTAACATTTACATGCTTCCTCTGGATAATAGCTTTAATTTTATGGATTGTCTAATTACATTTAACTGGCAACATTCCCAACTACAGCTCCTCTGATAATGTATCTCTGGCGACTCAAGAATATGAGTGCGGTTTTCAGATGTAAAATTTGTGGTTGACAAAGAATCTTTTAAAAGTAAAGAGTAACAAAAGGGAAGTGTTCAGGTTTGGTGCTCAAAGCAATTGCCAAGTTCTATGGTTGTTAGTCACTTTGCCACTTGGTGTCCACTTCTGCCTTTCAGCTACGCCTACTGAAGGGCAAAATATAGCCCATCAGGATACAGTAATATTTAGGATCATTGGATGAAACGTCTGGTTGTAATTTTAGGCTCAAATCAAAAAGTCACCAAATGCCCCCTCTACCCTCTCAGGAATATGTCTAAGATAGATCTTTGTTTTTCCATAGCTAACCTGCAAACTGTAATTTATGGCTTTAAATCATCTAAAATTACTCTCTGTACTTTCCAGTTGGCTAGAGTTCTTGCCAGAATGAATGGTAATCTCCATCTTGTCCAGGATTTGGCTACCAAACTAGTCAACTACCAGGCTACCATCCCTAGCCTAGGATTAGGACTATCCCAGAATAGAACTCCCAATTCAGAGCCTTTGCAGTGGTTAAAAGTTTATTTCAAAATTTTGCTTTTGACTTTTCAGGCTCTTTGGGGTTACTTTTCTCCTCTTCCTCAGATCTAATAATCTCCCTCATGACCTATATGATCCTTCAGGCAGGAACTCTTATCTGTCGTCTTGTTCATCTGGAAGCCTTTAAGGGCAGCACCTTTGCTTTCAGTGTTGCTAACCTGTGAACTCAGAGCTGTAGTCCCTGGTTTTAAGGAGATCTGAAACCAAATTTAAGACCAAACTGAAGATCTCTGATTTAAGCCTGGCATGCAGAGGATGTTTTTAATTTGATGATTGTTTTATTTTATTAAGTTGTGAGAGAGTATAATTCTCTCACAACCATTTGGTCTGATATCGTTCACAACTAAAAGAACCTCTCTTACTTATGGGCTTCACTCAGCTGCACAAGGGAGTAACTGGGAGTGGAACAACCAACTAATTCCACTGCTCAGCCCTGCACAAATTGTTCCTCCTGTGGCGAGGCTGGAGAGGAAGATCTAGTTGCTAGATACTCTCCTTCAGGAGGAAACCAGGGGAGCCCTGGCACAGTCATCCCCTGCTTGCCAACTGGAGAAGGTTTGAGGGCAGTTAAGCTATTCCCCAAAAGAACAGAAGTAATTTACTCTCTCCCCAGACCAGGGGGGAACAGCAAGGAGGAAAGAATCATGACTGAGTTACAATTCATTCTCTGGTCTGCAGAGTGCAACTGTGTACTACCCCTTACTCGGAGCACTTTGTAAAGTACAGTCCACACATAAGATTTTAAAAGGCAACTTCACAGTAGCAGGGCTCTTCTCCCAGGTGGGTTGAAGTCCAGGCTATGTGCAGTGAGTGTTGGGTTGTTCAGCTGGAGGATCAGAGGGTATTTATTTTCTTCCATTTTGGTGGGTGATGCACATATGTTCTGTATATTTGAGATATGGTAAAGATGCTTAGAGCTTTGGATAAGCATCTTGTTAATGTTTATATACTTAATAAATACATGAATAAAAGATGCACATTTCTGATGCATAGCCACTGTTTAGATCTAAATATGAACATTCCTCATGTTGGAGCTTCTCAGGTAGGATTTTTTGCACAGGTGTAGCAACACTGACAAATGGTTGGTTTAAACGTGCTGCCTTGTGTAAAGAGGGGCTTGTATTGGTGCCATTTACCTACTCCCAAAATGGGACAGGGAACAAACAGATTGCTTATGGCATGGCTTTAAAACATTATATAATAGACTAAACAATTAAAATTTGTGGAGTGGCAGGACTTCGTCGAAAAGCACATAGGCTGAAAGTCTGACACTTGGAATCAGGTGCTGTACTCAATACAGGTAACTCTCACTGAACTGAGTGGTGCCATTCACAGATGGTTAGAGCACAATGGCAACCTGCACTAAGCAGAGGGTAGTGTGGTGCTGCACTGTCCCTGGAACAGTCCTCTCTGAGCCACAGTCACTCTCCCGCTTGCCCAGCTACGCCGGGGAGACAGTTAACTGCACAGGATCTCTACTGAGTGCAGCAATAACATAGGACATATAAGCACTGCTATGTTTGTGTGTGTGTTGGGGATGGCAGAGCAGTCTCCTTGCACTCCTCACTTATTCATGCTGCTACCAATGATGTACAGTTAGTGCTATGGCCCAGAGTAAGGTGTACTTACTTACATTCACTAGTGTCATAATCACAGTAAAGGTTCTATTCAAAGTGCATAAGGACTTCAGAATCTGGATTTTAATGCATGAACCGCTAACTTTCCCAAGTACTATCTATCCAAAATACATACAAAGCAACGTTCACATGTCATTTAGAGACTTGGTTTTGTTTACGATAAAGAACAAACTTCACACAGATGATGGTCTGGGCATGTCTGGGGTTTTCCTGTCTTTTGCTGCTGTTGGACTTGAGCCAGATTTAGTGAAAAAAGAAAGTAGTGTCTAGAAATTGTGAAAACACTGCACTGGCTGTTGCAGCCATTTGATCAATCAAATTATAGATGTAATTACTTGTCCAGACTGCTCAGGAGCAGGACTTTTAAGCATAAGGAGACATTTAATCTGGAATATTAATACTATTATTTGACTATTTTATTGATAGCTTTGTTCCATTTAAAGAAAACTCTACATCAGGGGAGGGGCAAACTTACAGACCCCCCCCCACCTCTGCTGGGCAGAATCCTCTAGCCCCACCACCCTGCTACAGGGCAGAGCTCTGGGCTCCATACCTCAGTCTGGTAGCCAGAGAATGGGGGGCAGGGGCATAAGCCACACTTTAACTGTAAAATAGTCGCATGTGGCTCACAAGCCACAGTTTGCCCACCCCTGCTCTAAACCATCACTTTTACTCACATTTCCCCACAGGGCAGTGACTATATCTTTCTTTAGGTTTGTCAAGCTTTTAACATAATAGGAGCATTACCATACTAAATATAAAATAAATAAAACTTGAAAACAAATTATTCTTATATGAACAATAGATACCGTTAACCAGGTGTGGTGTAGGTGAAGGGAAATTGATAAGAGGAAGTATTATTAGGAGAAAAACAAATGGTTAAGGATTGTACAGCAATGGGACATTCCCCTTCAACCCACGAATGATGCAGTTTGACATAATCTGAAAGCGAATCACAGAACTGTTTCGACAGTTCCTGTAAATTTTACAGCTTTGTGGGCTGAGTCCCACTGTTTTGTCCTGGAAAAACCCCTTCTCTTCCATGGGAGTAAGGCACAGAGCCACCACGAGGCATAAGCAGACTAAGCAATTGCTTAGGGCCTCAAGGAGCTCCAGGGGGCCCCCTATTAATTATTAGCCTGTGTTGTGTGTGGGGGGGACCTAAAATAATCCTCTTTAGGACCCTCAGTGGGCTAGAACTGGCACTGATAAGGCAAGCGGGATATAGCTTCTGTGCACTCTGTTCATGTGCAGATTTCACATCCCACAGTTCTCTAAATTCATGCAAATTCATTTAATCTGGTTAACCTATGTGCTAAGTTAAACTAGCCTAGTTTCTAGAGATAGAAATGCAGCCCTGTACCCAGGGTTGTGTGTGAATGGGGCTGCAGTAATGTGGGGTAACAAGGCCTCTGGGCAGTTTGTTATGGCTGTCTGTGCTGTGGATTTCCAGGGATCCACCAAATTTGAAGGCAGACCCCCTGCCCTTTCCCCAAGGGAAAAGGTACAGGAGGCACAACCCTCTAGCTGACAGGAAAGTTTATGGTAAGCCTCCTGATAGAGGCTGTCTCACAATAAACTACCTATTATGGCTTTTTAGATGGGAGGGGAGACAGCTTGGTCCAGGGATTTTTAAAGAAAGGAGACTTGTTTTATCATTAAGGTCCAAACCTTCCACAGCATACATTCAGGAAGAGACAGCCACAGCACTTAAGATGGCTGCAAATTCACAGCACTTAAGCTAAATAGCACAGTGTACAACACGGTATTTTTGCAGTACTAGTCCACCATATAAATAGCATGACTGTTTTTTTTCCTCAAGTGTCCCGTCTGTGGATGTGCCCAATGGCACTATCATTCAGAATGAAGAAAGAATCCATATAAACATGATCCTAAACACCAGCTATTCAGGAATTTTTACGCTGCATTTTTTTTTAAAACTTTATCTAAATTATCTGAGCAACCAAAACAGAGCAGGGCACACTCTCCACCGTGAAATTGACTCTGCCTTGTCAATTTCTGCGGCGGAGGGGGAGACTCGGCATCGCACCGGAGAATCTCCGCTGTGAAACTCGCTCTCCCCTGTCAAATTCGAAACCCCATCAGCGCCCCGCAGAGCACGACAGGGGAGGGTGCTAACTACCGGTTCGCTACATTTTTTTAATTTTAAGAACCGGTTCGATATCATCACTGGTTGTAACAATTACCAAACCTAATATTTTAAGAAGTGAATATCAGTAAAAGGTTTGCTTACTGGAGGTAGTACACTAGTATACTTTCTTGGCAAGCCTAGAAAAAAATTTCTGTTCGAGGGATAAAGGAAGTGGAATTCGGCAGACTACTCTTTGTTTCTAGATCAGAATGAACAGGATATTTTGGTTTATGAAATGCATAAAAATTCCCCCACCTTCTGTAAACTCTCACTAAAATAAAAGACTCGCTAGCTGCTAATCAATGCAGCTAAAACATGACATTTTCAGCATTTTATTTGTCACATATTCAAAATCAGGGACTATGGCATCCCTTAATAAAATGTTCAATGTAGTTTATTTTTTCAGATGCTTTGTTTATTTAACATACTATTCTGTCACTTAATAATGGGTTCCTAGCATACAATGAAAATCCATCAGATACACATGTGAATGCCATTTTCCCCCCAACTCTGGGTTGCTCAGGATTTCTTTCTTTGCAGTTAGGTTGGAGCTTTACGGCATATACCTAAAGAAGTATAATCATAGGCAGTCTATTTATTTGGGAGAGGCACATTAGTAGGTTCCACTACACCTTAGATGTATATTTTGAGGATTTTACAGAAAACACCTTGCCCTTCCAATGAGTTTAAGTTCTCATCTCACCTCCTCCCCACCCTCCTACATTTTCATGTTATAAACATGGCCAATGGGAGGGTTTGGTGACTGCCTGAACTGCCCTGATAAACTGTAGACATACATAGAGTGTCAGGTATGCCAGATATGGACAGCAGAATTATGGAACTGTCCTGCCTCTTATTTTAATTGAAGACACCCAAAGAACTTTCTGTTATGGGTTGGTTAAAAAACCCCTCCTGTTAGTTAAATTGAAACTAGAGCATAGCATTCAATGTTTTTCTTATCATTACCAAAGGCTTTGCCAAAATTGTATTCAGCAGGAGGCGTCGATGAATCTGCACATTTGCCAACATGAGACTACTATAAAAGTTGTCAGACTAAGTAGAAACCTTTTAGTAAATGAGAGACAGTAAATGGCCACAGAACACTGAAAAACCCTCTTTAGAAACACTGCAGCTTTTATATAATAATTTCTATATATCCCTCTCCCCCTTTTTTTTAAATCTCTGGGCCTCTTTCATGAAAATAGCATCTTCATTGCTTAGGAATTTCGCTTCTCCTGATGCTTTTTCTCACTCACAGGCATGATCTCACACACACAGCAAGCTAATTGTGATGTCACAAACCTAAAACGAGCTTCAGGTGACAAAATTAATTCAACACCACAACTACATTTCCATTAAAGTATTCTTTAAAAAAAAACCACAAACAAAAACTCGTTTTTTTTGTTGAGATTGACCAAAAATTGACAACAAAGTTTTTCCACCAATGTTAGTGAGAAATAAGCAGGAGCAGTTGAACATTTAACAGCATTGAGCAATTTCCATGCAGACATGCCTATAAATAAATATGAGGAAACAAAATACAGAATATATACAAGAGAGGTGAAATTATTGCTGCAAATACTTTACAAAGTTTAGCACTGGCAAATTTAAAAATAATGGAAAATGGTAGCAACTTTGCAAGATAGTTCCTACCAGGTTAAAGATACTTATGCATGATTTATCTACTGCTGCTGCTATGTAAATGAATTTTGTATGCCAGACCTGGCATGCTGCTTTTTATTTGGCATATACTATACTGGACGTCGAGAGCCTCATGACCAAAATAGATATGAAGCAGGAAGGTGAACAGAAAGAATAGGAGAGCATAAATGAGTGAGAATGAACAAGCAGAAATGGAAGGGATGGGGAAATGAAGTAAGTCTAGTGACTGTATAGCATGAACTCTTAGCTACACCCATTACTGCACTATAAGCTTAGTTGTTAATTGCAGGTGCAGTGATGCTGGTAGGTTTTTTAATGCTATTAGTACTCTTCATTCGCAAACTCTGTAGAGGAAAGTCAAGAAAAAACTGTCACTGTTCCATTTTGTTGCCTGGAAGATCATGTGAATGAAATCCATCAGTCATGCTAAAAGTGAATCCTGGGTGTTTGATGTAATTATTACAATTTCCTTATTCCTCCCTTTGTATTTGGTTCATGCCTTCTCCCCTGCATTCAGTCAGCACTCCCAACCCAGCATACATTCAGCGACCAATGGAAGTTACTGAATTTAACAGGCCAATTTAATATACCCTCTGGCAGCAAGTAGACTAGTTAGTGGTCAAGGGAGACAAGAAGAAACCCTCAATAATTACTTATTTAGAGCTGTATACCCTTTTTCTAGACTGCTGTAATTTAGAGAAGCCTGTTTGGGAGAGCAAGCATGAGCAAAGAGAAGAGGGTCATCTGTTGGACTGTGTCATTGTAAAAAAAACAAAACAAAAAAATAAAATAAAGACAGTCCTTTGTTTGGCTCTGGCCTAACTCTTCACTCCTTGTGATCTGCACTGTTATTCTCCAATAGCATGGTGTATGTGTTCTTGGAGAACATGAAGCCATAATGTAGTTCTCCTTTTTACTAAATCGACTTTATTAAGAAATGCCTTAATTAAACTGATAGAGGTCCCGATCCGGACTTCTTTTAGCTCAGTCAGCATTGCACACGTAATTTTCATAATACTACTACAGTTATTACCCATTACATGATGTGCTGTCAGACCAGTTCTACCAAGTGAAATACAACTAAACCTTCATTATCTAAATGGGTACAGAGAGTTTTCTGAAATTCAGTGGGGGGAGGGGAAGAGAAGACAATTAAAAAAAGAAATTCTAGTTTTGGGGGGATACTTTTGAATATCAGTATTTTGAATTTTACATAAACGGAGTTATCCTCCACCAAAAATTCTTAAAATATCTCAGCCCAGAATGAGCTGACATTGCTCCATGATTCCTGACTAATCAAAGAAAATTTACCATATGTAAATAATATTGGCACATTTGCTTTGGATACATTATTTCAGCCCTACAGTTTTAAAACAAGTCAGGCATTCTCATTATGGCTCAGGAAATAGCCACTCTAGTTTGGCTTTTGAGAATGAAAATCTTAGCAGCAGAAAAGCAAAATCGGTGCCACTTTTCATGTACATGCAAGGTATTATTTTTAATTGTATAAACTCCTTTCACTGGAAAAACATGCAAGTATTACAGGCTCAAAAATGGACCTAAAAATTTGGTCGAGTGTGAGCAGCTAGTGGAAGAGACCAAATGATCAGATGTTCAAGACATTATTTCAATTTCAAGATAAATACTGGGAAAAAGTAGCAGTTAGAGGAAAAGATTACTACACATCTTTAAAATAGCAAGGTGTTTCCAACCATAACATCTTAGAATCCTGAACAAGCCTGGTCTTAGACCTGTATCCCATTCTTTATTTAGCAGTTTCCTTTTCTTTTGGCAAATACTTGGATAATATCTACTGACCACCTGCCAGACTCCTAATGCTGCTCTGTCCGTGAACAATAGCTTCTTCTTAAAAGTGTACTAATTTGGTTGCTTTTAATAGGTTGTAGCTAATAAGTACATCAAGATAAGGGAGAGTGGGAAAGGAAATCTAAAGGAGGCAAGAACAGGAGAAAGTATAAGTCAGTTAAATTATTGTTGGGTTTAACCTGAGAGATCTATAAGAGTCTCTGCTCATGATTTCTTCAAAACGTGTTGTGAGAAAGGAGATGAGAATTCACTTGCTTTGTGAACAATAAAGATGATGTGTATTTTAAGAGCAGAAAAGGATATGAAACACTGTCACTGAGGCTCAAGTGCCACCTTGACACACAAGTTTCATGAAGGGGGATGAAGGATGAGATCAGATGTGGTTCTTGGCTTTACACATAATATTCCTTTGTATTGTACATGAGAGACCCTGGCTCCCAATACTCTCAGGGCCAAATTCAGAGTTAGTATGTAAGGTGGTAGAAATAACATCAAGAGGAGGCCGTAAGGGAGTCTGAACTGGTTTAGCTTTATGTTGAGGGATCCAAGGAAGTTGCAAGTTACAGAGTTCACTGACTTCATTAATTGGATCTGAAGTTACAAAAGGCTGGATTTGCGCCTACGTAGGCAGTTACTTTAACTAACACCTACCAGCTAATCACTTTTCCTGCTAAACTCAAATCTTTCAAGTGTAGATCCTTAGTTTAGACCAATACTTGCTTCCATCTATATAGTGATGTTTAATGTGTGCTAGTTGGCACTCAATCTGTAGGCTTGATAAATGGTGATAGGATGGCCTTCTATTTTGAGCCCTGACAGCTTCTCTTCCAATATACTTTGCACAATTTAACCTTTATTTTAAGCTGTCAAATACATAGTACAGAATCTTTCTTGCAAAAAAAAATTTTTTTTGATTTTCCGTTTGGTATTGTTTTGACTTGCCAAGTTAGTGAGTTCCAAAATATGTAAGAGTTGAAACTAGGTGTCCCAGCTGTAGTATTATAGTTACACCACTCAGCTGGATGAAGGCGGAAGCAGGTTGGTGGGGTAGAATAAGCATACTCTGCCACTGCCTGAACTATACACAGGGTGGCCAGATGTCCCAATTTTATGGGGACAGTCCCGATATTAGGGGCTTTTTCTTATATAGATGCCTATTACCCCGACCCCCCATCCTGATTTTTCACACTTGCCATCTGGTCACCCTAGCTGTACATGTCTTGTAGACAAAAGGACTTCAGTCTCTAGAGCTGTCTATTTGGCACATTTCATCAACACTAAATTCATTTTTTAAAAGTTCTATCCCTTTTGACAATATGCCAACTTCAGTGCTATCTTTCTTTTTTTTGAAGAGGCCTTGTTTAATTGCTCTAACTTCAAGTTTCCTTTGCCCATACATATGGGGGTAAGGAGAGGGTGCTGGATTGTCAGTGCTGCAGGCTGAATTTCTCTATCCAATGCACACGTGGAACAGGGACATCACCAGTACAAACTTCTCCCTGCCAGTGTAGCTTAAAACCTACCTGGGTGAACTACTTCTAGTGGTTAGTGGATAGTTCAGTTTACATAGCCATATCATGGCTAGCCATTCTATTGCCAACAGCTTATGGTCATCAGTCTTGTGATCAGAACACTTGTTCACTGAGAACTGGACTGAGACCATCGATCTCATTTCATATAGGCAGAACAGCCATCAGAGATGGTGGCCCTTTTTCATTCATTAGCACCCTGAGCTAGATTAATACCAACAATTTAGAGGTATTTTAAGTTTTTTGTAATAGCTGTGGTGATCTCAGTGAACCTTGGCCTCTTCTTTTCATCTGTTTGTCCACACATCATAACAGACTGCACTGAGACATGCTGTTTATAACCGAAGCCTCTTGTTTTCTACCTCTTTAGCAATACTCTAAACTTTTTCATCTTTACTCTCTCTATTATAGGTACCTTAAGTGCCTACTAGTCAACTCTTCATTCAGCAAACAATGGAACAAATGCTCAGTGGCCTGCTGCACACTGGTTTAATAGTTCTTAAAACAAAAGGCAACTGATATAAGCTTCTTAAAATAAATAAATCAGCATTTTGTATTTAAAGCTATTTGGCTTTCAGATCATTCTGAAGCTAGTTTCCAGAAAAGACTGCTTTACATGTAAAGCTCTAATCAGTTTTTTCCAACTTTGGAATCCCATTTTAAAGTCTTTGGTTATATGTTGAAATATGAACTGTCAACAACAAAATATCACACTAAACCCAATGCACTTAATAATTCAAAGCTATTTCAAATTCCCCTAAAAATTCACCAGTAGGTACAACCACAAATAACTGCATATCCTTTTTTTTTAATCTTTCCTCTGAACAACAAGATATGACATCACAGCAATTTTTAAAGTTATTCCTCTTACATATATAATGCCAACTAACGAAAAACCTTAAACAGATGTAACCACAGCACCATCTGGCCAAGGGGAAAAGCTGCATTTCTGTTTAGAAAACAAGTCAATTATAGGGAACAAATTCTAAACTTTGAGACACTTCCTCCTTCCCCAACATGCACATTTTCTCTGCATTTACACTCACTCTATTTCTCTTCATTCACTCTCACCCCAACTCTTTTCTTACTCTGTAAACACACAAGTGTCAGCATTCAGTCTGGTACCACTTTGTCTTTCAGTCATTTTCCTTCAACATTCCTGCCCTCCTTTCTTCTCTTCCTCCACAGTCCCGGGGATGGTGCTATGTGCTCACCTCATTAATGTCTCTGGGCCACTGAAATGGATAGTCAGAACAAGCTATTCCCTCTGCTTAACGCCTCCTCCTTCACAGGAGACAGGCTGAGGATAGTGAGGAGAAAAATGGTTATTGGCTGGGAGTAGGGATCTCTTTCCTCCTTGTTGGGTTTTGGCAATTTTCCAGGGCTGTTGCAAACCAAGGTTGCATCTCATGCTGCTTCTGCTCTCACCCGACAGGACTATGCGGTGTTGAAAGCCATCATGTGCTTTCAATATCTCTAGGACTAGCTCTGTTTGTTCTGGAGCTGAATGAAGGTAGCAATGCAAACCCACTCCTATTTCTTCTTCTTGAGATGCTTGCATTTGCTTTTGCCGGTCACTGGATGGCTGTTTTCCTAGCAGATGATTTTGGGGACTGCATAATCTAGTCTCTTTCAATTCTTAAGCAATCTTTGGGACTTGGCGCAGCATGCAGCAACAAGAGTGAGGAAAAACACTACCATTCACACTGGCAGTTGACTCATCTGAGCTGGGTATGATATAATCCTCAAAAGCACTACAGAAGATAGGGAGCTAGAGAAACCAAGGTCAGTCTCTACACAAATTGCTTTCTAAGAGATAAATACTTGGGGGTGTGGGAAAATGAACTAGGATTCTTAAATTCCTCTGAATGTAGCTCTTTATAAACCCTTCCTTCCAAATTTACCATTTAAACAGGGCTCTTCCTTAGCATAAGGGATTGGGGGATTAGTCCACCCCATCCCCTTTGGGTGGGGCATAGGGTGTTGTACCCTGCAGCTAAGTCCCACTGACCACTCAAAACCTCAGGGTAGTAAGGTCTAGTGGCCTGAGTCAGGACAGCTGCCTTTTCTCATGGAGCCATGTGGCTCAATTGGCAGGGTCAATATGGTGGCTCTCAGTTGCTGGGGCTGTGCGGTCGATGGGCCACCACCCAGGGAGGAGGTGTCCAGGGTAGGGAGACACTGGCCCTCCCTAGTACAGTGGGTTCCATCCCACGGCCCTGTTAGCAATGACAGTAATTGCCACTGGGTCAGCGGGGATCTGGCCAAAACATGCTGACCAAGCTTCCGGTTCTATAACCAGCTCAATGTTTAATCCCCTGGGGTTTACCTTGTCTCACAGTGCCATGGTCCATGGCTGGAAGCATGGTCTCCTGGGTCCATTGGCTGGCACAATTCCTGATACTTATGTCTCCTCCTGGGCTTCCATGGGCAGTCGGGTATCTGCTGGGTTTCAGTGCACCTAGCCTCCAGAATTTGGGGCTCCAGCAGCTTGCAGGCAAGAGCCTGCAATGTGCATCTTCCCTCCTCAGCGGTCTGCCCTGACTGAGCTCTGCTGCTCCTTTATTATAAGAGGCTCCCCTTGGTGGAGCATGGCCAGTAGAGGCAAGGGGGCGTGGCTTTCTCTAGCCAGACTACAGGGTTAACCCTTTCTTGTCCTGTGCAGGATAAGTCCACCCTGTCACAAAATTCTGTAAACCCACTGTCTTAGTGTTTGGTTAGTTTCTAAGCTTCCAAGCAGTAAGTGTGCTAAATGCACAACCATGTCAGGCAATCACACCATCTTTAGACATGTCCCTTCATTCAGAAAGGTAGTTTCTCCAACAACAAAGATCTGGAATGGTGTCCCTATGAAAAAATGTCTTCAAATTATGAAATTACCATGGAGTCCCTTTGCAACAAAGAGAACTGATGCAATACATTCAAACTAGAATCTGTCACTGGATATTCATTTTTAGGGAAGGCTGAACCCCTGCAACTCTTTATGAAGGCAAGGGGAGCTGTGGGTGCTTAACACTTCAGACAAACTTTTCTGGCTCAGTGGCTAAGCCATAAGCTTAGAACTGAGGTTTCTGTTCCTGGCTGTGCTTTTGATTTGCTGGGTGAAATCAGACAAGTCTCTGTCTCCCCATGTGAACAGTGGGGCTAATAACCTGCCTTTGCAAAGTGCTCTGAAGCAGCAGCAGTACTCTGCTTCAGTAAGTTAATCAGGCCGCCCCCTCCCCCTTTGTAGGACACTGCCATTTTTAAAGAACAGGAAGATAATCACTCCACCTGTTTACCCATGCTCTGAGTTTAGAGGTACTTTGATTGCTATTGGAACTATATCTTGCTCCTGCTTAAATGGCCACCTTCCACTTAATTTCCTCTCTCTGATTTTTTTTAAACCTATTGCTATTTCAAGTTTCTCCCCTCAGATTATTATAATTGCAAGAAATTTGGGCATGTTTTTCTTTCAAACAGCATACGGTAAGAAACAGATGACATTTTGCTACAGGTGTAAACTCATAGTTGAAGTTTTCCCTTTTAAAGGGATTTTCTTGTTGAAAATATAGAATTAATAATGTAGTAATACTACCTTGTATTAGAAATAGTAGCAAAATTTCACAAGTATTGTCTCCATAATATTGTAAATAACTGATCACCATTTTCATCAAAAACAATCACTTTTCTTAGGCCCGTTATGTATACCATGTAAACACATTTAACATCTCAGCAAAATAAAATCCAGCAACACCAGTATAACATTACTTGTTACAATAGAGATACTACCAGCACTGTAAATAATTTTCTTCAAAAATATTAAAATAGTGAACAGCTCCATTTGTAACACTAAAAACACATGCATGAGTTAGTCCAGCTGCTATTTATCCACATTTTACACCCAAGGTAAAAGTTCCAAAAAGCTAATTCATTCAAAATTTAATTCAAACAAAAATAAAATGTTGTACTGAAAAGTAGCTCCATATTTATACCTTTGTTTATCTAAGGAGAAAAAGGAAAGGATTCAGAAAGTGCATTATGGCTTGTCAAAAACACTCAAAAACTGAGAGTCACTACAGTACCTATGACCTAGAACTCTGGCTAGTTTTGTTGATTAAACTTCATTAGAAGTGAAAAGCTGGATGCTATCACAGGGGAGGAAGAACTAGCAGGTCCCTTTTCAAACAGATTTCTCAGAAACATCAATTAATAGAGTCTCTTAAAATGATTTTCATGTACTCTATTTGCTGTATCAAAGAGTAATGCATATACAACATTTGAAACTAGCTTTACTCACTGCCAAGGTCACGTACACAAAGAAGTCCACAAAGATGAAGTTATCTAGGAAAATAAAACAAATTTAGACAATATATTTACAAAACAGTTAAAAGCAGCTCCCAGTGCTATCCATAGTCCTATGCATAGCAAACAGATTCACAAAAGAGAGCGAACTTCTCAACAGTGGAGGGGGCAGGAAATCATTAGACAAAACATATTATGTAAATTAACATTCTTAACACCTTCTTTCGTTTCCCTGTGAGTCTTCTGCTACACGTCTGTCTTTTAGAGTTTGTCTTCACTGCAGCCTTAGTTCAAGTTAACGCCTCTTGATTTATCCTAGCTTGAGTGTGCCTGCTCTCACTGCAAAACAACACACAAATTGCAACAATTGAATGGATTAAGAGCACAGGGTGTTTGTATTAGCAGCACAGAGTAGCTGCATCCCCACTGCGTTACTAGCTCCAGCATCAGCAGCATTCAAGCTTCAATCCATAACCCCTGACAGGCCTGTTATCTTGAGTTTACAGCACCACCATACTCAAGCTAGACATTTGTGTGAGAGGACGGGATATAGGTTAGGGGCAACACCTCAGTTATTTTCTGAGCTAACACTGCAGAGAAGACAAGCCCTAAGAGTGTGAACACCTGGGGGCAGGGTCTGTCTTTGTCTTGTACATATTTTTCTACTCCTGTGTATTGAAGCCAGGCATGAAGATTACATGAGTTCTCCCAACCTTCTCACCTCATCTCCCAGTTTAAAGCCCTTCTTACAATCGTGCCAGACTTAGGCTGGGTCTACACTGACGGCGGCAAATTCACTTTCGTCACATCGATTGCTCTGGATCGACTGAGCGGTCTGTATAGACGCGCTCAGTTGATCCAGGAAGTGATGCAGGAAAACCACCTCGGTAAGCAGAGTAGTGCTGTGTCGAAGGGAGCGCTGTTCCCTTTGACGCAGTGCAGTATGGACGCCGCGCAGAGGAGATGCTGCAAAGTCGACGGGAGATATGCAAGTGATTTACGTCACTTGCATATCTCCCGTCGAATGCCGCCGAATCGCAAAGGTAAGTGTAGACCGGGTTTTAGTTCCAGAAGATTATTCCCAAGAGGCTCAAATGGAGTCCATCAGTTGAGGAGAGTCTTCTTCCTGTGAAGACTCCCAATGGTTGATCACCCCAAAAACCTTCCTCATACCACCAGTTCTTGACCTTCATTATCTTGTCACACCTTTGCCCTCCTTCTCTAGGGACTTGAGTATTCCACTGAAGATCACCTGAGATTTCACTTCTTTAAGCACCTTACCCAGCCTAACATAGTTGTCCTTCATTCATTCCAACTGGAATCTAGCAATGGCATTTCCCACTCCCATCAGGATCCTTGTCAACCTCATGTCCATGTCTCATATTCTTGCTCCTGGTACATAGCACACTCTTCTGTTTTCTTGAAATGGTCTGGTGACAGGCCTATTGATTCTTCTTAGTATGGAGCACCCAATCACACAGACCTGACTACTCCGTTGTTGGTATGAATCTCTCCTACAGTCACCTGTATATCATCCTCATTCTTCCTTAGGCCCTGGGTCCTTGGCTATCATCTTTGTTTCTTCCTCTCTTCTGCAGGGACTGGCTTTTCTTCCTTGCCACCTCATCTTCTGTTTATCTTTTCTGTTCTCCAGTGCACGGAATCTATTACTCAACTCTATTTCACCTTCACTCGCCAATCTCTTCCTCTGGCTTGTCCTTGTTGTCCGGTTCTTTTGTGGGTCACTCTCCTCATCTGGCATTCTGCCCTTCAGATGCTTTTGTTCAGCAAGTGTCTGCAAATCTTGAGTTGACTGTACCACTTCCTCTCTGTTGTCCTGCATTATACTTTCAAATCCTTGTCTGAATTCTATCATCATCTCTAATCCTTGGATTCTCTTTGCCATGAGCTCTATCAGACAACATATCATGCATAAGTAGCTTCCATCAGATACCCACTCAAGGATGATGTGCATCCCACAGCTTTCACATCAGACCATCTTCTTTGTATCCTTTCCTCCTCAGGTCATTTGTATTGCTGCCTTAGCAATCATTGTTATCTTCTCTTCCTAGTCACTACTTCTAGAGAAAAAGAAAGGACAAAAATCCCTCAGAACTCCCACAGAAACTCAGATGCTAGCCATTTGCTGCTCCAGTGTTCGCTAGTAACTGGCTTTTAAACCAAGCAAAACTAGATCAGCCCCACCCCCTCTTTAAGAGATATCAGCAAGCACTGCCTTCAAAACCCAAGGTAATTTAAACAGCTTACATTTATAGTTTAGATAGACTCTCCAGGACCATCCTAAAGACTTCACTACCTATCACCTACTCATCAAGGGAACACAGACAAGATTAAAGGTCAAATAGGAAAGAGTTTATTTACAAGGAATAATATAACCAGCAACACAAGTATTAGGGTTGAAGTCTAGTCCCATATGATAACTATGGGCTAATGTACAATGGGGTTACACTCACTGACAGGGATCAACACGAGAGGAATGACAACAGAGGGTGGGATCAAGCCAGGGACCAGGAACAACGACAGGAACAACCAGGATCAGGACAAGCACCTACAAACTCCAATGCCTCCAGGTAAGTCTCTCTCCTTTCTTCAGTCCAATGACAGGAACAAAAAATGAGACATGCATGCACAAGTTGCCACTGGGACGGACAGCATGAGTGCTAGGGTGTGCAGAATATTTATAGGCTGTTTTCCCACCACTTTGCACACCTTCCACAACTGTGCAGCACAGGACACTCTAATTCTGCACACAGTCCTGCTACAATTTTGCACACAGTACTCTACATGCTGCACATGGCACCACTGGAATGCAGAAGTTCGCCCAGAGGTCAACTTAAACTCTGATAACCAAATAACATGTAGCCAATCTATGCAGATCCTTGACTAGTTAGGCTTCTCAGAGGGATTTTAGGTTACAAGGGCAAGAGCAAAAACAAGTTTTCCCTCTTACCTGTGACTGCAACTGTTGATCTGTAACAGCAGTTGCTAAGTTTAAAAGTAGTTTCCTATTAAGAACATTACCAACATTTTAAAAAATTACTTTTGCATATAAACTGCTCAGTTTACTAGACAATTTTTGGAATGTTACATACAGAATCATGCATACATGTAATTCTAAACATTCACTGTAGTTATCTTATTGCATATGATCCTCCAAAAAAAAAAAAAAGGTCTTATTGTAGCATGTGTCAGAATATCTAACAGTACTGTATATGTTCAGTGCAATGATTGGGTTTCAAGTCAATTGCCCGTGAAAGGGTATTAAGTCATTTGACTCTGTTTTCATCTTAATATTCACAACATTGGAGCAATACATCAACACACATACCTTGCTCTCTGCAGATGCTTCTACACTTGCACATAACTGGAAAGTGTTGTGAATGTTTGATGTGCAGCACATATATACCATCAGACTAACACAGCACCTGTTTATATTTTAATATATATAAACCTATTTTTAGCTGCCACCCCATACTTTTCCTATTCAAGGAAAAGCTAGAGATGGATATGAATCATATGTCTTACTAATACATTCCTCAGGCTTAAAAAGATCAATATTAAAGGACTGCTTCCAACCGTGTGCGACTTCTCTATATCTGACATTTGCAAAACATTACTATTAAACAGGAAGCGTACCTGAACTCATCCCTCTCCTTGCTGGGAAAAACTACCGTGGTATTTTCATACATAAATATATTAAAGATTGTGAGGCTTTCAGATGTTCTAATAAAAAAGGCCATAAAAGTACCTAAAACAGATTTTGATATAATCCTTTGCGCTTATAGCTCTTTTCATCTGATTTCAAAGCATTTTATGATCCCTATTTAATCACAGAACTATGAAATGGGCATAATGCCTTTTTTTTTTAGGTGGGTAGCATGGCACACAGAGATTCAGGCCACAATTTTTGAAGTAACTCAGCAGCCACAATTCGGGCCAGATTTTCAATAGAGTTGGATGTCTGAGTGCACATTGGGTGCTCGTGAGCTCTTCTGAAAAATATGATTATTTTATGTATTTAACTGGGAACAGAGCTCTGTTGAAAACCAATTGTGAGTGCTGAGCACCTCGAAATCTGTCCCAGAGCTCATTTATAAATTTGACATTAAGGGTACATCTACAGCACTGCTGGGAGTGAGTCTCGCAGCCTAGGCTATCAGGCTTGTGTTACTGGATCTAATGCTAGCAGACTAAAAATAGCAGGATATTGTGGCTCTGGCTGGAGCTAGGGCGCTGAAGCCTATGGAGCAGGGTGGGCAGAGATGGAGTTCTAGCTCAAGGACAAACTATCCAGCTATTTTTAGTGTCCTAGCCCAAGCCCTGCTACCATGAGTCTGTCCTCCTGGGTTTGAGACTCACTCATAGCAGCTGTGTAGACATACTGATACAAGAGATTTTGGGGTTGCTTTAACTCATATAAAATGCTTAGCACCAGAGACACACTTTATTTTGTAGCCATTCAGCTGGGGGGTGCAGGCAGAGAGGAGTGGGATTGTCGAGGATTTTGTCTGTTTTGCAAGCATGGTGGTGATATTGTAATGATTGGCCATGGATGGTTATATAGCTGGTTTTAAGATTGGGGTTTCTGGTGGGTGGTGATTGGTGGTGATTTAGAGTAAATTTTGAGTAGAAAACAATGATAGCTGATAATGTCATCAGATGGAAAGGGAGCAGAAAGCAGGGTGGAGGTGCTGAGAAGCTGACCAGTGGTGGGGAAGGTGGGATGGGGTGGGACAGAGTTCACTCCCGCTACTTGAAGGGAGGAGTCAGCCCGTGAGAAGGGTGGAGCTGGCTAGGAGTTGGTTTTGGGGTGGGCAAATGATCTCATCACTTGGCTCATTAGTCAGAAATGATATCAGTAGGTAGAAGGAATAGAGGGTGGTCCCCTAAATTAGCATGTCAGGTAACTGCTTGGCCCAAAGTGATCTTGCCTCAAATCTAACTGGCATGGTGGGCACAGCCTAACTGGCATGGAAGAGCGGCTAATCAGTGAGGATCTCTAAGAGTCATCAAAGCTATGAATAAGGCAGTAGGCTGACAGGCTTCAGTGTTGAGTGATCATGAGGGTGGAAGACGACCCAGCCCTTCTAAACAACTCTCAAGCAGCAGTGACAGAAGTAGCTTCTGACCAGCTTCAGCAGCAACCATAGCAGAGGCAGCTTCAACAGAAGCATGGCAGAAGCAGCTTTCATAGCTCCAGCAGCAGCAGCACCCATAGTAGCTCCAGGGGCAATAGACAGAACAGAGGGACCAGAGGCAGAACAGAGAGGATACAGAAAGAGAAACAAAGGGAGGATATAGAAGGCATAAGTAGGACCTTTCCTTAATAATAAGGAATGTGTGGGAATGATTGTAAATAAAGCTGAATGCCTCTGCTCGAGTGATCACCCTACCCATGCTGTGACTGCCTGGCCAGCACGCATAGAATATTAGATAGTTTATAGTTATAGCATTGTTTAGAATATTATTCTAATGGTACTGTGTGCTTATGTGTTGCCTGCCACGTTGTAATAAGCTCCAAATATTGAAGTGTGCGAGGGATTTACATATACGTATGCAGGATTTCTTTATGGTATATGCTGTTACTTTGTACATTCTGCAATTAAGTATTCATAAACATTGTAGCTTATGCTAATAGGACACCATAGTGTGTTGTGAATGCTGTATTGCAGTTTTAGAATCATTATACCATACAGTTTCTAATATTTTGTACTGTGGTAAATGCTTATTTCTATGTTTTCCTGAATGACTTTCAATTAAAAACCTATCTGTCTTAGAATTATTAATTAATAAAGAGACATTTGTTTTCAAAGAACTTGCTGTTTAAGTCTCAATCTTTTGAGCAGAGGACTGTAACCATGTCCTCTCAGGGGTAAACTGAGGTAGGCGGGCCAAGGCAGTTTCTCAGTGATTGCAAATGGAAATCCCTGGTAAACCCTTGTAAATACCCCAGGGCAGACCACAGTAATTACCTGCTTACAGAAATAGAGTTGAGAACAGTATTGTAAGAGTACCTAACCCCACAGATAGTGGGTCCCAGAGTTTTAGGATAATAAATTTGGTGTTCTTGGAAGCATACCACCAAAAGTAGCGGAAAAATAGCATGTGGGTAACAATACCCTAAGTGACTTGCTCAAAATCACACAAGTCAGTGGTGAAACTGGGCACCACAATGACTGGAATGATAAATATTTCTATATAATTCCCTAGCTGCACAAAGAACACACACTAGCTAGAACTGGGATAAGAACTTAGAAGCCCTGACTCTCTGTCCCCTGCTTTCACAAGTAAAAAAACCTCTGCTTCAAATTGTAGGCTAATGTATGTTAACATACTGAACCAGATCCTTGCATAAATCCGCATAACGCCGATGACTTCAGTGGAGCTATGCAATTTAAACTAGACAAGGATCTGGCCCAGTGTATTTAGAGTACATCAGCTGTATCCTAATTATGTCACTTTTCTCCATCAGAGCAGGGTGGTCTCTAAACTAAGGTCCCAATCCTAAAAAGACTTGCTCATGTGCTTATTTTATGCACTCTGACTTGAATGGGATTGCCTAAAGTATATGATTTCTCTTAGTGTATAAAGTTAAGCACGTGCTCAAATCTTTGCAGGGTCAGAGGCTAAAATATTTGAAACAAATAAAAAACAGAAAATAGAAGGAACTGTCTACAAAATGATGTGGCTTATTAATATAATAAAACAATGCTTAGAATGGCAACAACAATTTTACATAAATTTAATAGACTTCTCTAATGTTAATTATAGTATTGTAGCAACAGTTCACAACCGTCTCACATCTCTCTCCCCCCCTCTTTATCTTACTTTTATTCCTCTTTTTAAACTCTCATTCCATTGATTTCTCTCTTGCTTGCCTTTCTACTCCCACCCCACCCTCTTGGCTACTTGCTCAGTACAATAAGCTTGAAAGTGAGATATGATGAATATGCTGGTGAATTCAAATCCTAACAGAAAGTTCAGACCTT
Source organism: Mesoclemmys tuberculata (assembly GCA_007922155.1). Taxonomy (NCBI): domain Eukaryota; kingdom Metazoa; phylum Chordata; order Testudines; family Chelidae; genus Mesoclemmys; species Mesoclemmys tuberculata. The sequence continues at coordinate 34,163,318 of ML675609.1, read as the reverse complement.
TGTTCACATTCTGAAAAACAGCTGAAAAGACACTCTGTTCTTCTGGTCAGAAATCAAAGCTCTGCAAAAAAAATTACATTTAGCATGATCTGAGCTACTGTACAGCAGGAAAAGGAATGCACCACTCCACTGCATCACAAACTAGTGTTTAATATAAACTGGAGGAACATTATTGCCATCTATGCTGGGGCAAATGAAAGAGTGAGATATGTCACCCCAAACATTGAGTCAGCTACAGCCACTTTCTGGTGGATGCTTCCCTTGTGCTAGCTTTTCTGAGGTCAACACTGTAGCAACTAACACAATTGCCCATCCTGCACGCATGCCAGTTGTCTGGATGCAGCGCTTCCTGCCAGTCAGAGAGAAGTGACTACACTGAGTCTTAATACAGCCTGCCTCACTTATTAACAGGAGGCTTCATGTTCATGGACATTCAGGGTGCGAGGCATATAAAGTTTGATATTGATGTCAGAGCCTATTGGAATGAAGGCAATTAAGCAGGCTGGAATGTTGAAAGAAGGAGGGGAACGAGAATATGATTTGCCCCTTTCCTTTCAGAAAAAACTGCAGCGTCAACATCTATAATTCCCTCCAAACAAGGCTTACTCTTTGCAGCATTTTGGTTCAGTGAGTACAACCTTTTTAGCCTTCTGTGGCTGGCCTATGGTGTATTGTAAACCCTCTTAACTATAACTAAAGGAGACTCGTCCAAAGGTGCAGTAAAGTATTAGGGGTTGGTATTTTTGGGGGTTCCTGAAGTTATGAGTTTCCCTGCTGAGTACCATAAAAAGTTGCCAAAGAAAGTAGAATAGGTGATGACTGTAACTTGTGTGTCCAGGGAAGTATTATTCCCTGTACTGGGGACTTAAGTGAGCTCATAGCATGGTAAAATAATGTACCACGCTGACAATTGTAAGGGTAGCATTTGCCCACAGGCATCACACATTGTAAGTGTCTAATAGAAACCTTTTTCCCCAAAGAGTCCATTATAACCAAAATCATCCCACATTTGGAATGCTATACATTTGTTACTGAGGTGACTATCCAGTCAGTTTGAAACTTGAGTGCAACAGTTGAAAAGAATTGATTTTTTCCTAAGAAGAATTAGATCTATTGTGATGATTAATAGATCATTAAAACAAACTTTTTTTATACAAATGAACATATAATTTTTTACCAAACACTGGACTTGAAGTAATCCAGAAATACTGAAGTATTATTGTAGACAACAACTTTTATTGCTGTCCTGTGGAGGGTATTTGTAACTGTCTTATCATACATGATTATTCTTTCATCTCTGAATGACAGTCTGCCAGATTCCTGTATCTCTTGAGCTGTTCTTTTGTAATGCTAGATCCAATATCAGTTAGCACACTCCAGCATCGCCAGGCATTAATATTTCTATTTTTGCAGAAAGCACTGGCTCCTAAAATTACAAATATAATAGCACAAAAAACAGCATTTAATCAAGGCTGTTGATGACCAGAATCACATTTTTTCTGGTGAGAAGTGAAAGGATTTCAAGGAGATCTAAATACAGCAAAGTTCTTGGTTATTTATGGCATTGCAGATTTAGATGAGCAGGCACATGCTTAATCTTAGTATACTTTTCTAAATTTGTGCTATTAAATATCTCTGCATAGGGTTCATCTTGATTTTTTCCTGAACAGGATAATCATATAATCCTATATCAAATCATTTCCTTTCATTATTCCATAATATGTACAGCTGTGAGGGTGCTCATCCATAGATTGTTAAAAAATGTTTGTCTGATCATGCACATCATCTTGAATTTAATTTTCTACACATTAATTTAGCTTAAATTCCTACACACTTGAGGTCACCCCTCCTCCCCATCATTTTATGTGCTGTTTACGTTAACCCACAAAAAGGTCAAAGCTCAAACCTTTCCTTTCCCAGTTTTTCCCTTCATTATGCACGAACATTGGTCCTACAGCAGCAGAGGCTACTTCAAGTGCAGATGGGTTTCTCTTGATTCTAACCACTTCCTTTGGAGGAGATTTTTAAAAGGTGATACTAAAAAAATCATTTATATCACTTGTTGCAATGGAACCAAGTAGGTGATAACAAAGAAGCAGTAACACAAATGTAAAAAAACAAAAGATTATCTTCAGCAATTGCTTTTACAATAGGTAATTAAACTGCAGGTGCTCTTGTTCCTTTCTCAGTGACCATAAGTGGTATTATGTCCCTCAAACTAAAATATATTGTAATCGGCTTTAGTTGTATTCAACTAGTTTCAATTTTCATCTATAAAAAACCTTTCATGTTAAACATTATTAATCTGCAACTCAGGCATACCATGTCTCACTGGTATTCACGCTAATCACCCAGTATCAACAGGCACATGCAATTTCAGCTACTTTCTAGGCAACAGAACCTACTTTTTAAATGTATGAATATTTTAATTTCCTACTATGATTACTGCATTTTTCAAACTCTTTTTTTGAGGGGTGAGGGAAGAAATAAGAGGGAAACCCTTAAGCAAGTTTTACAAAACTTTCTCAACAATAAATGGGATTGTCTTGTATGACTGGCAAGATATCTAATTAACAACAGGGCTGTACATTCGGGAAGAATGTGCAAATTCACTCATAAAAAAGTCAAATCTGTTTCCAAAGCTAAAAGTAATCTAAGAAGTCAAAGTAAAGCAGAATCAAAAGTTTATTTGTGTAGCTGGCTCTCTCTCCAGTGGATCTGCCTAAATAAACCCCACACCATAAATAAGCACCTGGAATTTGGACAGATCAGCAGTATTATACAATCAACTTTGCATAGCTGGCACTCATCTTTTCTTTGCATCTTTCTACAGCAACTAGAAAGCAAAGACAGTTGTGCGGTACGGGTATGGTTAGCCACAGAAATGGCATATAAAGAGAAAGATATTGGATTTTGCAGCACTAATAGTATATTCAATTCTCATTCTTCTCCACTTTCCAGTTTGACTTTATTAAATTGACTTCTATTTTTTCTTTTCTAGGGTACTTTGGGAAGAGATTATTTTCACTGGAATTAGATAGCATGACTGGTGTCTATCTATTGAGTGTTCCTAAGCACAGTTCTAAGAAATATTTATCACCAACTGCAAAAGCTACAAACATCACAAATTTTTCAAAGGGCAAACAATGTAAGTTTTGGTGATGTCTATGTTCAGAATGTGCACCACTGCCATCTACAGGAATACCAGGGAGCTACTCAGCTATATGCCAGAGCTTCCAAAGACTGAAAGTCAAATATCATCTTGCAACTTGGACTAAGTCTGGCAGAAAATATGTACAACTGCCATTCTGGAGTAATGCCTGTAACTATTTTTAAAGCTTCCAAGAGAAGTGACTACATCTCCCTTTCTCTCTCTCTCAAGTGTTTCAGACAGTAATAAGGGCCAGATTCAAAAGACTATTCTGTTCTATGTAGGTATTTATATGGTCATCGTATTATTTAATTGCTTCACAACTTTCCTGGGAGGTAGGACGGGATTATCCCTGTATTACAGATTGTGAGCTGAGGTACAAGATAAATTGGGTGATTTGCTTAAAATAACAGGCAGTCTGTGACTAAGCTAAGAACTGAACCCAAGTTTCTTGAGTCCCAGTCAAGTGCTCTCTTCACTAACCCATCTTTCTTATAATCCTTGGCATACTATGGGTGGTTCTGCTAATGAAAGCAGAGATTCAGCTCAGAAGTGGCCCATTTAGCACTACATATGACTCAAAGATTCTATTACGTAAATGGAAGCAGAGTTAGGTCGATGCTGAGTCCTTTTGAAAATTCTACTCATGGTGCTCAAGATTCTTTTCAGAATCCAAGCATTTAAAACATGCCAACTCAAGCATAAAAGCAAGTCATTATCCAGTCAGTTCTTTTTGAAATTTTCTTCATCCACACAATTAAAGTCTTGAATTCTACTGAACACTGCAGTAGCTGATCTGGTGTCTAGCCCTATTTCTAGTCATTAGTTTATGGGTCATGTCTTCTCTTAGCCCAGGAAGACTGAACCTGCACCATCTGTGCTGTACAAACTTCTCTGCCAGCTCCAGGTTTTAGTTACCATCTAGTATCCTCTGAAAAGGCAGAAAACCTTGGAATTTTATCATTGATCCTTATAAGTGCTGACCTTGCCAATCAACACTATTTCGGCAACCTCTAGCTTTCACAGTCAATCTGACACAGAAAACTACGAACTTTAGCTTTGTAGATCTGAAGTAGAAGTACAGCTCTAATTAACTTTAGGAGAGCAGAGATAGCCAAGTTAAGTTATTCTCCAGATTCAAAGAAAAAAAAAAGATTGAAAAGACTTCAACTTGTCTGTCACTTATATCCTGACTTAATATATACGGATTGTAGAAGAGCAAACTCCTACTAAAGAGCAATTCTCAAAGTTTATTATATTGTAGCTACAAATTTGTCAAAGTGCTAAGTCTGATTTCTGAAGATGCCAAATATTGTGGCTCAAAACCTGACCACTAGCACACAGCCCGAGTAACTGGGACTTGCAGTGTGGCGATCCACAAGGGTACAGGGAACAAATCTTCCTCATCAGGGCCTAACACAGCAGTGGAGCCTCTCCACACTTACTACTATATTATCATGTATATTATAACCTCTAAAGCCATTTTGCTTCCCTCCAGAGGAATGGCCAATGTCGTAGATCCACTGTGCCCTACTCTTTTTCTTCTCTGTCCCACAAGAGGCTATCCTCTGGGAGCATCATAGAGCTGCACCCCAGAGCGAATAGGGGATCCATACACTGTTCCAATTCACCAGATATTTTCCCCTACTTCTGTGCAATGGAACTGTAATTAATACATTTATTATGCTTAATTACACTTAACCATCCTTTTTCTTCCTGCAGTCCCCCTGTCTCATTCACTACATGGATGCCAAGCACAATGCCATGGAGTGGAGGCTAAGGATGCTTTCTAGTGACCCAGCCAGCCTGGGCTCAGTACTGGGATCCTAACATAGATTCATCAGGAGATTACACAGAAGAGTCAGGTCTAGAATGCAGTACTTTCCAATATTGCACTTTGGTGCCCAGTACACTGGATAAATCCTTCTCTCCAAGCGTGGGAGGTCAAAACACAAATTCTCATTCCCCCTTGGTGTGATGGAGGATGGTCCTGTTAGAGTTAGCTAAATTGGAGGCCTCCTGGACTATGGTGGAAATGACTGGGTGGGCTTCATGGTGCTTGGCCAGCACATGGGGATGCACAGATTGTCTCTCCTGCAGCACACAGCCTTGCCTGCTACTTCTTTCACTTTGCTTGAGTGGGTCCTAAAGGGGGATGCTACCTGCCCATCCCAGCCATCTGGAGCTCATCATTGGGCCACTGCTCCACAAGCCTTCCTGGCTGGCCCCAACAAACAGCTGAGACAGTTGAATGACATCCAGCCGTTCCGTCTGTGACCTGTGCCCAGAGTACACATTTGTACTCACTCGTGCTTCATGCCATCCACTTTCTCGCCATTGTGTTCATCTCCAACACCAAGTGGTGGCACCAGCAGCCAACTTGAGGGTGAGGAAGCCCAATGGACCTGTCTGTACTCCACTGTGGTTCTATGGCTTACTGGGGATATTAGCTGGCAGCTCCTCCATGGATCTGTGAACACAGGCATGCATCTGGCATGGTTCATGAACTCCCGAAACCTGTTCCTTTTGTGGCAAGAGGGAAACACTCATGCACTCTCTATGTAGAGGCTGCAGCATCTCTTCCAGCTTCTCCAGAATCTCTTACTGAGGCTCTGGCTGCACTTTTTTCCTCACTTGTTTATCGTAGCATGCCCAATCTGTGGCCCAAAAAAGTTGCAAAACTTCCTCGTCAACTTCCTCTGACATTGACCAAAATGGTCATCCATCATCCCAGGAGGAAAAAGTTGGACATTGTGAGAGGAGGGGCTCTGCGACTTTGTGGCGCGGTTCTGGTCACTTAGCCAATCACAGAGTTCTTCTGGGCAGTGTTCACTGACTACTTAGATGCCTTTGAGGAGCAGCAGGTGCTTTCTGGGTTTTCTGCTCTGTCCCCCTTTCCATTTCCCAGATTTTTAACTTTTGATCTCACTCTTGTTCCTGTTTTCTCCTTCTTGTTCCAAGTAATCACTTGTGGCCTTGGCTCAGTGGTTGAGGGGGCAGACCTTTAGCTTTGGGCAGTTCTGTCCCTATATCCACAATAGGAACACACATTCCAACTTTTGCAACAAATGAGACACTACGCAACCCTGACTCATCCCAGAGAAAGTCCATCCTGTGCACTAAATGAGGAAGTCTACTTGCTCAGCCAGGTCTAGTTTCCTTCTCCTAGCACCTTGTCTGATACATCTCTACCCCACTCCACCTGCTTTGCATCATTTCCCCTTATATCCCACCCTCCACCTTCTTGTCCCAGTCTTTGTCCAGCCAATCCCCATCCAGCTTCCAATCATACTCCCCTTGTCTAGCCAATCCCATCTCCCACCCCCACTCTGGCTCCCAGTCTCATTCTCTTTGCCCAACCAATTCTAATATTCTTCCCACAACTCCAAGTCACAGTATCTCTCTTCCCAACTCCCCCTCCTATCCCAATCTCACCAGGCTCCTTTCGCCTCTGCCCCTGCCATCTACTGCTTTCTCTCCTCCCAGACTGGCTCTTATCCCTTGTGCATCTGAGTCAGGCAGTTTCCTCCTCCAAGCTGTCCAGCCACCAGCAGGGGGGTAAATGAGAACACAAGAAAGACAGGCTCTCTGCTGTCATTCTAGTGCCAGGCCCTTGCCCAAATCAGCAATTACAGGGAAAGTCCAACTTAATCCCCATAACCCTGGGTTGGAACATGCTTACTCAGGTCTACACTTACCTTTGCGATTCGGCAGCAGTTGATGGGAGATAAGCAAGAGATGTAAATCACTTGCGTATCTCCCGTTGACTTCGCTGCATCTGCTCCGTGTGCCGTCCACACTGTGCTGCACCGACGGGAACAGTGTTCCCTTCGACACAGCGCTACACAACTTACCACAGTGGTTTTCCTATGTCGATTGCTGGATCGACTGAGTGGGTCTACACAGACCGCTCGGTTGACCCAGAGACATCAAACTGATGACAGTGAATTTGCCGCCGTCATTGTAAACCCAGCCTCATTCTGTGGAGCTGAAGCCTATGGAGTCTGGTCACACATAGCATGTCTCATTCCCTGAGAGTGCATGTGTATGACCAGACTGTGCATGCACCATGCTCAGAGCAATTGAGCATGCTCCGTTCCCTTGGAGCTTGTCAGTTGGTCTGTGAGGATGGCACATGCAGAACCTGGTCAGCCCTAGGCACTGTAAGGGTCTCAATAATCTTCAGTGAGGATGGAATCGTCAGATTTTTGCCACTAAACTCTAAAATATCTGAGCATGTGTGAACTGCAATTTTCAAAGGCTTATAACTTAGCTAGATTTGGGTGGATTTCTATGCAGATGGCAAAAGGCACATCCCTGACACAAAGGCCAACTTCAAGTCTGCTCCAAATATGGGGCAGCTAGAGATTCTCAGAAAGCTTCTTAAAGAAGATATCAGATTTTTTTTTACACTGCAAAAAAATGAATTTTTCTGAAAACATTCAGCCTTTAACAGGCACCTAGCATAAATAAAATGAGTCCAAACAGTTTATTTGGCAACTTATAAGCAACTAAACAAAGGTCTTATAATGGGACATGTCAGCCACCCTTAATCATAAGAAGTGCTATCAGCCCCACCTATAATTACTTTCTTTTTTTTTTTTTCCTGGCTGAGCCAAATTTCAGATAAAGTCGGTGCCCCCATCACCAAATAGTTATCTCAAAGTGCCACTGAGTACCATTACTGCCTTTACCTGTCCGCCATAGCAGATCAATCTGGAATAAACATCACTCCCAATGACAATTTAAATTAATCTTAAGCATGGATGATAAAGCTCCTGTTCTGAAAACTAAATAGGACAGAGAAAAATATGTTCAGTCTGAGTTACCAAAAGCTCAGGATGTATCTGATGCCTAGAACTGTACTTCATACAGCAGAGTCGACATGGACTCTCACTGTATTCCCAGAAAGCTCAAGACATCTCTAAAGAATCTCATTCAACCTCCCAAACAATGTTAGAGGGGATCAATTATTTTGTTCCTTTTTATTGAAAATCCAAAAGGAATAAAGCAGACTGATTAATGTCCTTGTAACCTTAGTGCATTGATTCAAGGAAGACGCTGTAATTAAAATAGCTTTGAAACAAAATCTCAGTATCAGACACCCAGCATTATTCTCCTCATTACTGACTATGAGAAAGCACTAGGGACAGCAGCATCTGCTTCCATTACAGCATGGGTCTGCCAGCTAAAGAGGCATTTATCAGTCAGTCAGCCATGGCCCTGTAAGCCTCCTTTCTATATGAAGGCGTACATATATATGACCTAGAAATCCATTGTCACTTATGGTGCTAATATCCTGGGTTATCAAAGATAAAGCATAAATCCACTGATTGAAAATACTAACACATTCTTCTTAATCATTAATTATTCAGCTTCCACGGACAAAGCAGTTATGAAACTGATCTCTTACTTCATCTGATGACTTAAAAACTGTGAAAGAACCTGAGTTTTGTATTTGAAATCGTAAGCAGCAGAAACTTGTTAGATCAGCTTATGGTATAAAATGCAAGTGCAACAAAGTTAGCGGGTCTAATCTTTTAACAGCTACTTGGTTAAGGGGTCCCTCTCTGCTGTATAATATATGTTTAGGTTTGGGTCACTGTTGGACGGCGGTTATGCCGCCCGTGTGCGGCGGCCCGTCCAAAGGGCCCAGCCGCTGGGGAAGATCTTGGTCTCCTCCTAAATAGAAGGGGAATTAGTGGCTGGCCTGCCTCTAGACCCGGCCCGCTGGCAGGGCGGGCGAGCCAGCAGTCCTTCGCCCCGGCCCGCTGGCAGGGCGGGCGGGCGAGCAACTGTCAGTTTAAGGGCCCGGTCCCCTGGGGCAGGGGCCGGCAAGCAAACAGTCTAGAAGCCTGCTCCCTGAGCAGCAGGGCAGGTGAGCAAACAGCCTAAGCGCCCGGCCCCTTGGGCAAGGGCAGGCAGGCAGGCAGAAACGCAGTTCAAGCGCCCGGTCCCCTGGGCAAGGGCAGGCAGGCAGGCAGAAACGCAGTTCAAGCGCCCGGTCCCCTGGGCAAGGGCAGGCAGGCAGGCAGAAACGCAGTCTATGAGGCCTGCTCCCTGGGCATCAGGGCAGGCTGAGGCGGGCGTCTCCCAGCTGTCTGGCTGGCGGGGTTGGACTCTCCCTCCCTCTCACTCGCTGGCACAAGTGCGGGTATAGGAGGGGGGGGGGAGGGGGACGCAGGCCCACCCGTCTCCACTGCGTCCCAGCCCAGGGCCCTACCAGTGGCACCGTCAGTACTACTGGTGCGGCGGGGATCCAGCCGCAACACGCCGCGGGGTTTGTGCCCCTTTTCCGGCCAGTGGGCCTGGCTGCCCCTGGGCCACTTCCTCCCCGTCCTCCCAGGAACTGACCCCGAGCAACCCGGGAGCGGGGTGCACGGCCCACGGCTGGCTCACCCATCCGTCGGCATCCGGAGGCGGCAGCGGGGGCAAGTCCTCAGCGGCCGGCAGTTCCTCAAGGTCCATGTGCTCACTGGGGAACGTGGCCTCTGGCAACTCCTCGAGGTCCGGTCCAGCTTCCGGGGGAGCAGCCGCCGGTAACTCCTCGGGCAGCTCCTCAAGGTCGGGCCCGGCCTCGGGCGGCTTGACCCACCAGGAGGGGTCTGGTTCCTCGGGTCCGGCTGGGGTTGCCGGGAGGGGCGGCTGCCCCTTAGGGCCCGTCGGCCAGTCCCAGTCTCCAGCGGGCGGAGGGCCGACCCACTCCCGGTATGTATCCCGGGACCGGCGGGGCTTCGGCCCGGGGCGGCAGGCCTTCTCTTCCCTGGCCAGAGCCCAGGGCAGCAGGTCTGCTTCCCACTGCTACCTCCCTCTTACTGAGCCCTGGGGCTGAGCTTTTATCCTTCCCCTTCCTGGGGAAGTCCTGCCTCCCGGGCCCGGATTGGCCGTCGCCGGTGGGCCTATCCGGCCTGACCTGCGGGGTTGACAGGCGGCCCGGCGTGCTGGCCCAATCCCGGCTTGTTGCCGGGCAGATTTACTGGGTGCCTCGCCCTGCTGGTCTACGGCTCGGCTCCCAGCAGTCCCTCCCTCGGCTCCCCGTCTGGGGGCCAGCCGAGGTGCCCTTCTACAGTCACATGAAAAGTATTCATTTAACAGGTCTATTCTTTTACCAGATGAATTTTTTATTGCATTTAAATGCTGATACACTGACAAGGTCAACTGTGTTTCTCAGCCATCTGAGGTAGATAAATTGAGTTCTAATGCAGTTTACAGTTTGTGGGCATTTTAGAAACAACGGAGGCTGCATCTACCCTGGGTGGCTATTAAAGATTCTGGAGCACCTTTTGTAAGAGTCTGGATTTGACGCTATTGTCTTTCCCCATGTCTCATCCCCCAGCCATTGTTGTGCAGTGTTCTGTTAGCTACGGTTCATCTAAAAGATTTCAGTCCATTTCTGTAGCAGGGGTTCTGCAGACACTCTCATGGTACAAGAGTTATTCACATTCATTCAGTGCTTGCAGGATCAGGCCAGGGGTTTGGTGCATGCTAACATTTATTTTAAATTGTATTTCTTTAGCAGTTTAATTCTAGAGAGTTGCATTATGATGTCCCAAGCAAATCTCTTTGTGAGACTGTCACTTATTGCTTGATGGTCAGGTGTAGGTATACTTAGAAAAATGTACTGAGGGCTTTATTCAGAGCCCATTGGAGGTCAATTGTCTTTGACTACATTGGACTTTGAAAGAAGTACTGTGTGCACATTTCAGGTGTTTTCATCCATTTCATTAAAATTCTATGAAGTACAGCTACATCCTGGCATCAAAAGCAGAATCAAGACAAACTAATCTGATTTATAATCCTTCATATGTTTTACACAACTCACGTAATCAAGGACATCATTTCACCAAGAGTAGGAAAGTTGGTATTGGGAGTTTAAAATACCTATTTACTCCTTGTACCAAGCAGGCAAGAATTATCCAACCCACAACATTCACCTCCATGGATGCTCTTCCTCAGACATTCCAGAGCTTGAAGGGAGAATTGTGCTAGGTAAAAGAATTACCGGGCATCTGATAACACTAGTGCAGAGCAGAACTGTTCAATGAATACAGAAAGTGGTTCATGACTTTTTTCCTAAATAACAGTGATAAAGTTTGGCATGCTACTAGTCATGGGGGCATAGTATTTGGACAACTGTCAGATATTCATGAAAATGTTCAATCTCTTGAAAGCATTACTTTCTGAATTAGGACCCTGAGTCACTCATGGACTTTTGAAAATTTTAATCAATTTAAGAAGCTACAAATGATCCATAGTGCAGAAAGTGTCAGCCTATATAGCAAATTCCAAATACATTTGTTAAAATCCAAGTCTGCTAGAAAACAATTAATGCCTAGGACAGAAGAGTTAAATTCACAACAAATAATTCAGCCTGCTCTAGTGAGTGCATTAAGTTCCTCTCTGGTGGACTGAATATTTCAGCATGGGAAGATTATTAAAGGCAAAAGGGACCTGTAGAGGCAAAAGCTCAAAGAAGATGAAGGCAGAAGACATGCAGCCTGAACACTGCCATCATGCAATAAGATATTACTACTGGGTATCGAGGGGAACCTTTGGAACAGCTGGGTAATTGTTTAGTTCTTTGGAATGAGACATGGATAGGGCAAGAAGGCAGAGCAAAAAGTTCTGCCCATGCTCCACAGTACTCTATAACTGGCCCGAAAGCTACAGGAACTCTCTGGTGGGAGAGATGGTTGGTTTATCATTCTTGTAAAGAGCAAAAAGTCACTGAGAAGCAGAATCTTCATCTGCATGAGCTCTTCTCTCTGAACAGCTCCCCAACTCCCTCCAGCAGGGTAAGTGCTTTGTTTCCTGATTAGGCTCATACAATGGGCCATCTGTCCCCTAGATATTTCATCCCACCAAGGAGGCAGTGTTTGAGATCTTTTAGGGCTTGCCTCATCCAAAAGGCTTTTCAGTGGGTTATGATCAAAGATAACAAGAGAGTCCCCACATCCAACAAACACATAAATTAAGATGGGCATCTGGTTTTATGGGGGGAGGAGTTTTGGGTTGAAGACTGACAATCCCAAGAAAACCTCTTTCTTTGTTCTTAAGGGTATGCCCACACTGCAAAAAACAAACACACCAAAGCCACAGCACCAAGTCTCAAAGCCTGGGTCAACAGACCTGGGTTTGCAGGTATTGCACCATGGGGCTAAGAAGAGCAGTGTGCTCTTGGGCTCTGAGACCACAAGCTGGATGTCAAAGCCCAGGCTCCAGCCCAAGTCCAAACAGCTACACTTCTGTTTTTAGCCCCCTAGCACAACCCCTGGTCAGCTGACCTGGGCTCTCAGACTTGCTGACCAGGGTCTTCCCCTCTCCCTCCCTCCTCAGTGTAGATGTAAGAAGTGACGTTTTCCACACACACCCCTCCCCTATGTGATCTGTACAGGTATAACAATGTAAATAATTCTCGCTATAGCACCTGCCATTCCAGGACCCAGCATTGTTTTATAAAGCATTTAATTTAGCAACATGTGTGAAATAGTTATTATTTTCCCAGTTCTATAGATGGCAAAAATTGAAATACAGCCCTTTTACACCATCAGTCACTAGTTACCAAGGCTGGCCAGTTGAGTCATTTTTATTACTATCTTAAAGGACATCTGGAAGATCATGTGATGCTACTGCTTCAATAAGAGACATTTTATTAGCTACTATTGCTCCCTTTTATTCTTTTTCAGTACATATTCTGGCAATGCCATCTCACATTAAGAAGTCAGTAGTAATTCATTCATTTCTGTAAAACAAAAAGACCCTAAACAAATCCTATTTTAATGACTCTGACACAGGGACATTTCATTGTCAAGAAGGGAGAGGATGGGTGGGTGGGATGAAATAAAGCAGTTTCTAGTAATGCTCTTCCCTAGTAATTGATTTTAATTGGGATTAGTTATTGCAGGACTCTGACTTTAGAGAAATTAGAGATAGAAAAGCCCTTGTAGGCAATCTAGATTTCTGGAGTTGCAAATGCTCATCTTCTGAAGTGTTTGCTGAGCAGGCGAGACAGAGGCTATAAACCATCTTTTAAAGCTACTGTGGTTGTCAAGAATGATATCACATATTTACTGAAAAACTTAATCTGAATGGGCATTGTCTGAAAAAAATTGTGCCCCCTTTTTGAAGGCAGGAAGAGTGAATTGTTGGTTCTTTCTATACTTATTCTGGTTTCTACTGATGTTTGCGTGCTCACTTTGCTTCTGCATTCCAATGGGGTGAATAGCACTACTTCTTTCTTTGATAAATGTGTCTTCAGTGGCACAGTAACAACTCTATTGTGTAGTCTTCTGTTTTTCAGATGAAGTGACCACGAGTGTGCCCATTTAACCACTACAGAAATACTGAAGTCTAGTCTGACCTCCTGCACATCAGAAGCCATTCAGTTTTGTTACTCCTCTACATAGCCAAATACAAAACACTGGGTTTAAGCACGCGGTTTCGATTGCAAAACATCAAGAGATGGAGAATCCACCACTTCACTTGGTAGTCTGTTCTAATGGTTATTCACCTGCACTGTTCCATTTTTTTGCCTCATATCTGATTGGAATTTATTTGGCTTCATCTTCCAGCCACTGGTTCTTGTTATGCCTGTCTCCCTCCAGAAAGGGCTATATTAGAGAGATCTTTAGTGCCCAGCATCTTCTCCAGCCTTCAAATAATTTGTCTCTCTTTACTTTTTCAACATACTTAAAAAAAAAAAAAAAAAAAAGGTTAATACCAGAACTATTTGCAGTATTCCAGCATTGGTCTCACCAATCCACATAAAAATCACCTCCTTACTTCTATTCCCTTGTTTATACATCCAAGATTAGCATTCGCTCTTTTTGCCGCTGCATGGCCCTGGGGGCTCATGTTGAGTTGCTTGTCCGCTATGACACTGTAGAGGGGTGGCACGCCTCTCGGGAGCTCCCCCTCTGGAGAAGTAAATGTGCCTGCCCTTTCTCTGGCTGCAATCTTCCTCGGGCTCAGGTCCTTAATCAGTCCTTGGCTCTGGTAGCGAGCTACAGTCCAGGGCGCTCTGCCTGGAGGCAACGTCCTTGCCCTCTCTAGCCCTAGCTCTCCTGTTTGGCCACTAAAAGAGTTTCATTCCCCCTGTGAGGTGTATCAAAGTCCAAGTCCCTTCCCCCTGGCGGCCAAGGGGGGGGAAGAGAGGGTCCCAGCCCAGGGAGCCTATAGATAGCAGCCATCCACCATGTCCCTTTATCTACGCGTTGCCGCTAGGACTCCTCAGGCCACTTACCCACAGGCCTCAGCATGGTCTCACCCTTACCTCAGGGCCTCGTCCGGGTTGAGTCGGGCGAGCAGCAGCCAAGAGCACCTTCTCCTGGCTCTCGCAGCACGGCCCTGTCGCAGGTCCTCAGCCAGCCAGGCAAGCGCTCCTCCAGCTCCAGCAAGGAGCTAAACTCAAGCTGGCCAGGCAGGGCCTGAGAGGCTGCCTCTCCAGCAGCCTCTCCAGGACACTTGGAGGACTCCACTCCTCTGCCTTTTTCTGGGGCAGGGGGCGGTAAGACTGGAGGGCCTCAAAGGGTCTGATACACTGTCACAAACCCCTAAATCCTTTGCAATCAGTGCTTCCCAGGATACAGTCTTTATTCTGTGCCTATGGCTAGGAGGAAGGAATGCAAGAGGTATAATTTTGCATTTGGTTGTGCGTTTTGCTCGAATGGGCTCAGGTTACCAAGCAATTCACACTGCTCTGTCTGACTGCCAGGTCTTTCCTCATCATTTACTACGCCACCAATCGGTGTCATTTAAAATGTTTTATCAGCAGTGATTTTATAATTACTTCCAGATCAAACACCCTCATTTGGTTATTCCTCACTGACAGCTGCATTTTTAAATCCGTCAGCCAGTTATAAATTCATTTAGCATGCGTCTTTTTGAATATTGGTACAACATTAGCGCTCTGAATTTCCCCAGCATTCTAAAATTTACTAAAAATTAAACATTAGCAGGTCAGAAGTTTCTTTAGCCACGCTTTTAGGACTCTACGAGGCAAGTTATCTGAACCTGCTGATTTAAAAATGCTTTTCCCTACTAGAGGTTGTCTAACATCCTCCTTAGTTACCAATGGACTGGAAAGTACTTCATCATTCTCATAAGGATACAGCTTCCTGCTTTTTCCCAAATATAGATCTGAAATATTTATTCATAATGACACAGAAAAGGCAGAAGTAAACAATTTACCTCCATCAATTAAAGGGCTACACAATTGCTAAGACTTCTTTTTTTTTACTAATACACTTAAAAATAATCCTTATCGTCTTTAGCCCTGCCAACCCTTGGAGGTTATCAATCTTCTGCATTTTTTAAGTTGTATCTGCTTCCTCCTTTTCCCATTTGTTATAATTTGCTGTAGTTCTAATTGCTGCCTTCACTTTGCCACTGAATGAGGATGGGCTTTTAGCTAAACTTGCCTTTTTTGATTATGAAATCATGGCTGTTTGGCCATTTAATAAACTTCTTTAAAAAAACTCATTTTTCTTTCACATTGTTATGTCTACATTTTTCCTCCCAATTATTTTACTCAGCTTTGCAAAGTTAGCCCCTCTGTGTGTGGGGAGGGGGAGGGACGGACACACACGACTAGCAAGGAGGCTGTATTTTCAGACAGTTTTTAGTATCTTGAAAGAGATCAGATGACTTTTTTCCCTACAAAGAGGCTGGCCTGTTAGTCTTACATACCTTTGGGAGCTCCTACTTATGTGGCACATCTGGACTTATTTTATACCCTGTACAATATAATCTAACACTGGCTGCACAAATATAAGAAAATACTCTTGCTTTTTTTGTACTAATTAGAAATGGAAAAGATACCAATATCGCTTCTCTATTCTCTAGCTACCATGTTCTATCACACCAAATGAAAGGACCTGAAACCGTTAAAAAAATAAATAAATCGCTGCACAATTGTCTGATGTGTGTACTTGGCTAGAACAAAGAAACAAGATTAGTATCAAAGGTATGAAAGAAAAAAACTTGGTCAGATATGCTGAGCAGCCTTGGTCATATTTTTGGAGGAGAGAGGTACATGGTATTTCATGGATCGACCAGTATGCTTTGTTTCTATTGGAGCAGCCAGTTCACCCCACTTATCCTAATGCATGATTATGGATTCCTTTTTTATACTCTAGCCTAAATTTGAATAACTTCAACTGTACTGATCCCACCATTTCCGTAAGACTATTCCATAGTCCAATTTGCCTACTGCACAGCAATGTATGACTTTGTTGAGAATTTTTTCCTGTTATTCAACCTATATTTTCACATTAAATTTCATCTATTATTTTCAAATTACTTACTTCCTCCTTTATTTAATCAAAGCAATTCTTCCCAGTTAGATGCCCTGCAAATAAACGAAGATGGTGACATTAGCCTTCAATTGTCACATAAATACCTTAGCTCTGAGTCTACAGTGATATCTGTTTGCATGAACACCATGCAGATCCTCTCATACAGATCTCACTATAGAATCAGGGCCTTTTTTTTTTTTTTGGCCTTTCCTCAGTGATCAGGTCCCCTAACTCTTTAACAAATTTTACAGTCTTCTCTAGATTCTTACCAATTTGTTAGCCTTCCTGGGAAGGCATAATGGGGAACCTGAAAGCTCTGCTATTTGTGTGCATAGAGTGGTGATAAGCAGCAGAGCACAACAGAGGAAATGGAACAGGAAATGACAAGGAGCAGACAAGCACACACTCATTTGAGCAGGTGGAATTCTTCCAATTCTTCAAAACTGATTTGCCCTGTGTTGTCTCCTTGTGCTGTCAAATGCTAGATACATTGTCTCTTCATCTTCTAATGGCGGGAAGCCTTGGCTATTTTTGAAATGAAGCCCCAGTTTATCCTCGTTTTCTACATCTATTGTACTATTATTTTCTTGCTGCTCGGTTCAGGTATCTTTTTTCCCTTATCACTAGTTCATTTATTAATACAAGTCCATTGAGCTGCTGTATGAAACATACTGAAAAAGTGATTGCAGATAACCTGTTGCAGGATTCTCCCAATAACATCAGTAATTGTATAGATTTAATTACTCTAATAGTATTTTACATCCCTGTACAATTCTTGTTTCTTTTGGGGTTTATATAGAAATAAAGACCAGCTTTTTGTCCTGAAAACGTTATGCAACATCTTTTCTGTATGTAACACAGCAAATGCAGTTCAGAGCCCATGTTATGTACTTCTAAAGAAGATACTGTGTACACTGTCTTTGAAGCAGCATTCAGACTATTTAATGTAATCTTGCTGTTGCTATGGAAATCGCTCCTTTTCTAGTCTGTGTGCAAATGCAGGTTTTGTTGTGTATAGAGGTGAAAGGTGTGCATGAGTCAAACTATTGGTTGTGTATTATTCTTTCATGACCTCAGTGCCACAGGGGAAAAAATATTAGTACCTAAAATGAGAATGTTTGTAATAAGGACCTAGAGATGGATATCAGTGAGTCAGAAAAGCTCTGGCTAAAAACAATCAGCAGAATGCATTTTCTGCTTTATCCATAGGAGATTAGTTCTTTGACTAGTTAAAGTCATCAGGCTGAGGAATAAAACGTACATAGCAGCAGTTTGGCTCATAGTGATTTCAAGTGTGTGACATTTGTCAAACTAAAAGTCATGAATATAATAGTATTGGGTAAGGTCAAGTGTAGCATTAAAGCTCTGGCAGCAGGTTTACAATCAGCTTTGACTGCAAGCCTTGTGAGCAACACCTGTGGCTGTAAGCCAAGAAGTAGAACTGAGCCTCTCCCATGGACCTGCTGTGGACCTTACTGAGGCCCGGTCTACACTTACCTTTGCGATTCGGCGGCAGTCGATGGGAGATACGCAAGTGACGGAAATCACTTGCGTATCTCCCATCGACTTTGCAGCGTCTCCTCCGTGCACCGTCCACACTGCGCTGCATCGAAGGGAACAGCGCTCCCTTCGACACAGTGCTACGCCACTTACCGGGGTGGTTTTCCTGCGTCGCTTGCTGGATCGACTGAGTGGATCTACACAGACCGCTCAGTCGATCCAGCGTGGTCGATCTGACGGTGGCGAATTTGCCGCCGTCAGTGTGGACCCAGCCTAAAAGAGCAAGGGCTTGTCTACACTAAAGTTAATTCGGATTAATCAGGAATAGCTATTCTGCTTTAAACACCCTATGTGAATGCTCTTATATTCTAGAATAACTTCCTTGTACTTTGATCAGTGGGCTGGACTAGATGACTTCCTGAGGTCCCTTCCAAACCCTAATTGTCTGGATTCTATGATAAGCCCTAAAATACTGCACACGTTTCTACACAGGCATCTCAACTTCACTGTGCAGTCAAGAGAGGACAGAAGAGAACACAGAGCCTATATCCTGGCAAGCTTCCTCGCATCAGTCACGTTTAGCAGATATTTTAAGCACAGCCTTCTCACAACCTTGATTTTATACTGGACACCAAGTTGGCTAATCAGGTGACACCAAGTAAAATTAAATTTGGTGTTTCATGTTGTCAATTAGACATAGTGGCCAACTTATGCTTAAAGTAGGCAATATTCTTTAAGTTCAGCGCAGCCAGCAACATAGACCCAGCTGCTTCCAGGAAAGGATAAGGAGCTTGTACCTTTACTTACAATATTTTTAAAAAGGCTTTATCAGGTCTATAAAAGACATGTATCTTCAGCTCATCCATATGCAATTCAAATCGGAGCATAAAGTATGCACAAGAGATAGTTGGAAAATAGGCTTCACCCCACACACCATAGAATTTCAACTTTTCATCAAAAAGCCAAAAACTTCTGATTAAAAAATTTGATGAAAACAAGATGTTGCATCATTCCTGAATTGAAACATTTAATTTAGATCTGAGTTGTGGAACTGAATGGGAATATTTCAATTTGGCTCAGTCCCATGTTAAATTGCATCCTCCTTAGCTGCCTCAGTGTCTCATGAGATTTTCAGTTGAGTTGCCTTGTGCTCATCATTCTTCTCTGTGGGGCTCCCTGTCTAGACTACATCACCCATGATGCACCGCACTCTCTCCTCTTGCTCAGTTGTCACAGTTCATCATGGGGGAAATAGTGCATAATGAGAAATGTAGCCCACCTGGTGTTCCTAGCTTCCAGAGGAGAATGGGGAAATTTGCAGTTTCTCATGATCCCCAATTAAATTTTCATTTTTTTCAGCCAGAGGTTTTTGGATGTCTAGTTTTTCAATTAAAAGTTGAAAATTTCTGCAGAAAGCAAACTTTTTAGTGAAAAATTGTCTTCAAAAGCTCAGTTTTCCATTTAAAAAGAAAACAAACAGTTTTGACCAAAAATTCTTGAGTAGCCTTGGTGCACAAACATAAGGATCATATTCATCTTTCTTATCACCATACCACCAAATGTGTCTCGTGCTCTTACCTGCTGCTGTGGCATACCTCACACTTTGTCCTGGAAACTAGCACACTCCTGCTTTGCTCAGTAGGGGATTTTACAAATTGTGGATTCACGGAAGTCAATAGACATCTTTGCTGAAGAAGTGATTGAAAGAGAAGGCCCTCGTGGTACTCAGGTTGGAGGGAAAGCTAGTTGAAGGAAGGAGTCTGCACACCTGAATGATATCTGAATATCTGTGTAACATAGTTGCTTGTAAAACATAAATCTCCCAAACTGCCACCCCTTTAACACCTAACCAAACTATAATATTAAATATAAACTTAAATAAAACAGGACTTCCCTCAGTCACAGCTCAAAATAAAGATACACCTTACTTCAGCCAAGTCCCACAGAGACTGCTACCATAACCATCCTCAATTTTAGCTCCTTCGCTCCAGCTGCTTTTCCAAAGTGGATCTATTTACCCTGCTCATCAGCTGCCTACTGATAAAGAAGCTCATCAGCAGTCCTGACAGGAACAGGTGCTAATCCAGCTATGCTTGTTAACAGAGTGCAGAGATGACTGACTATTTGGGGAGATGTTTAACTTCATCCCTCCCACAGGCTGTGTGCAGACTCTTCAACAACAGCCTTATTCACACTCAGTGATGTAATCTAAGTGTCAAAGCAGAATTAGACTTTTAGATAATATTTTCAGTTCAAAATATTCACAAAAATACAAATGAAAGAATTTTAAATCCCTCTTTGGTTACTGAAATGATTTTTAAAAAGGCACATTATCTATGAAAAATATAGCAAGTAAGGTAAATGACATTTTATCAATGTTTGAAAAATGCTATAAATTGCCTTTTTAAATTTATAGTTGATGTTTTAATTACATATTGTAAGACTCTGTACTTTAGAACAATACTTCATATTTATATGGAGTTTTTAATCTGTAGATCTCAAAACACTATTAAAGGTGAGTAAATATCATTAACTACACTTTTTAGATGGGGACAAAGAGGCACAGGGAGATCTTAGTTGAAATCCTTACCACTGAGGACACAGACTTTTGCCACTTTGCCATTGACTTCAATGGAGTCAGGATTTCACCCTAAGTGACTCTTCCAAGTCCATAAAAGGAATAAGGACTTGATCCTGCACCCATTGAGGTAAATGGTAAGGCTCCTGTCAGTGGGGGTAAATCAGGCACTACATGAGAAAACAAAGATTAGCTGTTGTGAGTTAATCATGATTTGTAGTCCTGTGCTCAGAGACCTAGGCAATGTTGTGTCACTATATTGCAACTGTCTAAGTTTGCCCATTTTAAACATCATTGTGATATTTGTGTGAAATAATCAGACCAGGGGCAAAATAAATATATGGGTGCATTTGTTCTTCTTCCCTTATGTTTTTTAAAACATAAATTCATAATAGTACTGCAAAAAGTCACTGCTGTATTTCTTTCATGTGCCATTAGTTAACTAGCTACGTTTCATGGTAAATAAATCAAATTACTTTAGATATTACACTTTGAGATATACAAATACACATGATCATTCATAAACTATACCTTTGGTAGTAGGTAATGACTAATCCATATAAAGAAACTGAAAAATGGATGTATTGCTATGACAGACTAATCCATATCATATAAAAGTTAGATTAATAATTTGATTATTCACATGAATAATCCCATGGCATTTTTACTCAAATGCATTAATAAAAATATTTTAGATTGCTCAAGTATGATTTCTGTATAGGTGTATAAACCTGACCACCTTCCATCCTAAGTGCAGGGTGCACATCTTCAATCTTGCCTTCTCTAACATTATCACATGAAGTGTGTACTTTAAAAAAACCAACCAACCAACCCACCCACCCCCAAACCCTACTAAACAAAAACATCACAGACTGCACACATAATTCTGCCTGGGTGGGAGAGCAGTGGGGGGAGAAAGGGAGGGTGAGACACAGAAGGAACCATATGTGAGTAGGTGTCAGTCATGTCACCTAATGCATTACTGGAAGACACTCAGATACTACAGATATATGAGGACGGTATGATAAGTTATAAGAATAGAAACAAAACATGTACACAGCATGTATATTTACATATCTCTCTGCATGTGTGTACACAGTGTATTTGTGTATGTATGCACACATGAAATGTGTGTACGTTTGTGAACACACACAAATCATTTTTGAGCAATTATATATTTTGTTAATGTAGTTTGAAATTTTAAAATCTCCTTATATAATATCAGTAACCCCGGCTAAGAGAAAGGGATGTGACAGTTTCAGAACAATAATTGAAATGGTCATGATCTACCCATGGTTTCTTTCATTTAAAAAATTGCCTGATGTTCAATTATCTTCAACAACATTTAGTCAGTACACTGAAAGATTACTTAAAAAGGAACTAATTGCAGAGAACTCTCTGTTGTAATGATAGTTTTATATATTAAGAACAAGGTGAACAGACAGATGCAATACAAGCTAGTTCTTCTATTTAGAGATGCTGGTTTGCTTTTTATTGTTGGACTTAAAATAAGAATACAAACTCTACTCTGTAAAGTTTATGTTTCAGAGCTAATGGACATGCTTTCTGTAATTCTAAATTTCAAATGATGGGCATTTTTATATTTTGTTGCTAGTTAAAAAACAGCTGCCTCCAAGTTTGATGAATAGCATCCTAATATTCTAACGAATCATTTCACCATTTAATAGAAGTACAATACTATGCAAATCACATCATTTTTAACTGCTGTGAGCTGACATGGTATGAAATGTGAATGAATTAAATTAAACACTGCTTTCATATGAAAGTATCTTGCAAATGGTACTTATAAATCACAGAATGATACCACATAATTCTGCAGCCCAGTGGATAAATGTCTTTCTTGTCTGAGTACAATTTGGAAAAAACAAATGCATCAACTACTTTCTAACATGGGGGTAGGGGTTGGAGTATACAAACGTAATAAGCGACTAATGGAGTGTTTTATTCCATGAGTGACTCAGTACTTTGGAAACTGGACTAGAATATCATGGAGTAGAGGTTGTGTTCACTTTGACTCTCTTGTTAGATAGGCTTTAAGTGAAATACAAGGAGAGAATAGCTAAAAGGAAATGTTACTGTATAAAATATTCTTTATTATCGTTAATTACCAACAATGTGAAAAAAATTCACAGTTCCTTTTACATTTATTACAACAGAATTGTTGTAAATTCAATTAGTCCACTTCCCTGAAAGGAGTAAGGCTACATCAACGGAAGGGCATCTCCCGTTGACACAATGCCATGAAGACACCACGGTACATCAATGTAAGTACGTTGCTTGCCTATCTCCCGCCAACTGCTGCCGCCAGTGTAGACTAGCCCATACTTAATATTTATCTGATCCATTTATAAAATTGATGGTGTATAAACTACACCCATATTAGAGGAAGTGGGAGAGATTATCTGTGCTCCATTTTCTCTCATGCATCTTTAAATAGAGGTCAAACAAAAGTTTAGATGCTTAACCACATGTTGTTAAACTCATTAGCCTTTTAGATTCAGTTTGTATCTCCCAAATGGTCTCATTCAACAAACATCTGCAAATACTCTATTAAATGTTTTTAGTATCCAGTTAGATGGCCAGTGTTCTTGTTTACTTTGGTATGAAAGAGTAATTTCTGAAACATTTGATACCCCTATGTACAAAGTATAAATAGTTGTTAAAACCCCAGTTCCATTAGGTAATACATTGGCTTCATTAATTCTCAAAAACTCTTTTCTGCAAAAAAACTAAAATTAACCCCCTGGTTAATGTTCTTATAAACTGCAACCTGGCCTCACATTCTGTTAGGATTGTTTCACTGTGAAATGAGACATTAGGTTAACACATCAAAGAAGTGCACAGGTCTAAGAAGAACATAAAGAACAGAAGAAAGGGCAGGCTTAAATCAGTAAGTAATTTAAATGCTCACTTACACAGCTGGTGTTATTCTGCTCCTATCATAAGAAGCTTGCTCAGGTATGTCCAACGTCCCCAGGAAAGACCATTAACTACCATCCCTCTGTAAGAATTGTGCAAGGGTTTATGTGGTTGAATTTCAGGAGAAAGGTAAATGTATTTGCTTTATGCTAAATTCAAGACTATAACTATAAAGAAGAGAATGATGCTTGTCAACATTTCATAAACAGGACTCAGTAATTTAGATAAATATTGAGAACCAGACTATAAAAACACTGATTGCCCTCAACTCTCATTAACTTAAATAGGAGTTGGAGGTTGCTCACATCTGCTAGGAGTGGCTCAAGCACATTGCAGCATTAGGCCATTTCTTTATTTTATCAACTGCTATTGAAAAAGTCTTGCAAAGTGGCACTTAGAATGCATGCTGACATACAGATTTGCATGTACACACATGCACAAATACATGCCAGTAAATAAAATCATCAAAAGATCTGACAAACATCATCACTTCTTTCACTAGGTATTGAGCCAAGCTGGCTTCACTAGAATAGCACAGAAGCACAAGCCCACAAATTCTGATGTGGAATGGATACTTTTCTCCTACTGCATTGTTAATGAAACCTTTTTATGAATGCTATTCAGTTCCTCCCTTGCTGCATCCCCTTTGTGGTAGAGCTTATTTTGTGGGAACCACGTTTGTCTTGTAAATAAGAAATGTGGTCATTTTTGTCATTTATGAACATAATAAAGACCTGTAGGGACTGATCCTGGAAGATGCCAAGTGCCCCTGCCCCACCCTATGCAGAATTGGACCCTTTGTTTTATTTTCTACTACAAAGTGAATGAAGCAAATGAGATTTCATCTTGTTCTATAAGACTTTGAGCACAGTCAAAGTTTGTCCAACAAATTCAGATTTGAAGAATGTCAATCTTATGGTTTTTAAAATGTCCTATAATTCTTTCCATATTGTCCAGTAAGAATCAAGATCACAGCAAGATAGATGGAGAAAAGGGTTGGGTCAATAACACATCTTGATTCTTATTCATGACCACCTTTCCTCTGGAACTGAGATTGAGTACTTCATGGATGGCCAGCTTTTCAATTTGCAGCATCTAGATTTTAAACCTGAGGTCACTAGGGCTGTTATTACTGATCTTCAGTATGCTGATGACCATGCTATCCTCAGACACACTGAGGCTGACTTGCAATCCACCCTAAATCTCTTCTTGGGTGCCTATCATAGCCTAGGACTCTCCCTCAACATTGGGAAGACTAAGGTGTTCCACTAGCCTGCCACAGCACAAGTTGCCCCCCTTCTCCCACATGTTGTCATTGGCAGTGAACCCCTGGAAAACATTGAGCATTTCCCTTACCTTGGCCTTTACCAAACAGCCAATCTTGATGTGCCAGTCGAACATAGGATCCATTGTGCCAATGTATCCTTTGGAAAGTTGCTCTATTATGTCTTTATTGGCAGAGATCTCTGGATGGAAACTAAGATCCTGGTCTACAATGCAGCAGTCATCCCCACTCTTGCAAGACATGGATGACATATTGAAGCCATCTTAAGTGTGTGGTGAGGTACCAACAGCCCCACCTAGGAAGATTCTCCGTATAAGATAGGAAGACTGTTGCACCAATACCAGCATTCTCTCTGCAGCTAACATCACTAATGTTGAGGAGAAGATTATGAAACGTCAACTTCACTGGGCTGGTCATTGTGTGGGGATGGCTGATACTCATCTTCCAAAGCAAGTCCTCTTTTCTCAAACTTTGTCCTAGTAACAGGACCCATGGGGGGGACACAGGAAATGCTACAAGGACACCTTGAACGTATATTTTAAGAAGGGAGGCATTGACCCCACAAATTGGGACAAGCTGGCTGGCAATAAACTGCAATGGCATCACATCATACATGAAGTCTCAGACCATTTTGAAGATAATTGCCTTGCTCAAGAGGCTGAGAAATGGCAGAAGAGGAAGGAAAGTGTACAGCATCCTGGCCAGCAGTTGTGCTCTCTCCAAGCAACCACCCATCACATATATGGAAAAATCTGTAGAGCACAAATTGGACTCCTCAGCCATCTTAGTCTCATCAATGACTTCCCCCCTGTCAGACATCCTTGTATCAAGGGATAGCCA
This sequence comes from Mesoclemmys tuberculata, assembly GCA_007922155.1. NCBI lineage: Eukaryota > Metazoa > Chordata > Testudines > Chelidae > Mesoclemmys > Mesoclemmys tuberculata. The sequence continues at coordinate 34,137,729 of ML675609.1, read as the reverse complement.
ATGATGATTGTCCAGTAGTTTCTTTGTATGCCCTCTTTAGAATGCTTTCCACCACATTGTTAAGATATGGAGAAGCACCATGCATATGCTAGTTTTATAGGCAACAAAGATCAGTTTCAAGTAAGATTTTCAAATTCTACACTTGCTTAGCTATTTGCATGGGAAAGATAATCTGTGCATTTAAACATGAGAAATATTAGAGTTGGCTGCATTTCTTGCTTGCAAAATTCAGAAAAATGTTTTGCACTCGTATTTAAATTAACATTTTATATTTATATTCCATTTAAAGAAATTACTTCAGACAAAATGTGCCCAAACAAATGCTGGTTTATTGCTGAAGATGATTGGGCTAAATTTCTATAAGCTCTATTATTTAATCCAAAGTGATACTTCTGTGAAGGAAGTTTGCTGTGCTGGAAGATGGATTGTGTGACACATGAAAACAGTTTTTCAGATAAGGCTGTGGAATGATACTAAATGGAAAATGATGATTTACCCCCCGCTAGACTGATTCAGGGGAATGGTGTTCTAGGGAAATCCAGTGCTTATTTCCTCTTTGTTACAACCACCCCATTATTTTTATTCATTCATATATTTGCCAAACAAAACACCTCACACAGATATGATTTTCCTTATGATACTCAACGTCAATACCAAAGACATTTCAACATGAAAAATAGTTTTAACAAGTCAGCCCCACAGCTGCACGCACAGTATCGAAGAGTTCATAGCCTTTCAGTTATGCTGCACTAGAGGATGCATGAAGCATGACCGTTTTCAGAAGTTTTAGGTTTCAATGCAGTTTCTTTACAATATCAGAACCAGAGTTAGAAATGAAAATAAAGAACTATAACAGGAAGAAAATAAGAACAGCCATGCTGGGTCAGACCAGTGATTCATCTAGCCCAACGTTCTGTCTTCTGACAGTGGCCAATGCCAGGCGCATTGGAGGGAATGAATAGAACAGGCAATCATTGAGTGATCCATCCCGTGTTGTCCACTGCCAGCTTCTGGCAAACAGAGGCTAGGGACATCCCAACCATGGGGTTGCATTCCTGACCATCTTAGCTAATAGCCATTGATGAACCTATGCTCCGTGAATTTATCTAATTCTTTTTTGAACCCTGTTATAGTTTTGGCCTTCACAACAGCCCCTGGCAATAAGTTCAACAGGTTGACTGTGTATTGTTTGAAGTAGTATTTCCTTTTGTTTGTTATAAACCTGCAGCTTATTAATTTAATTGGGTGAACCCTAGTTCTTTGTTATTTGAAGGAGTAAATTACAGTTCCATATTCACTTTTTCCATAGCACTCATGATTGTATAGACCTCTATCATGTCCATTTGTCATCTCTTTTCCAAGCTGAAAAGACCCAGTCTTTTTAATCTCATATGGAACAGCCTCCATACTCTCAAATCATTTTCGTTGCCCTTCTCTGTACCTTTTCCAATTCTAGTATATCATCTTTTTTTCAGATGGGGTTACCGAACTGCATGCTGTATTCAAGGTGTGGGCGTACCATGGTTTTATATAGCAGCATGGTGATATTCTCTCTCTTATTACCTATCTCTTGTTTGATAACTCTTTTGACTGCCACTACACAATGAGTGTATGTTTTCAGAGAACTATCCACAATGACTCTAAGATCTCTTTCTTGAGTGGTAACAGCTAATTTAGATCCCATCATCTTATGGCATTTTGTGCAGTGCACTTCAGCCAGAAACCAATGGCAGCTATTTGTTACTCATAGGTATACCGTACTAAGACACTACAAATAGGTGTAATGATCCTGAGCAGCAAGTGCTGCTCAGGACTGGATGTTCTTAGAATAATGAGGTCTGCTTGAGATTGGCTGGTACACTGGACCATCAAACTAACAGTATGGAGAATGCATAATCGTCCTCCTATGTGAAAGCTGACATTGTACACAGCACACAGCTTTAGGAATTAGACACTTATGAATACTCAGCAGCTGGGGTGGCAAATAGTTTCAAGTGCAAAGTACTTGCATTCTCTATATATATACAGATTACAAGGGAGAGGCAGCAGCTGCTTAGGTCAAGTTTATTAGTCTTTAGCCAAGGTTCTGTATTCTTCTGATCGCATATATCTTGTCCGGACTTACTGGCTCCATGAACGTACAGCTGCAGAGGCTGCAGTTTGTATTACACTCGCTCTGATAGAGTGGGTGGGGATAGTTAAATGCTATTACTGTAAGCAGATTAATATGGTCACTTATTATTAAAAGTTCCAGTCATTATTTGAATCCTTTTTCTCCACTGGAATTTTATGGATAACAAATGTCTCATTCCATTTTCATAGCAGTTAGGCATGTCCTCCCTCCCCTTTCACTGCAGATGCTCAGACCATCTCAGTTGTAGAGGGGTTATGGCAGTGCCTGTGCAAATTTGATCGTAATAATTCAGTACTTAACAGGTAATGGTGTTTACACACAGTGAAAAGTCCTGAATGTGATGAGTTTAGTGGTTATTTTTATTGCATCTAACAGAGGTCTATATTTTTAGTTTATTTCCTATGAAAATTCTGTTTGCTGTGGCAATAATCCCTCAGTTGACAGTTCATTGTCAGAGGAACATAGCTGTCATGAGTGCCTGTGGTGAGACACAGAGGGAGAAATTTCATGGTGGATGGGGAAATCGGAAAAGCAACTCTGAACTGTACTCCATGCTCAGTAGTGAGCCTGTGTAGAGAAGAGTGAATTAGGATGATATGTTTCCACTAACCCTGTTATGGAGCAGCTCAACTCCCCAACAAACTAGATGGAGATTTCTCACAGCATGGAGTTTCATTCAGATTAATAAAACTTAAAGTTTTAGGCATTTCCAAGTCTGTACTTCAACTAAATTATCCAAAATTCAATTAATTCATGCCAAACTTTGTACAAGTAATTAATTCAAATTACTTAAAGATGTCTCAACTCATTAGTTACTGATGTAAATTATTGACATCCATAACAACCAGTCATCTAGTTTTCTACAACGCCAGTCAAAAATTAACACCACATCATTTCAAGATCTATTGTTTATTGTGACTTAATTTGCGATCTATGTCATGCATCCTTTTGTTAATCTTTTGTGGATGATAAAAAGCATGAGGATTAGAAGGAATTGGATTAGTTATAATATACTTGTATTAGCTAGTGGATATTTGTGTGTACCAAAATGGGATCAGCACGCCTTTATGTTATATTTTTGCACTGTGTATTTTAATTTATGAGATGGGTGCCCATTATCAGATGATCTAACTCACCAGCCCAAGGAGGAACTAACACCAAACCAGAGTACAATTAATTGGTTGAACAGCAAAATAAAACAAATCCCCTGCCTAAAATGGACAACATTCCTTAGTCACTTTTCCCTTATTTCTCACAGCCAAGGGAAGGAGGACAGTTTCCTTAAATCCCTTGCTACTGCATATGACAAACAGATGACCCTTAACTTCATTCTGGATGTCTCCATGTCACAATGCCTATAGCCATTTTTATAAGTCAAAATAAAATTCATTTTAAAAGACTCAACTGCTGCACACTCAGTCCTCAGTGGGTTAAGAAGTATATTTTCATGAAGATCCTCCCTCCTTCTTCAGACACCATATTCCATACTGTAAGAACAGAACAGTGTCTCCTGTTCAGGGCTGCTTTGTCTGCTAATGCTAAGGGTGAGTGCATCATAGGAAGACAGCAAGTATATCCAGACAACACACTGGTACTGGAAACCTTTAGCTGATGGAAGAATGAGCTGAGCTGGATATGTTCCAAAATGAGCCATTTCTGGAAGAAGCCAGGCTTTAGTCTTCATTCTATCCAAATGACTAAACACTTGCCACTCCATTTATTTTGTTGTATTTTCACTCTGCAGCTCTGCACAGCAGTTCATTGCTGATGCTCAGAAAATGCATTTTATTTACACTCCATCTAAAATGAATAAAATGCAATTTAATACAGCTCAGCTGGCTGAAGTCCTGTAGAAAATTCTACAGGAATTTTAAAAAATGACATGCAGGCCATTTACTGATCAATATATATGCATAGTATACCAATGACATGTTTGCTTAAAGCAAGATCAGAACAAAAGCCATCATAATAAAAAAATACTATAACTAGTCCTTCTCTATCATCAGATGTTTGTACTTTGGTAGCACCTCAAGGCCTCAGCTGGAGTCAGGCCAAGCACTGTACAAACAGACCAAAAGATGGTCTCTGCTCTAAAGGGTTTATTAAGGAAATATGCAACAACTGGGGGCAGAAGATACTCTGAAGCACAGAGAGAAGACAAAAGAACCAGCCATAAGAGCATACATTTACGAACGCAAGATCCACACAGTTTATACTACTGCTTGAGAAATGGGAAAAATGCTGAGCAGTTGGACAGTGAGGAGGAAGACAAAGAACAGAGTCAAGAAGAAAAGAAGAGGACTAATTATTTCAAAAGCAGCAAGATGAGCAAAGATGAAAGGTCCTCAGACATGGCCATAAAGTCACTGGTCACCTTACAGCCATTTCAGTGAAGGAGATGGAAATTACAACGTAGGGGGATACAGGAAAAAAGTAAAAGGAGAGAAAGTGGAGGCTGCCAGAATAGAGAGCTTGGTGCATGAAGCAAAATTGGAGGAAGAAGAGTGTGAGAGCTGGAAAGGTAAATGGGGTAAAGGAAGTTGGTCAAGATTTGAGATGCAACAGAGAAAAAAAGAGAATAATTTGATGGAATGAGGCCTGGGGCCCTGTGGAAAAAAAGGCATAATATCATACTGGTTGATAAACTGTGTATTCACTTGCTTGACCACACTTTGATTCATTATGAAATATACTCAAGTGATCAAATAACCAAGGTCAGTAAGGTTTACCACTATAACCCAAAAGTAATAATAATAAAGTACAGAAAAATGTGCCTCCCTAAAAAAAGTAAAAGAAGCAGTCAGAAGCAAAAAGACATCCTTTAAAAAGTGGAAGTTAAATTCTATTGAGGAAAATAGAAAGGAACATGAGCTCTGGCAAGTGTAAAAGTATAATTAGGTAGGCCAAAAAAGAATTTGATGAGCAGCTAGCCAAGAGACTCATAAAGTAACATCAAAAAATTTGTAAGTACATAAGAAGCAGAAAGCGTACTAAACAATCAGTGGGGCCAGGGGATGATTGAGGTGCTAAAGGAGCACTCAAGGAAGATAAAGCCATTACGGAGAAACTAAATGAATTATTTGTATCAGTCTTCACTGCAGAGGATGAAAGGGAGATTCCCAAATCTGAGCCATTCTGTTCAGGTGACAAATCTGAGGAACTGTCCCAGATTCAGATGCCATTAAAGGAGGTTTTTGAACAAACTGATCCAAACAAACAATAAGTCACCAAGACCAGATGATATTCACTCAAGAGTTCTGAAGGAATTCAAATATGAAATTGCAGAACTACTAACTGTGGTATGTAACCTATTGTTTAAATCAGTTTCTATACCAGCTGACTGGAGGATAGCTAATGTGATGCGAATTTTTAAAAAAGGCTCCAGAGGTGATCTGAACAATTACAGACCACTAAGCCTAGCTTCAATACCAGACAATTGGCTGAAATTCTGTTCTTTATTATAGTTATCTGACACATGATGAACACTATTTGTTGGGGAAGAGTCAACATGGTTTTTGTAAAGGGAAATTGTGCCTCACTAATCTATTAGAATTCTTTGAGGGAGTCAGACATGTGGACAAGGGTGATCCAGTGGCTACAGTGTATTTGGACTTTCAGCAAGCCTGACAAGGTCCCTCACCAAGGCTCATAAGCAAAAGAAGTGATCATGAGATAAGAGGGAAGGTCCTCTCCTGGATCAGTAACTGGTTAAAAGATAGGAAACAAGGTCTAGGAATAAATGGTCAGTTTTCAGGATGGAGATAGTGTCCCCCAGAGGTCTGTACTGGAACCACTGTTGTGGAACATATTCACAAATATGAAAAAAAGGGATAAGTAGTGAGGTAGCAATATTTGCAGATTATACAAAATTACTCAAGATATTTAAGTCCAAAGCAGACTGTGAAGAGTTACAAAGGAATCCCAGAAAACCAGGTGCCTGGGCAAGAAAATGGCAGATGAAATTCAATGTTGATAAATGCAAAAGCAAAGTAATGCACATTGGAAAACATAATCCCAACTATACATACAAAAGGGTTGTTCAAAAATTAGTTGTTCAAAATATTTGAGAGGTGAGTCATTGTGGATAATACTCTGAAAACATCCACTCAATGTGCAGCAGCAGTCAAAAAGCTAACAGAATGCTGGGAATCATTAGGAACAGGATAGATCATAAGACAGTGTGACAGGGCGCTGGCTGAGCCCTGAGGGTTAAGCCAGCCCCCTGCCACTGGAGCCCTAATTAAAGGCAGAATGGAGTCAGCTGAGAGCCTGCAGGGACTGGGCTAACAAGGCAGCTGGGAGGCTCACTAGACCAGCCCTATAAAAGGCTTGCAGGCAGGAACTTGGGGCTGACCTGAGGCTCACTGAAGGGAGATGGTAGAAGCAGTAGCTGGCAGGAGTGAGGGGTCAGCCTGAAGGGGAGAAACCTCAGTTGGAGGTAGCTGCCCTGATCTGGTGGCTGCGACTGAGTGGCCCAGGCCAGAGACTGTACCTTAAATAGCTGGTGGTGAGAAGAAAGCCTGTAAATAAGGAGCATCGGTGGGAGCAGCAGTGTGGTTTGTGGGAGAAGCAGCATGGAGCAGCAAGGGGGAAGCACAGACCCCTTTACAGACAGAAAACATCATATTGCCTCTTTATCAATCCATGGAACACCCAACTTTTCAGTACTGCATGCAGATCTGGTCGCCCCATCTCAAAAATGTTACATTGGAATTGGAAAAAGTTCAGAAAAGTGCAACAAAAGGGATTAGGGGTATGGAACATCTTCTGTATGAGAAGCAATTAAAAAAAAAACTGGGTCTGTTCAGCTTGGAAGATAGACGACTGAAGGGGTATGAGAGTCTAGAAAATCTTGACTGGTTTGGTGAAAGTGCATAAGAAAATGTTATTTACTCCTTCACATAATACAAGGACTAGGGGGTCACCAAATAAAATTAATAGGTAGCAGGTTTAAAACAAACATAAGGAAGTACTTCTTTGCACTATACATAATCAACCTGTGGAACGCTTTGCCAAGGAACATTGTAAAGGCCAAAACTATTACAGCGTTCAAAAAAAGAACTAGGTAAGTTCCTGGAGGGTAGGTCTATCAATGCTATTAGCTAGCATGGGCAGGGATGCAACACTATGCTGTGAGCGGCCCTAGCTTTTTTTTGCCAGAAGCTGGGAGTGGGTGATGAGATGCATTACTTGATTGCCTGTTCTGTCCATTCCCCTGATGAACCTGGCATTGGCCACTGTTGGAAAACAGGATACTGAGCTAGATGGAACATTAGTCTGACACAGTATGGTTGTTATGTTCTTGTGACATCAGTCTCTGGGATGCTGTCATACAGTAATGTTAGTCACTTTATGCAGAAGGTGTGATCTCAAAGTTACATCTCAAAGCTATCTTTTTATACCCCTACTTGTTTAAAAGTACAGGTACTGTGTACATTATCTGAAATGAGATTTAACCCATCAGCTTTTTACATTCTTTTTTGGTACCATGGTGTATCTTTTATCTTTTAACACATTCATTTGAGGTACAAAAAGGTGTGAAGGCACCTCTTAGGATTGTACTAGGGTAGTACAGTCACATGTCTTGTCCTCTTCCCTTGGGATGTTCCAGGAAAGGCCTGAGAGAGTAACTTTCTGTTGCTATGGTAAAGCACTTTTCTGTCCTGATCTTGACAGCTTCCCTCTTTGCTCAAGCCAAAGCTTACTTCAGTGAATGCAAGAGATTATAGGATATTTAGCATAAATGAGCAGGATTATATAAAAATCTTAGGCCAACTCAGGCTATATAACTGCTATAATATTTGTACTTGTTGCTATTTGTGTTGAATGCATACTAATTATATATATGGGGTACAGATAATACATGTTATTCATTATATATATATACGTGTTCTGCTAGCCAACATATATTAGTCAATATAATGCATACACACAAGGGGGCTGAGTTAAGCTTGGACATGCAACTTCCAGTATAGCATTTCCTAACTTTTGAGCACTTAAAAACATTAAGGTTGCAAAGTTAAATTTTTTGGATGTAATACAACGTACAGTTATACAATATTTATATGTATATGCAAAAACCTGCTGGTATCAAAGAAATGCCATTACTGATAAACTGCCATTACTGCCACCACATGTCCTCCTGCCTTTATTAATGGACAGTTCAGAGAACCATGTCTTTTCTCTACCCCCATTCTCCATTAATACGCAAAACTGAGGTGCCTAAGTAAAGAATAAGCACACTGATTTGTGAATGTATTCAGTAAAATGAAAACCAAGTCCTACACTTCATGGAGTTGTTCATATGTACACAAATGTATGCAACCCTAAGATACTAATGGTAATATATGTATATATCAAGGGGAAAATACATCCTTTACAAGTCATTTCTCTGAGCGTGATAAAGCAGGATAGTTTAGGGTGGAATGCCTACAGTAATTTAATAGAAGGGATTAAGGATGTCTGTGACAACTACTCTCAATAAACTACACTGAGATCAAAGAAAAACAGGACACCTTGATAAGAGATTAACAAATGGGATTAGCACACATACAGCTACAACACTATAACCCCTTAATATCAAAAGCTGGGATTTTTTATCTTGTCTTATTATTGATTGTGGGACGGTCCATAAATGATAGCTGGCACTAGGGGATAATAAAAACGTTGCCAACATCTTGTTTCTAACACAGCCTGTAAAGATTGATATTTTTATGCACGCGTCAATAGGTCTCCTGTAGAACATTAGAAAATTTCAGAAAGACTACATTAAGATGTAGTGCTCATTTAGTTTCCAAATGTTTCTTTTGAATAAGAGGCTGCTTTTGTTTTCCCAAACAATTTTTGGCCGATAGAGAAAGTTGTTCTCTTCCTCCCTCAAACTGTTGAATGAAGACAGCCTCAGTTCCAACTTCAGAGCTGGCTTGCACTATAAATCCTTCAGTGAAAAATGAACTATGCAGCTCTCAAGAGGAGCAAAGCATGGCTACAAGTTCTTGCATTTTTCCTCCCTAGATTGTCTGCTTATACTAGAAGTGGTACCACATTTTCACTGTTCACGAGTCTCTACCCTATGCTTTCCCTACATGTGTATTTCAATGGCAGAGGCTGTGCAAAGCAGTAATGAGTAATGTAATGACTAATTTAGTATAGCTTTCACAGCAGAATCACTTTGGATAAAACAATGCAGGTTAATACTTAAGTGTTCTTACCACTGACTGTAGCTTCAAGTCACATTGCAATATTTTGTTTTAATCAATTTCCTTCCACTGTGACAGAAAAGTCATTATCCCAAAATCCCTTTTCTTTATCTTTTTTGTTTTTGTTTGTTTGTTTGCAGCAACTATCCTAGTCTTTCCCCTGTTTTTATGCTAGCCTCTCCTGTGGCTTGTGGGGCCATAGCTACACTATTTTTAGAGCTCTAACTCGAGAGCTAGGGAGGATATGTCTCCTTGAGCTGGGAATTACACCTTACAGCTCAAAGTGTAGACATACCCTCAGTCACTTGGCAGGAACATTAGGAAATACAACTTGCCAGTTTCCTTCAAAGTGAACAGTACCAGAATTTCCTCTCTACCACTATACAGAGAATTGCTTCCATGACTTCTAGAATGAAACACGGCAAGCAGAGGGGCAAAGCCACATAGAAAAGGAAATGCACACTCACCTATTTGTGTATGCTAATCCAATAGCATTACACACAAAACTGGTGTGCATTTGGGTGGGAGTATGAATGCAGACCTCAGCCTACTTTTCATAATCATGGCCCATGGACACTAATGGTAAGAATTACAAAGCGTGGAGATTCCATTTGTATAAGCATTTAAAGAAACTGAAGTTCCTCCGGATCTAACTGGCCTGGAAACCTGGTCTCTCCCATAAATACTTTCTGGCTTCATCTGTGCCTCGCATATTGTTTTGCTGTTTATGATTCCAGTTCCTACCAAATCCAGGAAACGTAGAGCTGTATGTAGAATAAAATAATGAAGGTAGCTAGAGGTTCAGGATCAATTTTTTGGCAATGGTTTGGATAATTTCTTATGTTATCCAAGCCAATTCGCCTATCCTTATTATTAATGGTATTGAGAGAGATGAAGGGTAAGCTAAATTCTTCTTCCTTCTTACCATGTTGCAAAACATGAAAGCAAGAGAGGACATAATGAAACTCAGTCTTTAAACAAAGAATACCAATAGTCTGAATCAGTGCCTCATAGCCTGTGTTCCTAGCCCTTTATCCTTATGTTTTGTGGACAAAATTGCCAAATATACCTAAAGTCAAATTATCACAGTTGCGGTCATTTTCTACTCTGGCTTTATGGCACAGCCTCATCTGCTCTTTGGCCTGGTGTTCTCTCCACCCTCCAAGTACCCTGGCATCCAGAATTCCTCCTCCTTCTCTTGATCACCTGTGTTTGTTCTTACTATTTCAGGCAACAAAACAGGAAGCCCTCTCAGTTTACTATATTGCCTTATAGATTCATACAACTGAGCTGTGTCCTAAACACTCGCCCTCTAGCCCAACCATACAAAGCTGGAATACGCAGAATTTGTAGGTGTAAGGGGAAGTGGAGTCTTGTCTCTTCCCCCTCCATCCAGCAGTTTAACAATGAGTGTTTTTGCAGACACTGCTACAGCTCATGACCAGCAGTAGTAGTGTAGCACCCATAAAGTCACGGTTAGATTTACCTGGGCCCTGTCCCTTCATGGATTGAAGGTCTGCTGAGGAGGTCAAAGGGGATTACTGGGGAACCAGTGCTGAGTTGTGCACACTCTGAAAGCACTGAGTAGCAATGGGGCTGGTGCAAGCTGTATTTGGGCTTTTAATACAACTCCAATTTAAAAAAAAACAAACTGTCCCAGGTCTGGGAGCATAATAATAATTAGGGCCCATGCGAGCCTCCCTATGAAGGGTGTTTGGGCCTGTGATTCTGCATAGAAGTGGGTCTGCTTTCTATCCTGGTCTTTTCTACCCTGCCTCAAAATCCCAACTGCACTCAGAGAGAGATGCCAGGGCCTGCCACCCTCTGTCTGCTCTGCAGAACTGTGCTGCTTCCACTGAATTCAACCCTTCCAAACTCAGAGAGGGTGCTGGCAGTCACAGCCCAGGCAGAAGACCGTGCTTCAGTGCTCTCACTTTCTAATTTGAATCCTGCATCTTTCCCACCCTCCGAACGGAGACATAGGGAATGTTTTCACATTTCTCACTGCTGGAATTCCAGACTTCCTTCTGGTTAAGGAAGGGAGTGTTGTGGAGCAGGGCCAAGGCTGTCCTATAGCCCCTACACATTGCCATATTGCGGAGGAGGCCTCCCACCTGTTCTCTTTCCTACAGTGGTCACGGCAGCAAGTCAGGTTGACAGAAAAGATTTGGAAATCCATGGAAGCAGCCATTCGGAGCCTGGAGGTACCTTAGCAAGATATGGGCAGTGCTGTAGCAAAGCCTAATCTTAGAGGCAGCGTAGAACAGCCTTGTGACTTTTCCAGCTCCACGTAGAGAGCAGTTCCCAAACTGTGGTACGTGCACCACTGGTGGCATGCAGGCCACCTCCCAATGGTACGCGTCCACCTGCTGCTGGGGGACCAGCCACAGAGCTTCCAGTGGTGCTTGGCCATGCAGCGGCAGAGCACAGCAGCCCCCAGAATCCAGCGTGGCCCAGCCATTCTGCCCCGTCCTCAACTCAGGCACACTCACAGTGGCTGGCCTGGAGCCAAGCAACTGGTCCTGCCCCCAAGCAGCATGGTTGCCTGGCCGTTCTGCCCCCTCCCCTCCAGATACACTCACAGCAGCTGGCCAGGAACTGCTCCAGCGCGGGCCTTGCCCCCCCAAAATTGGTGGTGGTCCTACAGGGAGTGTACAGGGGGTGTACACCTACAGGGGGTGGTGTTTTAGGTTGGTGGTACGCAACGTGGTAGAGTTGGGGAACCTCTGATGTAGCGTATTAGATGCCTTCAATAGGGGTTGAATTGCTCTTCTCCCCGTATTCCCCCCCATCCAACTTTCTCTTGCCGGGTATGTCCGTAGAGACAAAATAATTGTGTGTGAAACCCATCTACTGTGTCTTTACTACCCCTGAAGTTGCAGCTCACTAAAAATGAAGTTGCTCCCGGATCAAGTCAGGCAGCTTGCAGGCCTGGAGAAATGAAGTCACTTGCCATTCATTTCCCTCCACCCATCACTTAGACATTTCTCACAGCTTTGACTGAAACAGAAATACAGAAAGCACTTGCCAACACACCAAAGGATGACCCTTTTCAAACTGCAGTGCATTACAAAATAATGAACATTTTTCAGCTGAAGCCAGCCCCAGTTTTGCCCCCATTATGAAACTGCCAACAAAAAGAGGGATCTTTTACCAACTTTTCTAAAATTAAACTCAGATGGTATTTTTAAAATGTCTACTGTCTTTAACAACTTGAATAAAAAGAGAAAGTTGTTTTTCCTCTGTGTTTGTAGTCACAAATACTTCTCCTATCCCAAGTGGATGTCATACATAATTGGATGTGAAGTAATTCCAAAGTTACATTACTGCTTCCTCCTCTTCCCCTCATTGTTACTATGACAACCACAAGAGATACTTTTTAAAAATAACTTGGATGAAAACCCAATACCATCTCACTGCCAATAAAACCTCATCTCATGGAGAAACAAATTAGCTTTTCAGAAAGTTTACTAGGAAGTAGATTTGTGCATTTAAATTTGGACATCAGTAAATTAAAAGAAACAAGAGCTTAGATATGTCTTAAAAAAACCTAGCAACCTCTGTACATAAGAATATAAAACAAATATTATGTTCCTGGTTTTACTAAGAGAGTCTGGTACACTGATGTTTTTCTAGGAGTTAAACTCATTACTCTTTCCAAACTCCCCCATACTTTTAAAATACAATATCCCTCCAATACCTTTTGCCTTAGTTTTCTGACTTATAGGTTGCACAGCAGTTATATGAATCTAATTGAGGTAGAAGTGTTGATGATAGGTTCCGGCCTCTGATATTTTCAGACCTTGGCTGCTGGTAATTGGTATAGCTCCCTTAACTGCCCTAAACGTATAAATGAGAAATTTTTGCTGAAGGGGTGCTCTACAGATCATAGAGCAAGAGCACAGGAAAACAGACAGTCTTGTAGGCTTGTGCTAAGGATTGACGAGTGTAACTATAGGCAAAATTTCTTCCTACTCTCCATGGACTGAGGAACTTCTGCTGTTTGCTTCACTATATCAGTTCGTTAACTTTGATTGCTCAGGGTAAATTAGCCAGTTTCACTGTGTTGCAAGAAGGGTACCATAATAAAGCTCAAGAGCAGAAATTAATTTAAATCCTGAGTTTCAGACATAAACAATGTTTTTACCCTTATGATAAAAAAACCCAACTCAAAACCAACCTTCAAGTCCCTAAAGAGCTCTCTTAAATCCCATAGTGAGTGATACAACTACTGAGTCATTTCTATTTTGGGGTCTGACACCAGAGGATTGTGTTGTTCAGAGCGGACACCTGTCAGACTAGGAGACGTCAGCGTTTCTTTTATAACAATTGGTCACAACCAATGGGATTTCCAGACATCCTCATCATTAGTTTAATAACTTGCTGTATATTAATTTTTTTTAATTTAAAAGAACTTTCCATTCGTAATTTTAAATGGCAGCTTATTCTTCGTAAGCCAATAGGATTCCTGGTAACAGCCTTTTACACAGCTATATACGTGCAGCACTAAACATGTTTTAAAAGTTAAGAAAATATTTAGAACACATCTCAGTGTGTTGGCTAAACTAGGATGGGAGCTACAGAATTCTGCTAGCGTGTACATGTAGCAGCATATCTCCTTCATGGGCAAGAAATGCCAAAGAGTTTGTTAGGCAAAGAAATAATTGTTTCCTCCTTTATGGGGAAAGAAGTAGCTGATGAGAAAAACGTCCCAAAAGCAAGCAAGAATGAATATTGTAGTTAAGTTTTAATTTGTGTGTGTGTATTACACATTCACACACAAAAAAACAAACACACAACTACAATTACTCACTTGAAAGGTCACTATCCAGCATGAATGAACCAATGATGGCTTACTGTTCCTAGGTGTGGATGTAAATCATATACGCAGTTAGGAACACTGAATCATGATTTGATCACTCATGCTGAATTAGTGCCCTGTTAAGCAAGTAATTACTTTTCAGAAACTGATTTTTCATGCCTATACTTATTTAAAAGTAGCAGATGGACATTGACAGCTATGCACAATGGCATTCTAAAGAGCACATGGCAACCTCTTAGATGCGAAGGGCAAAGCAAAGGTATTTAAAATGCAAAATAATTAAGGAGAGTGATGACTGCATCAAAAACGTGACGGCAAACTTCGAGGATGTGGAAATATCTTCTACGGCATGCATAAAGTTTTCCATAGAACCTAAAACTAAAAAAAACCCCAACACCTCACTCCCATATAAATCCTTTACAATAGCCAACCAACTTCTTGAGTGCTAGTAGGGTATGTAATATAGATACTTCTACATCGTATACAGCTTATTGCCCTTTAAACTTTTTACTCGCAATCTTACATCTTGCAGACCTTTGCTTTGCCCTTAACCTTTAGCAGATTGCCATATACTCCTAGAATTCCATTGTACATGTCTACCACTGACTGACTATCTGTTATCATCATCTTAACAGGGATATGACAAATCAGTTGTTGAAGGCTGAGTACTTAGTTACATTCTAGCAGGACAGAACAGGGCTAATGGGTAATTATGTGACTATCAAGTGATTGTGCTGAGAACCTGGGATAGATTCTTAGCTGGTGTAAATTAGTATACGTCTCTTGATTTCAAGGGCACTACACTAATTCCAGGCAAGGCTCTAGCACCAATTCAGTTTAGATTTTACTCTCAGTCAACCCAGGTTTCTAAGTGTCACCTTTTACTGCTGTTTGATTACCTTCAACATTACAAATGAAGTCATTAGGGACTGGACTTTTACAATTAATTATTGCATGATTTATTTTTTGTGATGTTACTGTGAGAAGAGTCGGTCAGAGAAGGGGGTTTTGCATTTTCTCTGAAAGCATGGGGATCTGTGGAAACCTGATCTGAGTTCCAGATTTGTGAACCAGTTGCAGAGAAAGCTCCATCTCCTTGGTCCTTTTAATTTAGGATTTTGCTGGTATGCTTTCATATATGAAAGCCCCACCCCTTTTTTAAGTAAAATAAAAACATTTAAAGAAAAAAGACAATCAAGCTTTAAATAAAAGAAGAATGTTTGCAGCTTCTTACATAATTTTTAAACCATTCTGCCAACCACTCTTGTATTTTCCTTCTCAAATCAGTCCTGTGGCTATCACCTGCTTCCATTGAATCAGAGGTGGACCAGCCAGCTGCAAATGGGAAGGGAGGTGTCCATAAGACACTCTCTCTAACAAGACATGGCCACACTATGACCATGTCTATACTACATGTGCTACAGTGGCATAGGTATGGCACTATAGCTATGCTGCTTTAGCACCATAGAGCACATGCATCCTACAGCAATGGAAGTTTTTTTTTTCTTGATGTAGGTAATCTGCCTCCCCAAGTGGAGGTAGCTATGGCGATGGAAGCAGTCTTCCATCCACCCTGCTGCATCTACATCTATCAGGTTGTAACCAGAACCAGGGGTTAGGTTGGCATAGCTACCGTGCTCAAGTTTTGTTTTTCAAGCCCCTGAGCAATGTAGTCATGTCAGTCAACATTTTAAATTATAGAGCAGACCTATGAAACACTTTGAGAAGCCCTGTTATGTCCCATTTACAAACAAGGCAAAGCCAAGCCAGAGTTGGTTGCTGGTCTAGTTAACGTACAACAGGAACACAAAGTATTTTGAAAGTTGGCTAAAATGCAATATAGAGCAAAAATTTTGGAGGAATATGCTGGGAGGTATTACCGTTTGGGAAGATGCAGAAATACTCTCGAGCTATTCAAACTCTATTTTAGTTCTGGGGCTCAATCTCCCATGTCTCACATTATTGGAGTAGTTAAGGAACCACCTGATGTTCAGATTCATTTCAGGGAAAGGGCGGGCAGAGGTTAGGTATGATGGGACTAGCAGACATGTTTAGAAATATCCAAAATTACTGCTGGGTAGATCAGGTGAGCATAGAGACCTTGAAAGGTCAGAATTATGAACACAGTTTTACTAAACAGCCTAGCCACTCAGGCCCTGACCCAGCAGGGCATGTAAGCACATGCTCATCTTTAAGCACCTGAGTAGTTCAACTTGTGACTTACATGCTTAAAGTTAAGCTTGTGCTTTGCTGGATTGAGGCTCCAGGCATTTGAAAGTGACAAACCAGATTTCTCCTTGTATGTATTCACACTCTAAATTTAAAGGTTAACGGGTCTCTCTTTTGTAAAGGACACAGAGCCAGATCCTCTGCTGATGTTAATTAGAATAGCCCCACTGTAGTCAATGCATCAATGCTGGTTTCGGGCAGCTGAGGAGCTTGTACACTTTTTTATTCTAGTCTGAAAAGTAGCTTCTGCCCATATCATATCACCCATTTAATACACATCAGCCAAGTCCATTTGCTAAGGGTAAGTCTACATTGATGGCAGCAAAGTCACTGTCATCAGATCGACTTATCTGGATCGATTAAACGGTCAGCGTAGACCTGCTTAATCGATCAGGAAGCCGACATACTAAAACCACCTCCTCAAATGCTGTAGCATTTTGTCGAGGGGAACATAGTTCCCGTCGGCGCAGTGCAGTGAAGACAGTGTGCAGAAAAGAAGCACAGCAGTCGACGGGAGTTACGCAAGTGACTCTGCGTAGCTTGCATAACTCCCATTGAGTGCCGCCGAATCGCCAGGTAAAGTGTAGACCAAGCCTGAGTAGATCATTTTTGCACCCATATTCCCTGAGATTCTAAAGGAGACTATTGCTTGAGAAAGCAGCAATTATTTTACTTTTTTGTAGAGTAACGGGTCATAAGTTATGTTTATAATCACTGACAGCTTCAAAGAAAAATGCAAAGCTGGCTGTTTTTGACATCCTACACTGACTGTAACTTAACATGTCATAGGTCTTTTTAGCACCAGAGACAACATTCTGGCTTAATAATCCCTTCAGAGAATTCCTTCCAACAAATATAGAAGAGTGCCATCATGATAAGATGAATCTTTTCCTCTAAAATTGTTTATGGGCCAGAAATAGACCATAACGAAAATAATGGCTTCCCAAAATTTAAGTGGTTGTCAGTCCACTTATCAGAAAGATATTACTACAAGTGCTGTACAAGGGTTGCTTAGCCTTTCCGGTGTCTTCTAGTGGTCTGAAAGTCAGAAAAAAAAAATAAATAAAAATAAAGCAGTATCAACAGACAGCTGTCCTACTGGGCACTGGGCAGACAGAATGACTAGCATTGCTGAGCTATGTAGTCATTGCCAATGGAATGATGAGCTCACGTTGCATAATGAGTCACACATTCAGTGTGGTTAGATTGCAAGCTTAACTCATTCCCCAAGTACACCCCCATCCCATCCTGACCCCAACCGTAGGTCGGGCTAGTTAACACATGTGGAATGAGAATGCATCTACCTCTGAGCTGGCAGGGTTAGGGATGTACTTGGATTCCCAGGTTGGAAGATTATCTCATTCAGGCTAAGGTCTTCCAAAGATATATAAGCTAAGCTATTTTGGTGAGTTTCAGCAGAGCCGCCTCAAGCACTAGGGTATTCCATCCATAAAGGAGTACAACTTACAACCACCAGCAAACATGATGACGTTGAAAGTACAGGAGCTGGTAGGTACAAGCTACTTTTCACTCACAATTACTGTTATTTCAGGATTTTTACTGTAACTGTCAGTGAGTCTTTATTATTACAAGTATTAAAGGACAACCATCACTGTAATATTCTGGGTACATAATTAGATGTATACCATATTATGCTAGGAAGTGCTTGTTTTCATTTTTCTTTGTGGTTTGGGTTTCCCATGTAATATAACAAAGTAGTTGACAGGGTTTCGTAGTGGAAGATGCCACACTAGAAGGAATGGGGTAGCCTGGCATTCATTGGATACTTCACTGAATTTGTTTTTAAGCTCAGTTGCTGTAGTTGTATTCAAGTCACACACAATTTAAAAGTGGGCACTCCATAAAAGGTGGAGGACAAGGAGGTATAGGCCATGTAAACAAGACTGTTTCCTTTGTACTTTTAATGTAATGTTGAGAATCACTAACAAAAGTTCCTATAATCTCTTTTCCATTGTTTAAGAAGTTTTTTTGAAAGAATGTCTAAAACAATCAGCTTGAATGTTGAATTTGTAGTGTTCACCCTAACAAAAACTTGATTGGACCAATAACCTGACCAAACATAAAGTTCCAGTGTTCCTCTAAATTTCTCAGGAAACTCCTTTTCCTCCCAGAGGAATACTTTAAGACAGAAGTGCTGTAGAGCATAGCTAGTAAATACTAGTCTTAAATTCTTTTGCAAGGCTCCTCCAATTTCTGCAGTGCTAAGTTCTCCAAGAAACAAAATTGTGCAACAGTGTGTGCTTGCAAAACAATTTCAGATTATATGATGTTAGTGAAATAAATCCCAAACTGCACCATGCAATTATACAAGGTTAACACATGCATTTCAAAGGCACTTTAGTAAGCATAGGAAACATTTGAAAGGACTGTTCTTGTTTGTGCTGTGGCACAGGAATGCCACCTGATATGTGTAGGCTACTTAAAGCTACTATTATCCTGCAACACTGATATCAGTAGGAATTTTATCATTGACGTCAGTGAGTGAGGATCAGGCCCTTATCCTATGTATCACACCTATTTTAACCGTATTGTATGTGTCTGAATTGGACTACAAGATCCTGGAGACTCAGAGCATATCTTCAGCTATGTCTGCACACTGCAGCATGCAGACCATTCTTGTAACTCATGTGGCATGATCTTGCACTGACAGGGAGGTGATTAGGTGGCTTTTATGGATCTTTCTACCTTTAATTTCTAGGACTTTCTGATTAATATTACATAAGATAAAAATTAATGGGAAAAGCGACAGAAATAAGAAAGAAAGATAGATAGATGCCGGCTTTGTAGTGAGACACCTGCGGCACTAGTCTACTGTTATCATACATAGCAGCAACCAAGACTCAGCCAGTCAGAAAGAGGACTCAGAACTTTATCATCCATGGTAACTGCTACAGGGCCTGAGCCAACATCCACAGACATCAGTGGGAGTTAATCCAGTGACCTCTATAGATGGTGGCTCAGGCCCTTAATGAAATCACAGTGACCATGGTCATAAAATTAACCCTTCTGCAGAGTGCACGTAAGCACTGGACTCTGATTGCCAGAAATGCAGATAGAACACTTACATATGGGTGGGTTTTGTTTTTTAAAACCTTGCAATTGGCTTCTAGCTATTAAGCGTTCCAAGTCAGTGGCTATTTAAGACTTGGTGCTCCAATTACAAAACACGGTTTCCTTTTACAGGTGATGGGGACAAAGAGTGACAGTAAAGAGAACAGAGGTTTCCTCCCGGAGGACTTCAAAAATGGAGAGTATGAAGCTGCTGTAAGATTAGAGAAACAAGAGGACCTGAAGACACTCCCTGAACACTCCCTGACTCGAGGAAACCTGACCTATGAGAAGGAGAAAAAGCTAGAGGCAGAGGTAAACTTTTGTCTTTGTGTTCATATTGTATCATGTAGCTGCTGTAGTTGTGTATCCCTAGAATGCCACATGATTTTGTTCTTTTCCACCTCAAACAATTTTATTATGAGTTTAAGAAGTAAAATCTTTGCCGCTCATTGCCCCATGAGGAAGACAGTGAATCTCATCCAAAGCCCACTGAAATCAAAGGAAAGAAGTCCATCTTCAATGGACTTTGAATCAGGCCACTAATGCTGTGAACCTGCTGCTAAACCTCTCTTCATTTGTAATTTCTAACTGAGGAACTAGGAATTTTTCTTGCCCAGAAGGTACCTGCTGCCAGCTGTAGCATATGTTAAGGACTGGCATATATGGGAAAAGCTCTCCACTTCATAATCTTAACTATTAATGACCATTTACAGCTGAACAGCCCCCACTCCCCAAACTGCCGCGCGCACGCACACACACCCCATTTCCCAGCCCAGTGTTCTGTACCAAGATCTCCTCGTACTAAGGTTGTTTCTTTCCAGAATGCCCTGTGGTAACTTATTAGAAATGAAGCCAGTGGGAGCCTTTCCACGGACTCAAAGTGGCAGTTGGAGGAGGACCTTATTGCAGAGCACATCCAAAACAAAGGAAATGGAAGCTAGTTGATGAAAATGCCCTTTAAAATTGGATATGAAGTGTCTGCTCATCAATTCATTTTACATCTTTAGCTATTTAGGGCCAGATTCCACCAACTTTACTCACCTTGAGTAGCACTGCTATAGGGCATGCTCTGGCCCCACCCTCAGATGTTCCAGGAACCTCTCAGCCTTTCCACTGAGTAGCAACTTTGCATGATTTATTTACATTCCTAGCCCTAACACCAATACAGTCATGTGCAGCAACATTATATACAGGGTATCTCTACCGTTAGTGCTTTCCTGCAGGTCCTGGGGGAAACAGAGATCACCCTCCCTGAGATCACTAGCTTCTATGGGCCCTGCCTACTCTTTTTATGACCCTAATATTGCCTTCATGTGACCATCTTACTCTATCAGCAGAGGGATACAATTGGCTCATCCAGCCTCCAAACCTGATCAGCTAAATTAGCTTACACCTCCCCAACCAGCCTTCTCCAGGGGAGCTGGCTGATGTCTGAGTAATTGGAGTAGTTCTACCAAAGCCAAGAGGACCACTCAATATGGGTAAGAGTGGCAGAATCTGGCTCTTGATCATTTAGCTTTTTAGTCATTAGGTGCCAGATTCATATTTGTAAGCAGGTGTAACTATAGTGATTTCAGTGCAGCTGCACCTTTTTACTCCAGATCTGAATAAGCCTTAAGCATTTACTGGCACCTGTTTTTAAGGGCAGCAGTGACATTTTAAATAGATTACTGAGATATAATAATATTGAGTGAAACTACAGGTCTGTATGAACCTTAAGTTCATTTAAGGGCACATTTTCCTTAAGTTAAAGCCATCACCTACACAATAATGCAGGAGAAAAACTGTGGGTCACAACCTGACAGATTCTGGGGACATGGAGCTTGTATTTGAAGTCGATAGGAGATATAGGTGCTCAGCACCTTTCAATATTTGGCCGTTAAATTCTGTGGGAAATGATACAATACACAGAAACAGGAATTTTATGCTACATAAAGGAAAAACAAAGGGTCAACTTCTTTCTTTATAGCTTGGGCAAATCCACTTACTACAACATGCTATATGGGCTCTTAAAGCAGAAATTAGATGAGCAGAACGGGGATCAAGGAAACACAGAAGCAAAAATTACTTGTAGATGCTTTTGTAATCCATTGTATCAGTTCAGCCATCACAATTGCCGGTTTCATAGATTTTAAGGTCAGAAAGGACCATCATAATTGTCTAGTCTGACCTATATAACACAAGTGGTAGAGTGTCACCCAGTGATTTCCGCATCTATCCAAAAAAGTTGTGGTTAAAAGGACATAGTTTTTAGAAAGAGATTCAATTTTAATTTAAAGGCTACAAGAGATGGAATATTTACTACACCTCTTAGTTACCTATTCCAATGGTTAATTAGGCCATACTGTTAAAAAACTGGCATCTTATTTCCAGTTTGAATGTAGCTGATCTACACTATAAACTGCATTGCTGTGCTGAAAGGAAACGAGTTTTACATTCCCTCGAGACTCACTCCTATCATTTGCTTGTTTCATTCAGCTCAAGAAAAAAAAGTTAGAGGCGAGACCAAAACTTGAAAACTTGCAAGATCTTGAAAAAATTATTCAGCTAAAGAAAAGGAAAAAATGCACAAAAGTGAAAGTGCCTGTTTTAAAGGAACCTGAACCAGAAGTTATTGTAAGTTCTGTTGTTAGAAAGTATATTCTTTTGTGAAAGACTTGTTGGGATTTCAGGAATAGTGTACAGCTGTAACACACATTTATATTCTGTACATTTGTTTCCATCAGACAGGGCCAGTGGATGTACCTACATTTTTAAAAGCTGCACTGGAGAATAAATTGCCAGTAATTGAAAAATACTTGTCAGACAAAGGGGATCCAGATGCTTGTGATAAGGTACAACATTTATACTTATTACCTCAGAAACACAGTGGTAAAAGTGATTACTATGTGTAGTTAGGCCAAATTACAATTTCCATTACATTTTGTTGCCTCTCTTATCCTTCTGTTGCATAAAGGAAAAAGAATAAACTACAGGAAACTACAACTTAAGTTTTCTTGCTTTAAAGAGATCCCCTGGGAACATACAAAGTATATTTTACCTGGGAAAGGCTGCATATTTCTGGGAAACATGGTGATCAGGAAACCCTGATTTCCTTTGCCAAAAGGCCCTTCAACGCTGCAGGATTCCATGACAATGAGCTACAATACAGAAGCCTTTCTGCACAGTTATAAAAAACGGATTCTTTCATTCTTAAAAAGCAGGGCTTTGTTTGGAGAGCTGACTCTACCACATTCCCAGATGGGAAGGGACTGTCTGCTCCCTTACCTTATACCCTGCTTAAAAGTGCATTGGCAACATAGTAACACGGACTTGGGCAGCGATGACCAGTGCCTGCTGCTAGTGGGATGGCAGAGTGAGGGCAGCAGCTTAAGCAGTGTTACTGAGCACGCTCAGTCTGTGAGAGCCGAACAGCAAATCTGCAGGGGCATGAGACCCTGCATCTCCTCCCCCGCCCCCCGGTGTGTCACCTCTGGACTTGGGAATTCAAGAGGTTCAGAAGATTTTTAATTGAAATACCACATTGCAGATATTACTCATGCCATCTGAAATGTGTTGGGTAGACACCTCTCAGCTAGGAAAAGTTGCTACTAGAATTTAGCAGATTTGTGTGCATATGCACTCAAAAATAAATCAGCATAAACTATGTTTGCGCTATCAGCCAGGGTATGAGAAGGAAAAAGATTTCACACATTTCTGTGCCACTCACAGTATTTGCCCTATCACTGTTTTAATTGACAGTACCAACGCACTGCATTGCACAGGGCATGCTCAGAAGGACATCTGACGGTGGTGGAAAAGTTAGTGGAAGCTGGAGCCCAACTTGAGTTCCAAGACATGGTATGCACATCTGTTTGTTTCTTTGTAAATCCTGCTAACCGTATCTTGCAGATGCCAATTTCCAAAAACCCATACAGGAGAGATCAGAGCAGCTTGTAAGACTGTACCCCAAAGACAGGACTAGTGAGAAGGGGGTATAAAGAAAGGATGCCTGCCCCTCCTGCTCAACCCTCCCTAAAATTGCTGTTGAAAGATGTGAGAATGAGAAGCAGATTGCCCAGTGTGTAACTTCTGTTGCCTATTCACAACAGAGCCTGACCAAGCCTAAAGAAGCGTAGCAAATCTGGGGACAGGACATTAATCCAGGCCTGTCACCTCTACAAAGTGGTAGAGATGTCACAGGCTCATCCATTTACCCCAGGTGCACCGCAATACACACCCTGACACCTAGGCCAGCATTTCAGCCGAGCAGGAGAGCGCACTGCTCTTTCCGAACGGTGTCCCTAAGTGGAGTCGAGTAACAGCAGCATTTGCAGCTAGCTGCCTCTGCACTCCCGACCATTTGCATCATTGCTGCATAGCAGAGATCAGAGAAGCCTCACTTAACCCTCCAGTGACTGGAGGTGGGAGTAGAAAGGATGAAGGAACAAGGAGGATTTCCAAGGGGGAGGAGGAAGCCTGGGGAGTAGATGGTAAGAGGGACCTCTCACCACCTGCAAAAGAGCTTGGAAAATGTTTCTTTACCATGAGCTTTCGTTTACTTATGTTTTGGAGTTCAAAAGGCATCAAAACAGAATAAAACATATTGCTAGGCATCAAACACCGACTACTATCCTTGGCTAGAATGTTCACATCTGGCTGCCCAGTTAGGTTTCTAAATCCATAATAGACACCCAAAGCTAAATTGCCTGATTTTTAAAGTGCTGATCTCTCATTGCTCCCATTGATTTCCCTGGGATTTGTGAATGCTGAACACTTTTGAAAGAGCAGCTCATTTAAAATTAGGGGGGGCCTTGACATAGCTTTAGGAGCCTAACTTCAGACAGCCAGGTTTGAAAATTTTGGACATAATTTTAAATTACTGTGTAGAAAAATAGAGTTGCATTTGGGCTAAAACTGTCTTAGTAAAAATTTAATTTAATGCATGTCCAGCAACCCATAACCACACCCAAACACCCCATTATAGCAGTGTTGGCCGATCCCACTGCTTTTAAGTATAATATGCCATGATTATGAAGGATGATAAATCAGAAGTACTAGAGACATTAGAGCCAAATAAGAAAAGATACTAATAGCCAGAGCTCAATGAGCACTGACTTACTGTTAGGTCAATCTTAATTGAAATCATTATTATTTTTAGAAATTTTTTCACAATTGTTTAATTTGTTGGTTTTTGAAATTCTGAATTTTAATTATTTTCTGGTTGTTTTCTTGGTGTAGCTTGAATCTACTGCTATTCACTGGGCGTGTCGTGGAGGAAACCTGGAAGTTCTGAAATTCCTGCTAAACAAAGGAATAAACAGAAACGCCAGAGACAAGGTATGTTCTTTTATGGCCTTTTAAGTTGGATGTGAAAAATTGATCCTCAGTGCAAATAAATCATCATTTTGGCTGCCATTCTCCATTGACTGGCTCTAAATCAGATTTGATGATTTTTCATTGATACCTGCTCCTGCTGATTGTTTTCTCCCTTCCATTTACTAGTTGTTCAGTACACCTTTGCACGTAGCTGTGAGGACAGGTCAATATGAATGTGCTGAACACCTCATTGCCTGTGAAGCAGACCTCAATGCCAAAGACAGAGTAAGTAAATTATCTCTCTTATTTAACGGAGGACTACCTCTCAATTACAACTTAGCTCTGAGCTGATATATGCCTTTATAATTCTATTTGACTGTACAATTACCATGTGCTTTGTTCAGCTGTGAATGTTGTGTGAGCATTGAAGAGTCTAAGCCAGTAATCAATCTTGTTGTGTTTATTTTAGGAAGGAGACACTCCAATGCATGATGCAGTGAGGATGAACCGTTACAAAATGATTAGACTCCTGATTCTGTATGGTGCAAATCTAAACATAAAAAACTGTGTAAGTAAGATTAACAGAAAAGATAGAGTACAGAGTTTCCCCACCAGAACAGTTTCATAGATCTTCAGGCCAGAAGGAACCCCTCTGATGATCTAGTCTGACCTCCTACATAAGATTAAAGTAGAACATATTGAAAAAATGGTTTGTATTTCATGAAAAACTTTCAGAACATTTTTTCAAATTTAAAAATTTGTATCCAGCTCTGATTTAAAATTATGTCCAACTTTAACATCTACCTAGGAGATATATCTTTAAAAAAATCCAAGACAGTATTCTTTTGGAGCAATTCTTTGTTACAATCACCAACTTTTGCAATTGACAATTTGGAAAACATCAATCTGCCTTGCTCCTAGGTGCAGCACTTTGCGAAACCTGCCCGGCAATTTCCTCAGTCCACTCTGGGCCCTCTGTAATGTAGGCCCTAATGACCATATTCATCAGCATATGTGCACAGAATGACATGTTGAAAACCAAACATTTGCCCTCTTAAGCTGTGTCTATGCAAGGTTTACCTGTTTAACTTCAGGTATGTTTTTAAATCTGTTTAGCCAAACCGTTACAAACCCCTATGTAGACACTTATTTCAGTTTAAGAGTCGCTTATGGTTGATCTTAAGTCAATTCCTAATTAATTTAAGTTAAAACAAAATGAACTTTGTCTACCTGAAAGGAGTTAGATATTTTAGCAGATTAAATTAGTGTGCCTTATTATTGATCAGGACATCTGCTAATAGGACCCACCCCTTCAACCACTGAAACTAATGGATATTTTTTAGCTATCAACTTCAAAAGGAGATAGAACACATCTATAGAGTGAGGCACTTGATATCATGGTGATGAGCTTGAGTCAGAACTTATGTATCATCAAATGTAGAACGACTGTTCATTAGACATGTACCACACACACAGAACAAGAGAACATGGACATTAATTTGCTTAAGTTCACCACCTGAAATTAAACTTGGTTCCCTTCACTCTTTTGAATAGGAAAAGAAAACCCCTATGGATCTTGTTCTTCAGTGGCAGAACGGCACGAAAGAGATATTCAACAGCCTTAAAGAAAACTCCTACAAGAACTCCCATATAGACACATTCTGAAGAGGAAAAAAAATTTGCCTGGAGACAACTAGTCTTCTTTTCAGCAGTTTAAAAGCACCAACCAACCCCAGGAAATATTGCACTGAACATGCTATTTTTACTGAAGAAAAATTGCTTATTCTACTGGACTATTTGTAGCTGCGTTTATTGGAATACTCTAGAACAAAGAGGCAGAGATAGTTAAAGACAGTGTTAAAAATTCCATTGATTTAAAGTTGCCTTATTTTATTTTTATTTTTTGTTAGTGGCTCAATTATTACCACTGATCTTTGTCATGTTACCATAGCTTTTATACAGAGCTACAGCTACTACCATGGTAACCTGCATCAATCAGCAAAATTAATACCCTCCCTAACCTGTATCTTAGTCAACAGTTCAACTGTAGTAGCTGTTTCCTGTCAAGCCTTTCAATAGACCTAATTAGCTAATATTTGTCTCTGTTGCCGTCTCTGTTGAACTTTCAGTATTAAATTGTTAAATGAGTGGCAATACGTAAAAGACAGTAGAAAGCAATGGAAGATTTACTAAAATGCCAAATGGAATTAAAGAAACAGTTCAGTAAATGGTTATTGATAAAGAACCGTTATTGATAAAGAAGCCCAAGTCAAACATTAAATAATTGTTTGGGTGCTGGGTTCAACGTTCAGAAGGTAAGAGGATGACAGTGAAGGAATGTGTACCTCCGACAAGCTGGGATATACTGATTTAGGAAAGACAGATGTATATTTGTAAATGTGTACTGCTTTGTCTGTACATTTTGTATTGATCTTATTTAAAATTTAATAAACTTGTATGGCTCTTTTTATCCGAGTGTACACTGCCAGATGGAGATGTGTGCAGCGTATACGAAAGTGGGTGGCAATGTGCAAGAGGTCAGACTAGATGAATATGATGCTCCCTTCTGGCCTTAGAAAGAGTACCATGATCCTGACAGTCTGCTTCCTTCCATTAGGTATACAGTATCTTTAGAAAACTAATCAGCTACCAGCTCTGAAGTACTACCTTTTCATTATTAAATGCCTTTTCAGCTTCGTTTCTGTGTAAAAAGACAGACAATGGTCAATACCTGCAGTAAAACTGCTGTTTTGAGGTGAGTTTGAATTAGGCATCTGCTCCTCAGCTAAGCAATAGTTAAAGCAGATCCAAACAGGATGGGAAACTTGAACAGCACCAGTCAAGAAAGAGGGGGAGCAGTACTCCTTGCTGGGAAAGGAGGAGCAGCTCTCCCTTGCTTTTAGTAGAAGTGAATTTATAGTCTCCCCTCCTGTCCCTTACTCTAATCCCTGTGGATGAACCAGTCATGGGAGTTCTAGATCTGTTAATGTTACAGTGGCTTTATAAATACATCTAATTAAAATCGGACATCAGCAGCCTCCCAAATGAGAGAACTACCACTTTCCCATTGCTACACCTCCCGCCGCCAGTCAGACTCTAGCCAGCAAACACTGGAAAGAAACCTAAATCAACTCCTGGTTGCACATGATGGGGATATAGTCAGTCATGTATAACCAGTTAATTATATTTAGACTTTGGCAGAGTGCATGAATATTTTATTACAAAAGTGGGGTTTTGCATATGACTGCGATTATAACCAAATGTGACAATAAAAGAGCACAGACAATTTATTCACAAAGCAGGAATACCTATAGAATTCTATTAGAAGCCACCTATCACACTGGATGCAACAGAGATTTAAACAGACAATCCTCTTCTCGGACAAGTGTTTTCCAAAGTGCCCCCTAACGAACCCAGCCTACTATATGGAAATCCTTGTAAAATCTCTGTAAATACTGGGATTTAAGAACAAGCTCCTCTTTGTTGAGTCATAGTAGATCCCGGTCACTGCCCACTAGCCACGTACTGCAGCTACACCACTCTTCTGTATAGCAGACCAGCTCAGTGTCCATGAAACCTAGCAATGGAATTTGGACATGAAATAGGCTCTGGTTTTTTATTTTGTCTGCATTTATACTTGAGAAATATTTATATAGTCCAGGCATCAGAGGTTAGGGCAATACAAAAAAAATTCAGTTTAAAGAATTTAATGTTATGTCTCCAAATTTTCCATCAGTGCTTCAAGGGACAGGAGATAAAGAACAAATAATCTTGCTAGCAGCCTCTGTTATCTCCAGCCTTGACCTGATGTTAAACAAATAGTAAGCAAAATCACCATGCCACTTGTTCCACATTCATAGGCCTCTCTATGCATCATTCAACGAGCAATTTCTCTCTCAAAGAAAGTACTCTCTGGCCATGGCAAAACAGTGCCACTCCTGCATTTAGTAACCAGCAGGATTTGGTCTCCCCCTTTGGTTTCAGCCAGAATGTCAGAACTTTGTTTATGACTCTCTAAAGAAACAAATGTAATTATACCCAATGATTGATGCAGATCATGAACAAAGTCCAAGAAAATCAACAGCATCAAGGCTCCTTGTGGTTAACACACACCATCTCTAAAAATGTTAGTGTATTTTAAAGCAAAACTCCATCCATTGTGCTCAGTCCAGTTGCTGAATTTTACCTTCTGTAGATCAACCGTGAAAGGATACCTGCGGTATTTTACAAGCTATAATTTGCATTTCTCAGCTTGCTTCCAGAGGTGTCCACAGGGCTGAAATTGTCATTGTTTGAGACACAGCTGCTCCATTGCTCTTTTGCCTCTCTCTCATATTAGTTTACCATCAAGAGAGAAGCCTTAATCAAGACTTGGAAGAGCCCTAAAAACATTTTGCAGGATGGAGCTTATTATAATGTGCAGGTCACGAAATTAGATACATTGCGGTAGGAATGAGAGAGAAGAAAGGGGTAGCAGAATGGATATTCTTGCTGGAGAACACAGATGCTGATGCAAGTTTTATTGGTCTAAGATTACTTAGACCTAGGTTAGGCAGCTGGTATGTTGTGACTGCTGCTTGTCACGTTGATCACATTCATCTCAATGTTACCTTAGGCTCTTTTTGTCTGTCTGTTCTAAGTGGCCGTTGTCCCATATTGTATTTGGATTTTAAATTCTTCTGGCCAAGGACTGTATTTTAGTTGTATCTTTGTATCATGTCTAGTATATTGGGGCTCAAGCCACTAGGCACTTTTGTTATACAAATAACTAATAAAGGATTTCCTTGCAATTCGAAGATGCAAGCATTTCCGTTGCAGCAGACAACTGTACTGAAACAAAATTAGAGAGTTCTATTCTTCACCATGCAGCTATTTTTCTTATGCCAGTTGGGCGGGAGAAGGGGTACTGGCTTGCAGTTGTAAAATGAAGCATCTGCAAATGTTCTAAACTTTCCTGAAGAGAAAATACGTAATCACGTTTTTAAAAGGACTAATTGTAAAATCAAGTCAATGGATGAAGAGACGTGTAGCTGTAGAGTTCATGGTGTAACATTTTTCATACTCTAATATTGCAAACTGTACAATCTTTCTAACCTCCAGGGATTAGGAGTGGCAGGAAAGAGACTGCTGCTCTAACAAAAATGGCAAAGCAGTTCTAGAATATCCTTTTGCCAACAACAGTAAGGTCATTCTGCTGTGGTGAAATGTCATGAATTTCAATATCCTTATTCTTGCAGAAATATAATTTATTTTTTAATAAAAGAATTCTTAGCTGAACAAATTAAAATAATGAATCAAGGAATTGTTGGGTGAGGTGGTGTGGGAGGAAAGGCCTCTGTGGAAGCCGAAAAGTTGGGTTTGATCCTCATGCTTCAGTCTTGGCTTTTTTGCAGACTGGGAGAACGCCTTCCTCCTCGGCTGCTCGGGGCGTTTTCTTGGTGTACACCACCCCAAAGGCAGTCTTTCTGGTTTCTGGAATTTAAAGAAAAAAACCAAACAAAGTTTAAGATAGCTCAAGTAAAGTCATGCTGATATGTTAACCGCTCATTTCAGTCTGTCTCCATCCTATTGCCTAACAATTACTTCTTCATCCCCCCGGCACAGATAATGCTGGCACAATGTAATGGCCTGAATTATGTGTTACTAATGCAGTAGTTCTCAAATTGGCATTCTGTTGCCTATTTCAAAAGGGAGAATACCCTGCATTGCCCCACCCTACCAATCCTAAATTCCCTCTTTTCATGTGGCATTGTGTCCCCTTTGCTTCCTATGGTAGCAGCCTGTGCATGCCATGCAACTATGGAGCAGTAAAATGAGAACATCTAAACACATTCAAAAAGGCAACAGAGACAAACCAAAGAATATTAGTGCATATTCAAAACTTTAACTATTTCAGTCTCCTGTGTTATGCCACAGAACTGGGTAACAAAGTGCCAATAAGGCTATTTCTTTCAGCTTTGCAGAGACCTCTGGATTCCTCTTTCCCAAAGGAAAACCTAAACTCTCAGCTTTTGGATAACAGATTCCTGTACAGTTCCCACAAGGGTCCTTACAAATTGCATTCCACTCACATGAACTGGACCCCCAGCTACGCTTCTTCAAGCATAATTATCTTGACTTTTGCCATCACAAGGCCTCACAGGCAACAAGAAACACAAAAAGAAGTGGGACCACAAGTTCAATCCCCAGGAATGAACTGCCTGTTCATCTGCTCATCCCTGATGCATACAAGTGACTTTATTACCATTCCTATATTCCTAGGGGATCCTCCTGTGAGGTGTCTCAAGAATTCAGTGCCCTTGTTCTGGAATTGCTTTTGTGGGGAGTAGAGAGTTTCCACACTTCACTCGACATAGGAAGCATACACACTGAACTTTTGGGCACCATCGGCAGCGAAATAGCTTAAGGTCTTGTGTACACAGAGGGTGGGGATGTTTAAAGTTGGTTATTGGTGCAGCTGTTCCAGTGCAAACCCCCAACTGCTGCTGTGCTGCGTAGGTATAAGCAATAACTTGCACTGGTCAGTTATATGGTACCCAGTCATCCATGTAGACAAGACCCAATACACATTATATATTCTATGGCCTCAATCCTTGAGCTCCTGAGTGTAGAAACCACAGGAATTCTTGACCTAAGATAGACCAGGGGCCTAATAGGGCTTTCAGATCCTTGTTAACCCCAAGATTTGAGGAGGCAATAAGATAACTGAGGGCAGAAACTCATTCTTGAACATGACCTGAAAAGGACGAGAAAAAAGTTGATTTGTGCCCCGAGGAGGCCATAAACGACTTGCGCCTTTTTTTAAAGCAGAAATTAAAAGAGAGAAATTTAGATTTTTGTTTTGCCTGAAGACTACAGCAACTGGAGAACTAATTATATTATGACTTCATAAGAGTCAGGAGACAAAGCTGAACTACTAAGAGAAGGACTTGAAGAAGGATGTAAAACTGTTTTGCTTTGGCTACAATCAATGGACTAATGAACATTTTGGAGAAAGGATGTTTCTGTTAAACATTTCACACATACATACACACCCACCCACCCACCCACTCCTGCCTTCAGGTAGGGTTTGTGATCTCACAATACTCATTTGCATGGCCCCACACAAAAGATGCTCCAGCAAAACCAGGAAACATCAGACTTGATACACCCAATAGTTCTGAAGTTAAAAAAAAAAAAACAGGAAAAATAAAGATTATCCTGAAAGACTAGGAAGGCCTTTGGGATTATTGCTATAATAGAAGCAGCTAAAATTGCCATCCCACTTAAAAATACCATATACATTTGTTAAAATATAAAATCAAGTGGATTTATTTCAGTTAATACCACAGAGAGACAAATAGTTTTTCACAGACTTGCAACAGTTTTAAGTAGTGGCAGTGTGGCTTTACATTAATCAAATAGCACATTGTTTAGTAAGACATTAATCAATTAACACCTTATTTAGTAAGGCTAAATAACCCTTATGCTATTGCTCTTAATTTTATTACATGCCCAAAAATCCATAACCTAGGAAGGAGGCCATATTGGTTTTAAAAAACCTGGTTTAGAGGGGACGTGAAGGCAGCTATACATTTTTTTTAAAGTATCATAAATGGAAGAACAGGGAAGTTGATGGTAATTAATATAATTCAAATTCAGAATTGTAGAAAATTGATAATGGAGCAAGGAGAAAGCTATGGCCAGCAGAGCTAAGGACAATAAGGAGTTTAAGTATATTAGGAACTAAAAAGAATCTTGAGACTATTATTGGTCCATTAGTAGATGAAGATGGTAGAATTATCAGTAATAATGCAGAAGGGTTAAATACATTTCTGTTCTGTATTTGGAAAAATAAACACATGATGCAGTGTCATATGATATGATAACACTTTCCATTCCCACTAACATCTCAGGAGGATGTTAAACAGCAGCTACTAAAGTTAGCCATTTTTAAAATCAGCAGGTCCAGATAAGTTGCATCAAAGAGTTTTAGAAGAACTGGCTGAGGAGCTCATTGGCCTCTTAATGTTGATTTTCAATAGTCATGGAACACTGGAGAAGTTCCAGAAGACTGGAAGAAAGATAATGTTGTCCCAATATGTAAAAAGGTAAACAGGGTTACCTGAGTAATTATTCGCCTGTCAGACTGATATCAATCCTGGGCAAGATAATGAAGTGGCTGATACAGGATTTGACTAATAAAGAATTAAAAGAGGATAATGTAATTAATGCAAATCATCATAGTTTTATGGAAAATAAATCCTGCCAAACTAACTTGATACCTTTTTTTGGATGAGATTACAAATTTGGTTGGTAAAAATAATAGTGTTGATGTAATGTGCTTAGACTTCTATAAGGCATTTAAGTTGACACCGCATAACATTGATTAAAAAGCCTAGAACAACAACAACAAATTAACATGGACACGTTAAATGGATTAAAAATGGCTAACCGATAGGCCTCTAAATGTAACTGTAAATGGGAAATCATTACTGAGCAGGTATGTTTCTAGTGGGGTCCCGCAGGGATATGTTCTTGGACCTATACTATTTAACATTTTATTCAATGACCTGGAAGAAAACATGGAATCACTGATAAAGTTTGCCGATGACGTGAAGTGGTAAATAATAAAGAGGACAAGTCACTAATACAAAGCAATCTCGATCACTTGTTAAACAGGGTGCAAGCAAACAATATGCATTTTAATATGCCAAAACAAATATATATATCTACGAACAAAATGTTAGCCATTCTTACAGAATGGGAACTACTGTTGTGGGAACCAGTAATTCTGCAAAAGATCTGGGGGGTCATGGTAGGTAACGAGCTAAACATGAGCTCCCTGCACGACACTGTGGCCAATGGGGCTAATTTAAACCTGGGACACAAACAGAAGAACCTTGGATAGGAGTAGAAAGTTTATTTTACCTCTGTATTTGGCACTGGTGCAACTGCTACTGGAATACTGTGTCCAGTTCTGGTGCCCACAATTGTTATGAGAATGTTCATTCTCTGCTCTGGTCAATGACTTGCTTGAAACAAGTTTCCCCTGACACTATTCAAGAAGGATGTTGAAAAACTGGAGAAGGTTCAGAGAAGAGCCACAAGAATGACCAAAGGATCAGAAACCAGCTTTATAGTGATAAGAATTCAGGAGCTCAATCTTTAGCTTAACAAAGAGAAGGCTCATGGATGACTTGATTATAGTCCTAAAGTAAATACATGCAGAACAAAAAATAGGATCTTCAGTCTAGCAGGGAATGGTAGAACATGATCCAATAGCTGGAAGATGAAGCTAGACAGATTTACACTGGAAATTTTTTTAGGTGTACATTTTTAATACAGAGTAATTCCTCATTGGAACAATTTACCAAATGTGATGGTGGATTCTCCATCACTGACAATTTTCAAATCAAGACTGGATGTTTTTCTACAAGGTCTCTTTTAGAAATTATTTTGTATTATAAAGGATGTCAGACTAAATGATCACAATGGTCCTTTCTGGCCCTGGAATTTATAAGTCTAGGGATAGCTTAATTGGTTTGGAACAAGGCTACCACCCAAGTGCTGCACAGGGCATTTAAGCTCTGAGGGTTAAGAAATGTGGTTTTATTTACAAGCCATTAAGATCGAAAGCATAATAGCCACAATACAGCTACACTGTTTTAAACTCATCTAGCTATAAAAAGCAACTAGCTAAAAGTTTAGACTTGAATTTTCCTTTCCCGCATTCTTATTTGTATTCTTTGTGAAAATGCCTTGAGGAAAGGCCAACTGCAATGAGCACGTGCGTAGTATTTTGGAAGATGTAACATTTTTCTCCAGTATATTTGAAAAAGATCAGCACTTTTGAACACAATTTCTTGTTCTTTAAAATTACATTAATGCACCCATGATTTTTAAAGTGGACATTTAAAAATCTTAATGCATTGCCAAACTTCAAATCATGATTAGTTCAGGCCTTTACAATATGTAGCTTTAAAAGAAAAAAAAAATCTGACTGATGGGTGTCTTAATTCTGATGTATTAAAATCAACAGCATAATGATAGACTTGAGTGCTAACCCCTTCAGCATGATTGTTTAATCTACCTGCACCGAGTAAGGTATTTCAAGCTATTCTAAAACACTTCACTTTGTAGAAGAATGAAAATTGATGTCGGCAGTTATAAAGGCACCTAAAACCACCTGTCAAGTATCCTAGTCTCCCCAAGCTATACAATCTATTTTCACCTACACTAATGGGGAAGATGCTCCTCGAGGTGTTGGGGAGAAAAATCTCCTACATCTGTGTATTGCTATCAGACCAAAAAACCTACCTCACCCAGGGCAAGGAAAGTAAAATATCAGCTTTTTTCAACATCACAGTAAACAGTGGGCAAGAACATTTTGTGTCAGGGCAATGCAGTTTCATATCATTTTTGTGAGGCTGTTTCATCACGCTACTGTCACTGCAGATTGGTAGGAGTACAGAAGCTCATAGTGAATAGGCTCAGAATTTCACATGGGGTCAAACCCGTCGTCTATGACAGGTTCAGGTCCCATCTGTCTTGTAGCAAGAATTCCAGGTCCAGACCCGATGTGTACCCACTACGTAGAACAACTCAGTTCTGGTATTACATTATTTCTGTGGTAAACACCAATAATTGACATCCTATGGTACAGATGGCAGGCCTCTTACGATATGAGATTCAAGGCATGGAGGCTTAGTCATCTCTGTTGGCAAAGTTCCCACTGATCTCAGCCTGTCCAAAATTTGGCCTTTATGAATCAAAATGCTATTTTGCTACATAATGTAATAGACTGATGTGGTTTGATTACATGATCTGTGCTTTCACCCAGAAGAGCCTCATAAGTTCTATTATAAGTACCCCAAGGCAATCACCAGCATTGAGAAGACCATTCATTTGCCTCTTACTCCTTGGGGAAGACCACTGCAATGAGGGCGCGAAAGATACATGGAATGGAGAAGAGTCTGGCTTGTCACCCAGAGAAAGCAGAATTCCAAGAAGACTCTCCCTTTAAGAGTGGGCCCAAGACCATGTGGAAAATAAAGTGTTAAGAGACACATTACTAAGAACTATTATAAAAATTAACGTGAAACAGAAGGTAGTTGGGCTGTTCACTCACCTCCATGAAGAAGGACTGCTCTGCAGTTGGTAGAAACAGCTGCCTTGGCATCACTTTCAGACAGGCCAAACAACAAACCTCTATCACCTTTGTTAAGGAGCTCAGTGTACAAAAAGGAGTGAACAGATTAAGTAGTTCTTTTCCCAAGGGTGAATCTGGTCACCTGACAAGTAACCAGGAACTAACAAAAGCTGCAATTCAGAATGACTTTTTGCATAAAAGTTACCCAAAGAGTGGTACTATTGTATGGGTGGCTCTTAACGTACCAAAGATGTGATTCAATGCCCATTGAAGCCAATGGAAGTACTTAACATTCTACTGATTCCATTGTTGAATCAGGCTCTACACAAGATTCATCACTGTGCAGAAGAACCCATTTGCTTTTGAAGAGAGAACCTTTAGACCAGCTCAGTATTCTTCTCCAGATCTGACCTGCCCAATCGAGCCTTTCAATGAACTTAGGAAACCATGTTTAAATGCTGTTCCATCTAATCTGGTCTGAAACACCATTTGGTAGGGCAATATGAAAGGGACTAGAGTTGGCCAGAAAATGGAAATTCCATCCTACGGAGTATTCCGAAGCCATGGGGGGGGGAAAAGGTCCTCTAATTTGGGAAGGAAAAGGGCACTTGGATCTTCTTTCTACATGGGACAATACAAAATTCTAACCTTTACTGAAGTCTGCCACTCGTCCATGCCCATTCAGAGCCCTGATTCAGGAAGGAAGTCATCAATTGGAATCATGGTGTGAAATACAGTAGGTGTACACATACCCACACTCTCCAAAAGTGACAAGCTAGAATACAGAGACTTTAATTTTTGTTCTGTTATTCCCAGTTGCAGTACTATCATTCTCTAGTATTAGGTGTGAAACCAAAATCTGTTTCTCAGATTTCATACTGTATTATAAAAGCATTAAAGTTTACCTAATCAGAAAAGTTCCTATCAGGACAAAGCAAATTGCTATTTAATGGTCTTTTTATAGTTACAATGCTTATGCTGAAAGAGTTCTAGTACAGGTGGATTGAAAGGATTTTCATTGAAAGATTTTATTTTATTTTTAAACTTTGTTTCAATCCACACTGAAGCTGGAATACACTGGAATCTCTTCTGTATTTCTAAAGTGTGAATTTTGTTCGGAAATTAATCATTCACACCATCTTCCCACTGCCACAAGTTCTGTTACTACATACTGTATCAAGGATCCTACCTAAGTCAATCATGACTTTTTAAAAGGCCTGGAGGATGGGGGAGAAAAAGGCATATGAATTATTTTTTTATTGCAATATCAAATATTTCAAAATCAACTGCAAGTTTCCTACATTATTCTTAAAGATTAAATTTTACTTGGGAAAGGATACAGATTAGCCACATCATAAGGGCCTCGAAGTTCTAATGGCTAAAACAGAAGACACAAGTGTAGATATTTACACGCATACTCAGTGTATTTTACAGAGAGTCACAGTTTGCAAGATAAGATTTACAGAAACCATGAGCCATTAACTGTGAATTTCAATTTCATATAATAATCGGGTCCCGAGTTGCTGCAGATGCCAAAATGAGAACAAGACAACTGCTATTGCCCAGGGAAAAACAGGAAGTGCCCACTTCCACTAGAGATTTTAGAAAATGCAACAATTAAGTGATACAGAAGAAACCAAAAGAAAAATTTAAAGGGGTAATTATATTGATGCTTCTATTTCTGCAGAAATTCTCAAGATATTTATTTACATTTGAAAAAAATAAATGACTTACCCTTTCAGCTGCACTAGATAGAATTGTGTTCTAGAGAACAAAAGAACAAGCATTAATCTTAGATGTTATTAATAAATTGACAACTAACACAAACACTCCTATGAGTATCATTTGAAGTTAGAGTTGATTCTGTTAGCCCCATCTAGCAAACGTATCTACTGCTTTCTGGGTCAGGCAAATCCATGAAGATTGTTTCCAAGGAGCCACAACCCACAATAAACCAAAAGCTGTCTACCAGCTCTGCAAGTTGCAGAGCTTACTGGATCAAGAATTTACACAAAAAGGGGCACCATAGTGACACTCATTTAAAGTACATCCACACTGGTATAAAAGACCTGTGGCACAGCTGCCTCTGGTCCAGGCTCATGGGAGGGCTTGAGGCTGTGAAATTGCTACGCAGAGCTCAGGCTTGGGTTCTCAGACCCTCCCTACTCATAGGGTCCTAGAGCTCAGTCTTCAGCCCAATCCTGAACATCTACACAGCAATTTCACAGCCCAAGTCAGAATCAGCTGACCTGGGCCAGATGCGGGGGTTTAACTGCTGTGTAGACATAACCTTAGTTACAACTCCTCACCCACTGATGTGAAAAAAGTTTGGAGTTATGTCAGCCATAGGGATGAGCTGAACAGTTTGTCTCTGTGTTTTGGTATTGAACGCACAAACAAAACCCTTCTCTCTTTTGAGGGGTAGGTTTTTAAAAGATTTTTTGAAGGTGGTTGAAAAAACACCCCAATTCTAATAGTGTTACTTCAGCAATGGGAAGATCAAATCTTCAGCACGTTTGGACCCATGAACAATTACACTGGCTAAAAGAACCAGCCCGAAGTCAGCCAGTGGGAACCCACTCATACCATTCACTGACTTTTAGCTCCATTAACACTGATTGCCATCAATATCAGCATATGTTCATGCATATGAAAGTGGTAGTGAAGGAAGAATAGCAGGCTCGCCTCCCATCTTCCTAGCTGGCTAGTGCCCCTCTTTCCTTGACTAGGTTTCTCTGGGACTCCTAGGCTATGGCAGAGGTCAACTGTTTCAGGGGCTCACACATACCACAGCTCTTTGCACAGCTGCCATAGCTCCCCTAAGCACGCCTTAGATAAGATGCTCATGGAAACTTAGCTCTAGAGCATTAGCCTCAAAGCACTCTCATCCCACTTTAAAGACAAAAATAAAGCTGTGGGATTTCCCCCCCCCAGGGCAAAGCCTGAACTCTGAGGCCTCAGCATTCTTCTCTCTCTGACATCACTACCACCTACATACCATGATTCCAGTTAGGGGTGTGTGGCCATTTGCTGCTCTTCTACAGGGCTTTACTTGGCCCTCTACTTTCCCAACACAAGGAGTGGGGAGTGGATTTGAGGAGAGCAACTGCATCCACAAGTAGGAGCTCTAATTACATCAGAGCTATAATATTTCCATGGAACAAACTCACTGTCTCCACTATGCACAAGACTTCTTCAGATGCTTAGCAGACCCTATGGCTCAGAGCATTGAAAGCCAGAAGCAGAAGTAACTAACACACAAAGGAACTTCCCCACACACCATGAAAGATCTTAGGAGATTTTTCTGCTTTGCACCTTTAAACCTGCTTACTATGGATCTTGAGTGTGCTTTTGAGTTTCAGGGTACTGCCTGTCTTCAGTGGGAAAAATTAAGCCTGTGGCTTTGAGCTGCAACAGCCAAATACCTGTCTTGCAGGCTCAGAAATGCTCCCCGTGCAGCAGCACAAGCCATCTCCTTTGAAATAGCACAGGAGCAAATGCAGGATCTTTGGACACTTTTATTCACCAGAAACATGCTCTAGCTGCTGAACTTGAAGACAACTTCCTTCTAAGGAAAAGACAAAGGCAGGCAAAAGGGTTAGGCAAGGAGGGAATTGCCAGAGAATGAGGGAAAAGCAGGTAGAGGTGGGTGTCTGCCCAAGGAAAGGTAAAAGAAGGACTCAAAGGCAAAGTATAATCTGATCAGCTGAGTGAAGATCAGACTGTTCAGTCAACTGCTATGGATATCAGACCCATAACCAGCCACCCTAAACCAGGGTAGCAGTGGGGTTGTGGGGAAGGGATGACTTTGGATGCCAAGGACTCCCCATTTCTTCCCTTTTGGGGAGGTCAGTGGGTCCCCTCACCTCTTGTGGTTTAAATTCCCTCATCACTTTTTCCCTATTGGAGAAGGGGGTTTAGTGTCTCTGGATATTCATCCACAGTTTCTACCTGTTTTAGGAGCTCACTGGATCTGCCTCATCCCCAGTTTTGAGATGGGGACACCATTAAGTGCCTCCTGGCTATTTCTCAGCTCTGCCCTCCTGCTAAGTTCTCTGAGCAGGGGAGGAACTGCCAGCAGAGTCCAGGAGATGGCAACACCATAACTCCCCTGAGCTGGAGAGAGGCCAGAAGAGAGTCCTTGTCCAGTGGTGAGGCATGCAGGCTTGGGAGCTGAGAGGAAAGAGTCACATCACCACAGAGAACAGGAAAGAGAAAGCTGAGAAAAGAGTGGTGGCTGGAGAGTATGATATGGTGATATGCATGACATGTGAGGCCACACCATGACTGACAGGTCGCCCTGTTGGGATGCAACACAGGAAGAGGAAGGACATGGGGATTTTCAGATACAAGGCTTTCTTCATGCTGCTCAGTTTCAGAAGCAGGAGAGAATGTAGGACAGAACCATTTCGGCCAGAAATCTGCCCTGTGGCCAGCCAGTAGTATGGGTTCGTTTTATGAAATATGAGTTTAGTGAAGTTTTCACTGAGGATTTTTTCTTTAAAATTTATGCAAGATCCTGTATTTAAAGTATTTTGTAAGATGTGATAGTTTAACATATGTACAGGTGTCCAGATCGACAAGATGTTCTTTATTTTTTTTTTGTCATTTAGAAATTAAATACATACCTTCAAGAATATGCACAAACATCTATTTATGTGTGAACTTTAAGTCTCCAGAACCGTTTTTTGTGAATGCCCTGAATCTCTGCAGTATTGCTGCCACAGTAAATGACAGGTCATTCTGAAAAAACCTTGACAATTTTAAAAGCATCTGCCTTAGAAAATAATAGATGTTACACAGCCACGGGTATTTGTAGATAGAATTATGGCTTATGTGTATCGGCAGGCAAAGGTTCAATCACGTTCCAAAATTCCAGCATCAAACCTGCTTGAAGCTGTTCAGCTGATACAACTCCAGAAGAACTTGAACTGAATTAATTTTATTTCAGTTTGAGAGCTCACCTTTCCTTTGCAGATCTGCATCAGACTTAGTGCATTTGAAATTGTGTATCTCCTCATTGTGGAGTCTTTGATGGCAGGAGTGTAAAGAAGTTCAAAGTAAATGCCACGCTCTATTGCCTTCACATGAAAGAAAGAAAGTAATCAAAAACCAAAAGCGGAGTAACATAACCATCTTACAACTAAGTGTCTATTATTGATCATTTTTTCTCTCAGTTCCACTGCTTTATACACAAAACTAATATTAGGCAGGAACTGTTCTGACAGAAACACACTATAGTCTGA
Source organism: Mesoclemmys tuberculata (assembly GCA_007922155.1). NCBI lineage: Eukaryota > Metazoa > Chordata > Testudines > Chelidae > Mesoclemmys > Mesoclemmys tuberculata. The sequence goes on along the minus strand of ML675609.1, from coordinate 34,096,598 downwards.
TGGGTGAAAATAAAGATGTATCTATGTGTCATGTAAATGCACTTGAACTTAAGACTGTCTGGTAACTCAGGCTTATTAAAAAAAGGCCTTCTCTTCCTCTCTACTTGCCCAGGCTGCAATTGGCTTTCCAAGACTCTGAGATGAGAGAGACAATCACAGCTGAGCAGCAGCAAGTCTGGAAGTCTCAAAATATGAGAGAAAACAGTGGGAAGTTTCATCTCTTCAGAAGGCCAACCATGGCCCCAAGTCTGAAGATCAGCTAATAACCAGAACATTTCATGCATGGAAAGCCAAGCATTATAGAAATGGGCAGAACACTCCTGCAGCTTAACAGCTGGCCCTGGAAAGCACCACTTTCCAAAGCTGAGGGTGTTCTCTGGCACCCAGCACCACAGTACTCAAATGCTTACTAACAGAGAAGATATTCTGGCAGAAGAGTGAAGATAATTAAATCTTCTTCACCCCACTGGATGATTTTTGAAGGACAGTTACTACTATCTATTGTTATTTATTATTTCTGTTGTGGTAGTGCCTAGGAGTCTCTGTCATGACCAGGATGCCACTACGCTAGGTGCTGTATAAACACAGAACAAAAGGACATAAATTAACCCTCACAGCCTCTCTGTGAAGCACATATTCCCACTTTTGCAGATAAGCAAATAGATACTGAAAGGTTAAGTAACTGGCCTTAAGCAATATGGTGAGTTAGTGGCACAGCCAAAATCAGAACTCACAAGGTCCTGGCTCCTAGCTCTGTAGTTGGTGCACTGCACAATTCAGTCTCACACTAGCATAATGGAGCTTTATAGCAAGATACTGCAGTATATCAAAGAGAATCTTATTTCTTTTGTCCAATTAGCTTCTGTGACAGTCCTCCACATGCACCCAAGCATGAGATTTATCAAACACAATCATTAAGGCTTGTAAGAACCAGGGAAACCTGACTGCCAAACAGATTTCAGTGGGAAACCTTACAGACTTTTTGCCAGCTTGCCCGCCCCCGTCCTCAGCAGCCTGGGTTTCAAGGCTTCCAGCTCCTCAGCAACGCATCAGATGGACTGTGCCAGAGCTGGGGCTCTCAGGGTAGGTCTAAACAGCCATGTAAACATAGGATGAGTGGGACTCAAGCCAGCTGACACTCAGGGTTTGAGGGTCTACATTGCATTTTAACCTTAGGTTAAAGATTTTCCGACCCATGCTTGAACCTAGGGCTCTAGTGTCCACATTGCAGTGCACAGGCCTGAGTCAGAGTAACCCAGAATGCCTGGCGCCACCCCTCATCGACACTAGCCCTAGGAACATGTTGAACTGTGGGAAAACTCTACTGCCCACCCAGTTTCCTAACTGTGGTGGTGCTATGAATGACACTCAGGTGCTCATAAGGAGCACAAGTACATAAACTGTATACTCAACTCCTCTGGTGGCTGTCTCAGTAGAATGACTGCAGGTGGAGAATGCTGTATACTGAACTACCATCTAGACTGAGAATTGGGCTCGCCAAGCTTGAGGCTGAATCACAATGGCAGGACAAGGCCCACGTGCACCTGCTCTAAGGGTAATTAGGACATCAGTCTCCAGGGCTATCAAACTATTAAAATGGAACTTTGCAAGTCTAAATTTTTAAAATGGTATGTTTCATGTGGTGCTTTTGTTTGGCTGGGTTTTTATTTTTGTCTGACTGATTTGAAGTGTGACACAAAATGTAAGTTTCAGAGGAAAAACACACACATGCATCCCAGCCTGGCTGCTGCTGGCTGCACCCCATGGCTTGGGGTGCAGTGTGCTCCAGCACCCCCTGAACCCCTTATCCCTGCCCCCAACACACCCCAGGAGGTAGAGATAAGGGATCCCCAGGTGGCTGTGGTGAAAATATGGGGCTGGCTTCCTCTCACCGCCCACTCACTCTGCACATACAGCCCCGGGGGCACCTGGGAGTAAGGGCCAGACAGCAGAGTGGGGACCAGTTGGCTGCCCTGCAGGGTGCTGGGGGTCATCTTTCCTTCAGCCCTGCTGAGCCACTCTCCCTCTCTGCAGAGCAGCTTCTTGGTCCTTACTTTGCTCTCTGCCCTCCTCCCCCCGGTTGCATATGCAGGGGGGCCCAGGCAAGGTGCACCAAAATCTGGCTGTGCACTTGTGAGCAGGAAGCAGCTTTCTCTGCAAAAAGCTTCTTCTGATTACTTTCCACTGAAAACCCTGCAGGATCTCTGAAAGTGTACTTGCAGTCCAATGTTCAGCTGGCAATGGGTTAACAGTGACATACCTTTTGCCAAGGGAGGTATGGCTTCCATTTGCAAGAGTGAAATAGACTGTACTACAGATTGTCAGTGCAGAGAGGACTAAGGAAGTTGCCCCAGGGGACTCTGGGATACATCCAGAGGACTTCCCTCCAGCCCTGCAGGGTCCTGGGAGAGTAGGCATGAGCCCAGGCTAGAGCCCTGGCTTACATTGCTGTGTAGACATATCCTCAGGGCCCCTGAGCTACTCATTTCCCCACGCGGAGAGCTGCTGAGGCTCCGGGAGCCTAGGAAACATTTTGAGAGGTCAAAATAAAAACGTATCAATTTTTTCCCCAAACAAGATACAGGAATGTATGTTCTGTGAGAAATTTAATTTTTCATTCTGTATTGGAACAATTTTTTTTTTTTTGTTTATAATTTCCCATGGAACAGGAATTCAAGTTTCCACCCAGCTTTAGCTGTAAATTTTTCAACAAGAACTAAAATCTACCCAGGGATGCCCATCCATGTGTAACTGCCATTGACAAGGAGCTGACACAGGTCCACATTCAAGGGAAGAATCTAACCTAGGTACCCAGACTATGTCCTGCGGGCTGGATTTTATTTATAAAATAGTTTGTAAGTGGCTGAAGCTTTGTTTTTACACTAACTTTTACCCAGTATTCAAATATTCAGCAATTCCATAGGCTGGCACCGATTACATTTAGTGAAGCACTGCCTTACACAGGTGAGAGCTCAGTATAGTCATGAAGTGTAGAAAATATGGAGGGAATAGATCTTAAATAAAACCCCCATGTAGTACTGGAGCAAGAAGAGAACCACTCAAGTGGAAAACCTCAGTTGTGTTAGTATTAAATACTGAGTCTAACAGCAGGAAATAATTTAGGTGCAAATTTACCATGTTAACAGGGGGTCTTCGGAAGTAGAATGGCAGCTTTTCCGTTACATTTATGCATATTACATCCACATCTAGATTTGTGCAAGCGACCTGCATCACAAAAATACAAACAGATAAGGCACCTCAAAGTGTGCGATCAGCTTTAGACATGCAGACGTTTGATATGTTCCAGATACATACAGGCACTTCCGATGTGGTCTAGGTTTTAAATCCAAGAGCTGTTCTATAGGGATATCAGCAAGTCACTGCAATGGTGCTGTGTGTGGTGGGTTTATTGATTTTTAAAAGAACGTGGCCACATTTAGGACAACACTTTTTCCATTAAAATAAACAGATAGCTTAACAGTGGGCATCACCACTTTGCTTTCAGTTGGCCACAAGGCACCCTTTAAAGTGGTGTTAGCAAAGTGATCTACCCTCCACCAGACACACTGCTAAGAGAGTAGAGCCTCCATTTTCCAAACAAACTGAAAAGTAATTCCCACTCCCTCCCCAAAGTGAATTCTCAAATTCCAGAGGGATGATTCTTGTTTGTTTTAAGGAAAAAGGATTTGGCCTAGGACAGCTGCATTGCAGACATTGTCAAGTGACTGTGACTTTGGGTACCCAACTTGAGACCCATTAAAGTAGCCTGATTTTCAGAAAGACCCACCCTCTGAGGGTCTCAAATTAGGCACCCAAAATCACTATTCACTTTTAAAAACCTTGGCTCCAAGCTTCTAAGCATCCCCACAATTTACATTTTCTTTAAAAAGGCAAGAAAAGAGCTAAAATGTGGGTAATGTACTGTCCAGAGACATGAGGGGACCACCTGATTTATATAGCCTCTCACACAAGATATTAACTGCATACAATGAGCTTGTTCACATCTTATATATTGTCTTGTTCACATTATATATGCATACACTGTAAAGATAACTATAGGGACTAGACATTCTGGTCCAGCAAGGTTATTTTAAGGCTGGAGGCCATGAAGTGGCTGGAGATGGTCAGCGCAGAATTTTCCATGTAAAGCTCTGGCACATCCTGCACCAGCCACAGAGCCTCCCGGCTCCTTCTCCCCACCAGTGTAAGGGCAAGTAAGTGTGTCAGGGGTGTTCCAGATCACAGCACAGAGCTTGGCAGCTCCCAATCAGGGGACTGCATGTGGCTCCCTGCAGCATCACTTCTGCACTCTGAGTGCAGCATGGCTGGAGTGGAGAATCTAGCCAATGTTATAATCAGGTGCGCTGCAAAGCACAACCCAATTCCCCACCCCCCATTTTAGTGAATTTAGTTTGTGAATTTAGTTTGTAAATGCTGATAGTGAGCACAGACCACCCTCAGTGGGCTTTGAATCATCCCCTAAATGGAATAGCAGCAAGGGCACAGGAACTAGGTCACACAACAAGTGAATGAAAACAAAGGGTAAGTCTACAATACAACAAAACACTCAAGGCTGGCCTGTGTCAGCTGACATGGGCTTGCAGGGCTCAGGCTACAAGGCTAGAAAGGTGCAGTGTAGACATTCAATCTCAGGCTGGAGCCTGGACTTTGGGACCCAGCCTAAATGTCTATATTGCAGTTTTATAGCCCTGCAGCCCAAATCAGCTGCCCGGGCCAACCGTGGGTGTTTTACTGCAGTGTAGACATATACAAAACAGAATCTCCAGCAGATGCTGTGTTGTGGGATGAGACAGAACTGGACTTCCACTCAGGTGCAGAGAGTTAGGAAAACATCTATTCTATGTCATGAATTTGCCGTAACTGGAGAGGGAACTGTTCAAATTCAAGAATATCAGCCTGGACTCCTGGTGACAAGGAGCTGTAACAAAAAAGGAAAAGGAGAAGTAGAGATAAGAAAGAAGTGTGTTTAAAGGAAGAATTCCTAAACTGCAGAGAAAGCTGGAACATTTGCTGAGGTCCACTCTACTCTAATAACCACTCCGTCTTTGGATCTTGCCCAAGTTGTATTTTACTGATGAAGCATATAAGATTTAAATGCTGAAGTCTGAAGGTGATGCTTCAAAGGAAAACTTGGTAGAGGCTAGTGAAATGCTACCTACCTATTAACTTATTTAACAATCAACAGGACATTCATGACCACGTATTCTCCTCATTTCTTTTGTAGACTGAACATTCCAGTTACAGTAAGAAGATAAATATTCCTGAGAGATTTTAAATAGTGATGTGGTGAGATCTCCAATTATTCTGGCCCCTGCAGTTTCCCTGTTTTTGATGGTATAATTACTAGGAGAATTTTGGTGCATTTTTCAATAAGACATTTACAAACTCCCTTAGGCATATTACTCAACATTTGGCCACATCCAGTCACAAGAACCTGAAGGTCACCTGGCTCATCACAAGAGGGCATGGGCTTCATTGGAACAGTCATAGCACATGCCCACTGATAACATTCAGATGCAATTTCAGTTATTTAATTTAAAATACTTCTTCCCAAACACAGCAAAGAGTCTTTTGGTCCCTGGAGGACAAACGAAATACCAAGTGTTTGTGGCAGTGGTGGTTTGTTTAGCTACTTCTGAGTTACAGACAGGCAAAAATAAACTTCAATTTAGGTTCACTTGTGGGGCAAGACCAATCATGGAAAGCTTCAGCTCTCAGAAGGAGTTTTCTAGAAAGCTACGAGCAATAAAAGCAGGGTGTTAACACTAAAATTCCATGGGTAATGTTGTCTACCATATTACTCTCGCTGCTCTATTATGTCTTCTACAATAGTCAAAAGTTCTCAGTAAGGACATGGGAAGTGCAAGGGAAGCTTATTAATACTTTTTAAAGACAAGGGATTCATGCTCCAAATCTTAACCAGCAGGAAAGGAGTTCCTTCTCCCACACAATTTGCAGGATAAGTGGAGGAACAATTGTGGGTAGGGCAGGGGAGGGGCAATGTCAGCCCTGTGTGCCGCATCACCTCTACATCCTGACTCACTTCACCTGGCCACCAGCCTCTCTGGGTTGGGGACACAACCAATAATTGTAACTCGGGGGGGGGGGCCCCCCACGGGAGGAAGAGGGAGAGAGAAGCCTCAGCTCAAAAAGTTTAAAAACCGCTGCTTGCCCCCCGGAATGTTCCTCCATACCCCCTCCCCCAGTTTGAAAACCTCTAAAAGCAACAATGTTGCTAAATGGGAGGCAGAAATTTGGAGGGGGAAGGGGGCCAGTGTGCCTGCCTCCACGTTGCCTTTGCCTATCTCAGATAAGGGTATAGGATAGACTACATTATTTGGAAAGAGGTATGCAGCCTAAAAAGTTTGAAAGCCACCGATCTATATACCTTCTCTGACAGGTGTTTGCCTAAGTCGTTCTTAAAAACCTCCAGTGATGGTTCTCTTCCACAACCTCCCTAGGTAATTTGTACCAGGGCTTAACTACCCTGACAGTTAGGAAGTTTCTCCTAATGACCAAATGAAAAATCCCTTGTGGCAGATTTCTTCTGCAGCCATTTGCATCTTTCAAAATCTAAAAACAGAAAGAGGAAGACACTTGAAAGCATCTCAGAAAACTATTTAAAAAGAGGAACATTACTTGAAAGAAAACTCACTTTTGATTGACTTTCTTAAACTACAGTTGTTACAAGTAAGATTTAAGATTACTATTGCTGAAAGAGATTAGAAAAAAAAATCTAATTCAGTGTGTTTTCTTTGTATAGTCAAATTCCACCTCTCTATCAGCTTCCTGTATATGTATGTGGGCCTTTCACAAGGGAGAGACAAAGAATTTTAAAGAATTAGGGAAGTTTGATGGTTAAACTACAAACACAGGCTGGTGGAGGGCAGTGGGGGTGACAGGCATTCAGGGGCAGCAGCAGTAGCAGAAAATAGTTTTGTCTTTTTTTTTGAAAATAGACTCAATTCCAAGTTGGCAGACTTCCTTTGAAAGTGAATTCTGGCATTTTCATAAAGAGATACAGTATGTTAGTTGGCAGTCCACCATCTTCAATGTTAAAGATCAGTTTGTTCACTGTCAGCTCAACTAGCAAAGGCAGAAAGTTACTAACTACCCATGCTTGCAATTCAGCAGTTAGCAGAGATGACTAATCTGTTTTCAACAATGAATCCACATGACAATTTTGTGTGCGCAAAACAAAACATTTTGACAAATGCCAGGTTGTGTCAGACCCTCAATATGATTGGGGCCCTAACACCAACTATGTGAATATCACACATTTTAACATGTTGTGTACAACACAGGGAGGTAGTGAACATCTACTTACTTGACTAGCTAATCTGGGAACCCCTCTTGCATTAGATGGTGCTTTAGAACTGATATTTTTTGTCAGTGGTGTTTGTTCAAGGTATAGTCACAAAGAAACAGTACAATTTAGTGTGCAGTGTCATGCTCTGTATTGGCTGTTATTAACCACTGGAGGATGACTGTATTTCCTCAGCAACAGTAAAATGCTTAAAGACATGAAGGCCAGAAAATGCAGTTGATTAAGAAGCTGAACCTTCTCCTGTCCGACAGAATGACTTTGAAAAGACAGAGGGGAAAATTTAATTTTTACTACTCATTATTTATATTATCAGAGTGCCTGGGATCCCTTGTCATGGACCAGGACCCCATCATGCTAGCTGCTCTACAAATACAGAAGAGAGACAATCCTTGCCTCAGAGAGCTTACAGTCTAGTAGAAGACAAGAGACAACAGAAAGATACGGGCAGACAGATGGGAGAGAAAAAGAAACAACGAGGCAATACTGATCAGCATGGTACGCTGTGGTGGTCTCAGCCCACCAGTGGCCTAGCCATGATCAAGTTTTTTGTAGGCTTCACAATAAAGGTGAGTTTTAAGGGTGGATTTTGAGTAGTGTACTACAGGGAGCTTCTCTCAAGCATGAGGAGATGAAGGGGAGAAAACACAAAGGTGCTTGTTTGAAAATTAAACAAACGGAAGATGGAGGCTGCCACCATGGGCTAATCAGAGACAGGAGAAAACCTTGATACTCAATGAGAGATGGTAGGTAAAGTGAACGTTACCTTACTGGATACAAAACTGAACAAGTTTCTTCTGCCAAGTACGAAAACTGAACCGTGCTAAGTCACGTTCAAACACACAATACTGCCTTCAGAAATTGACAGGAATAACAATAAAAATGTAAAAGTGTACAAAATATCTGCATTTTGAGTGATGTTAACTAATATGAGAAACAAGCCTTATTTAACGGTCATTAGAAGGTTCCTGAACATATATTACAGAAAGAATAAACCACTAAGGTGAATCTTTCTCAGTAGTATGGTTAAGAGTCCTTGCACTGCAACAGTTTGTAGTCTCTAAAACACATTCAAAGACTGAATCTTCGTGAATCTCATGAGAACAGGGTTCAGCCTGAAAGTTTGTTTTGAACTATCATTCTAACATTTGTGCTCAAGAAAACAACTTTTCCTTAAATATTTTTCTCCTCAAATGTTTTTGCCTGGGTTTACTTCACTTCACACAGCTTCAGCGCTGCCCTTGGCAGCCAAAGGGAAAACTGTACACAGTAATATTTTACAAGAAAAGCCCAGGGTTTTGCAATAAGTAAGCTTTCTCCACTTACATTTGGCAAAAGCCAGTCTCAGTGCCAAGGGGGATATTTTTAAATAGAAGCATTTGGTTTAGAAACATATATTCTACAAGTTCAGAGACTATGGAAGCAAGCCTGTGTCCTGCCCCTCTCCTCCCCACTTAAAATGAGTGGCTGCTATTTTTGTATTGGCTTTCAGACACAGAGCGCAAACTTTTTGGGAGGTTATGTCAGTGAGAGAATCACCCACAAAAGCCCACTGCTCCAACATTTAAATCCTAGTTCCTTCAGTCATTACAAAGCATCATTTCAACAGAGTTCCAAAACAATCCCTACTACGCCAAGAGCAAATGTGCTGCAAAAGATGTTCAGATTTGAAAAGTCAAATTGTTTGAGACAAACTTTCTAAATACTGATAGCTTAACATGGGTAATGGATGCTTTCCTCACACTGCCACTCAGACTGCAGGTCATAAAAAGCACACCATCAAGTTTGAGATGAAATGCAAACAGAACACTTGTCTAATCCAATCCAAAGCACTGAAGTTTATTCCACTATTGATAATTGCAATCTCAAGTGGATTCTCACATGCTTTGAAAAATGGTAGATAGATTTTTTTTTTAAAAAAATACTTACGTGAAACAGTTTCTCTGTCTTTGGAAACACTGCTATGATGTCATACAATCTTATATTTGTAGATGTCGATCTCTGACAAAAAAGGAAAAAAAATCACATTGATTTATGCTGAAGGTGCACACCATGAAAATTGCCATAACAACTAACAGAAGAAAAAAAAAAGACCTTCTCCAATAGCAAGTTGTAAAACCAAACCATTCCTATTAAGGCTCTATTAACAGCCCTATTTGCAGACAGTGTTTCACTGCAGTCATCATTTTGGTGCTCATTCTACACAATAAGTAAAGAACTAGTGACTGTTTGCCTTGTAAACCACACAAATGTCCTTCTTATTTCTTACATTTTCTAAGTCTTCTCCCCTGCCCAAGTTATTAGAATACACAGCAAAACCTCCCTGGAGCCTGAGGGGTGAGGAGGAGAGGGAGAAGTTATGCTGGAGTTCAAGTTAAAAAAAATTAAAATAACAAATGCAGTATCAGCTCTATTTTCATCTTTTTAAATCTGAAGTAAAGTTCTAGGGATGGGGTGATAAATTCATGTTTTAACACTTCTACTACTCCTCCTCCTCCTCTCCCCCCCGCCTCCCCCGGGGCTCCTGCCTTCCTTATCACAGGGGGTGGTAGCAGCACTTTAACTGAAGCCTTCAGGCCCAGGAATCAAGGGAATGGGCATGGGAACAGAACTCTGATTTCTCATGGAAGCATATTACACCATTAGTAAACCACCAGCACAGAGCACACCCCAGTTTTATAAAGTGACATCTTCAAACAGTGATGTGATCACAAGAAGACATTATAGCTCAGCAAATTAATGAAGTATTTTCTGTGAAATTCATAAAAGTTCTATCATCCAAATTTTAATACAAAAATAAAATTTACTATGAAGAGAAAATACGACTTACAAAATAAATACATTTTAAAATACTTACCAATACATTGCAGTGAGAAGGATCAGAAACTACAAGCGTTAGTCTGGTTACAATTTTAATTGGTTTGGATTTTCCCTGTGAGCAAAATAAACCATCAAAGAGACTGTTGAAGAATGTACAAAGCAAAACCCTAGTTGACTGATTTTCATTCCTATTGCTATGTTTTGTTTATCTTTTTTACTATACCAACTTTCTGATTGCTTCTAACTCCTGACTTCATATTTTTGCCTTTCTAATTTTAATGCTTTGTTTCTTTACTTTTTTGGTACCATTTCTACTCTTTACTTTTCTTGTATTTCTTTGAAGTTTGTTTTTGTATTAAACAAACAAAAATCACAGCAGAGTAACAAGCACATTTGTGTTGTCGCTACTGTTCTCTAACCTCTAACTGTTCTCTAACCTCAAATAATATTTCTATAAATGCAGTTTTAGAATTAAATTCTATTTATATATACACATATATATATAGTTTTAAAAAATTGTGGATTGTGTTCCCAAATCCTGTGCTAGTAAATTTGGGAAACTGCTTTAAAAAAATCAATCCTTTAAATTTAACTATACTGTAGTCACTCAACTATAAACAGTTTCAAAGTTCACACTAAGGGCAATTTTTGCCCCATATCATACAAACTAGAGACCAAAGAACAGAATAAAGCCTGTTTTAATACAAATAAATAATTCTTCTGTGCGCTTTATTTTGGTAGTTGGACAGTGACTACAATAACTTTCTTAATTCACCTGACATAAATGAGAATCACAAGCATAAAAACTCCAACGTGAAAATATATTTCTTAGACTATAACATGCAGGTGGAATTTAAACTCTGACATACCTGTATAATAGGCAAAGATGGAAACAGTTCTGAAGGAGAGATTGGTTTGACAATTTCCTGAAACAAAAAACCATGGTTCAAAACTCAATGGAGTAAGTTTACAGAATAAATAAAAATTGTTTACCAATTTTTAAATAGGAATCAGCAGTGGAACAAAAAACAAAAACAAAAACTGTTTTATGGACATTTCACATAGTGTATTAAATTTAGAGGATAAAATAATCTAGGCCCAAATTGTAGCGTTTCTAGATAGATGGGGTTATAAAATGGGAGTTTAGTCATGGATTAAGGACCCTGTCATTCCCTAATTTGCTTCCTTCTCAGGGCACTAATCTAGATGTATGCATAATTATGATCATCATCCTCATTATCGAGATTCTAGGATAGCCGACAACAATAATTATGAACTTCATGCTAAGTACTAATAAAGAAAACAAGAATATTCAAATAGAGCCCTACCTGTTTCTTTTCTTTGAAATCAATGACATGGTTAATTGCAACAGTTGAATATCCCACTAGAAAAGATAAACATATGGTAAGATTGTTTTTGTCCAATTAACTATTAATAGAAATTAACCAGAGTGGAGAGATTTAAGATTAGCAATTAAATTCCCCTTATCATTTACAATTCTGAAATATTTCTTGCTGTAATAATTTGAGATTTCTGAAAACAGCAAATTAGTATGAAACATGATGCCTTAATATTAAAAATTCTGTTTTACTTTAAATACATGACAAATTAAGGCCCCAGCCCTGCAACCAATTATACAAGTGGTGAATTGTAAGAACACATGTAGTCCTGTAGCACTTGCTCATCTGAGGATATGTCTCTACACAGCAAAAACACAAACAAAACACCCTATGTTGCATTCAGTCCCAGGGTATGCCTACACTACAATTAGATACCCACAGCTGGCCCTCGTGAGCTGACCTGAACACCAGGTCTCAGGAGCTATTTACGGTAAGTGTAGTGTAGAGATTTGGACTCAGGCTGCCAGAGCTATGGACCTCAGAGGGTCCTTGAGCCCAGCCCAGGCTCTACCTGAAGCCCAAACATCTACAACCCCACATTAATTAAACAGCCCCTTAACAGAGTCAGCTGGCATGGGTCAGCCATGGGTTTTTAATTGAGAAATAGCTATACCCTCAGAGACCTGGTCAGCTGAGTCCGGCTTGGGCTGCAGGGCTCTAATCAGCAGTGTAGACACTAAGGCTCCAGCGCTGGCTCTGAAACCAAGGGAGAACCTCCCCTCTCACTGGTTTCAGAACTGGGGCTCCAGCCTGAGCTAGGAAAGCTACACATCAAAGGCAGGGAATGTTAAACAAATGAATCCCAGGCTGGATCGTATCACAATGAGGTTTTAATAGTAACCATGCACCTCTACCACTATAGAAAGACATGCACTGGTTTGTTGAGTGGACCGATCACCACAGGTGGCTATGCTATCTTTCCAAGCTCCACAGACAAGGAGAGGTTTAAAAAACGTATTGCGTAAAGAAGAGAGATGCAAATGGCAGGACTTGAAACGGGACTGTACAACTCCTTTGTTATGGATGCCCTGCGAAGCCCACATTTTGTTTGCTTAAACACGTCATTACCACTGGTGCTAGGCGAAACACGGACACAAAAACCTAGCACGAGGTTGGCTTCCAAATCAGGAGGTTTGAACCCCCAAACCACTCTGGAAATGATGCTCTCTGGGTCTCGGGCAGGCCCCCGCAGCGCAGAGAGCACAGGCAGAGGGTGGCCGGGTTTCAAACCAGAGCCCCGGCTCTGGAGCCGGGCTCAGCTGGCAGCACGATCCCGCCCCCATTTCCCGAGACGGTCTATGCGCTGAAGCGCCCCGCAGCACGCCCCCGGGCAAAAAGGCGGGTGCTCGCAGCCCTAGGGCCATGATTTGCCCGCGGGGCGGGGCGGGAGGTTAGCAGCGGCCGGGGGCGCGCTCCGCTTTGCAAAGGAAGGGGCCGGAGCGAAGCACCCTGCACACGTGTCACACCCTCCCCGGGAAGGGAGAAGCGTGGGAGCACGGCGGCCAGTCCCGCCCAGCCCGGAGCTGGACCTGCAGGGGGGGCGGAGTCAACGAGAGCGGCCACCCCCGCGGGTGGCGAGGTGCTCGGCGCTGCCTAACCCGCACGCGCACCGGCCGTCCAGGCGCCTGACGAGGCGGAGCGCGGGACTCACGGTGCGCGGCGGCCTCCAGCAACCGCTGCAACGACTTCCGGTCCGGTGGCGCGCCCGCCAAGTTCAGGTCCGCGAACGCGGCCATGCTACCCTCAGGCGGCGCGCGCAGCGGCCGGCCGCTCCGCGCATGCGCTCAGCCCCGGCCCCGCCCCCCGGGACTCCGCCCGGCCCAAGGCGCGCGGGGGGGGTCTGTAGTTTGGGCTCGTGGGCGGCACGCGCCGCCCCTGCCTACGCTGCCCAAGGCGGCTGCACCCAGGGCAGGTTCCCCGCCTCGTCGGGAGCCCTGTCCCCCTCGGTACGCGCCGCTCGGCCCGCCCCTAACGCGCACAGTGCTTCGAGGCAGCCAGCTGAGCCCGGGGTGTCCTCAGTCTCCCGGCACGGCCCCGGCCGCGAGAGCAGAGCCCCGCGCTCCCCCCGTGCAGGGCGGGAACCAGTCCTCGGCGTGGGTGGAGGCCGGGGGCGACACCGCCACCTCCGTGGATCCTGCTTCCTGCCCCTGCGGGGGTTCGTTCCCTTGCGGGTGCGCTGGGTTCGGGGTGCCGCGCGGGGCATTGCCAGGCGGCTCGGAGCGAAAGGTGAATGTCACCCAGTTTCTGAACGCCCCGAGCCCCCTTGCATGGCTACCCAGAAGGGGATAACGTGGCACGTAGCTGCCTGGTAGCTTTGTCTTCATATCTGAGAGTCTCGTGGAGGGGGAATCCTTTTCAGACACAAAGCTGAAAGAGAAGGAGCGTGTGCTCCTTGTTTGCGGGAGCAAACAGCATTGTAACCACTAGATGGAGTAGCTATATTATTCAACTGAACTCTTACCCATGAAATTATTTCAGGCACCATGTGAGCATTGACAAGAAAAGGGTGGGGGAGTGATTTTTCGGATTCCTCAATTTCTGATGGATTATATTTCAAATGCATGTTTAAAAACAATTATGTATTTTATGTGCAGGGTCATTGACGGTTTACATACACTAATCGTGTATTGTAATCATTGTGAACCTCAGCCTCAAACTACAATTCAAAGTTGGATGGAAAATATCAGAAAAGTTCTAGTGGCTGAACATTTAATGAAAGTAGGGGAAAGCTGGATGGTCATGTACGTACCTAGATTAATAGGCAACTAGTTAACTACACATTTCCAACACAAAAGAGAATCAAGATTTGCATTCAGTTTAAGCTTTGCGTGAAACAATTATTTTATATGACCCAGTTAATCCACCTCTACTTATAAGTGCCTAGATATATCACTCTTTCCAGTACCTGGGCTTAGTTCACTTACTTACTCTTATTGACTCCTTCCTGGGTTGTCCTATATGTATCTGAAGTAATTGTCACTCATTCAGTACAACCTATCACTATTGTAACTATGCACTCAACATAGATTATAAAAACAATGGGAGAGTTTCCATTCTTGCTCCTGGTTTAATCACAGATTGGTACCTTAGAGTGAGTCAACATTTTTTTCTTCTCAGGATTTTTGGGGACTGCTATACTGAAAATATGCAGCTTTCAGCAGGAATGGAAAACATCAATACTTAAACTGTTTTACTTCCTTTATGAGAGAATACCAGAGCCTAGAGCTGGCTGTAAAGAAGTCTTTACTTACTGCTACCACAGTTTTATATCTGGATTTAAAATGGATTGAAGAAAGCCCTTTTGGTATTTGGGTGTCAAGAGTCAGTTATGAGTCCAGCATAAACCAAAAGTTGCAGTTTCTAACTGCTAGGGGGAATGATGCTTTCAATCCAGGAGAAGGTATGGTGATCTCCAGCTGTTGAAGAATTCCTTCTTTCAATTAGCACCTCTTAGGTCTTTCCTTGTTTCAGATTGAGCCAACTATCCTTCTTCCAGGTGCCAATCTCCTTTACACACTAGAATAAACACTTTGCAGTGAATGAAAAAGAAACGGAGTTTTGTGTCATTGGCAATATTTCTTGCATTGCAGCTTGTGTCTGTTTACATTGTCCTGTAATGGTAGTACACAGATGTTAAATAGGAGCAGCAATGACAGAAGGAATCTATGCATCACAGCTTTTGGGGAGGGGAAGCAGCTGCTCATCATGACTCCAAAAGGAATAAAAATAGCCAGATTAGTGCCATTTTGCTGATCCCTTCTGAATCAACATTACTTCATCTTTGACAGTTTTGAAGGTGGATGACAGATGGGAAACTACCAATATAAAAGTTTGCTTCTGTCTGTTGCCAGAACATCTGTCCATAAGTACAGCTGGTGCTGTTGTTGTGCCACTCGGATGCAGTGCTGAGTGGTATTTTAAGGAATTTCCTTTGGAATAGCTGAAGGTATTCTGGTTTTTCTTTGTCTAATTTTAGAGCTGAACTTGGTTTAGTTTTTCTGCTTGCATTTGTCTAGAATTCAAGAATTGTTTATTAATTATTGCGTATTTATATTGTAATAATGTTCAAAAACCTGTCAGAATCTGGGTCCTATTGTGCTAGGTGCTGTACAACACATAAGAAGAGACAGTCCTTGCCCTGAAACACTTACATACACTATAAAGCTCTGTTCAGGTAAACTGATCTGCATTTAGAGCCCCACTAACTTTAAGAAGCTCTGTACTCTGGAGCAATGTTCAGGGACAGGGCAGCAGACCATGACCCAGATTCTCAGAGGTTTTTAGGTGCTTAACTTCTATTGATTTTATGGGAGTTAGGTACACTAACTATCTTTGAGGATCTGGGCCCATGATCCTGTACCTGGCTTCATGTGGGGGAGAACTATGTCCCTGGATGGAGCCTCATTTTGTATGTTTTGTCCTAAATTACTCTGTGTTCTCAATACTGAGCATCATTTGGTCCAAGTAATGAATTTGTCTGGGATGCGATGTACCCTGAGCTGTATGTACTGTTGTGCTTCCAACAATCAGCTAGTGTGAGATTCCTTTGCCATAGCTCTGCATTTAACCTTTCTGATGGAGCATTTCTTACTGAGTACTCCTATCTCAGTAATTCCCAACATGCATTTCACCATAGCAGCATTTTTGCTTATTTTTGTTAGTGCAGGATGAGTTTCTAATGGTGATAGAACAACTTTTCTCCAAGAGACATTGCACTTTTGCCATAAGTTTCACCTTAATTGTCTTATTTTCAGGTGAGATGCCTCATGTCACAGTTTCCAGGTAACTGCACCTACGTTCTTCCACCCCCACTCCTTTGTTTACTATGGAAGTTCCCAGTCAAGTCTCAGGTCTCCAGATGTCATCTGTCTCTGGGCAGGAATCCTTGTCCCACTCCCTTCTGACCAGATGGTTTTAAGGCCGCACTGCTCCGTGCCTTAAACTGAGATTCTCAGCAAGCCATTCTGCCTAAAGGCCAGCACCTTTGCTTAGCCCTTGGAAAGAGAGCAATGCCTTGAATATTGCCAGATATTACAAGTTATCACGCAGCTCTTTCTAAGCAAGCACATTTATTCTTAAGGTAAAAGCATTACAGAGAAAACATCTGAAAACAATAAACAGATTTAAACATACATGAAACATACCAGGAATCATGGGGCCCTAGTAGGCCAAAGTCTTTTCAACCCTTCCACAAGAGTGGGGACCCCTCTTGGTCAGAAAGTCTTGTCCACTTGCTGGATCAGAAGGATGATCCTGTTACAATTCAAGCTAATCCTTTATACTAAAAGCCCTTTGTGTTTTAGTCTCTAGAAAATCCAGCGTGTTCAAACAACTCCAGGGGATGGTACCTCTCTAGAGCTGTTCAGTTTCAGTGACTTGCCTTAATCACTCTGCCCCCAACACACGCACACTGTTTTTAGTTCCTGGAGGTGCCGTGGTTACTCTCCCCCATGGAGAAAAACACAGTCCTACACAAACCGTTAATACATTAAATAAAATAGCCCCAAAGAGACCCCATGGGGTTGCAATATCTGTCACAGCTGTGCTTCCTGCTGCAGTCAGTATTTGTTGGCACGAAAAAAGTGAAAAATTCATTTCACATTTGTTTAAAGTGTAGAGATACTAACATTTATTTTGACAAGAAGAAAAGAAACTCCAAAGAAATGAATGTTTACCATCTTGCTTTACTACCACAAAATTGTGATGATTTATTTTCACAAAGCCAAGAAAAGGCAGTGAAGAAAATTGCAGCTGCAACATCTCTGCTACAAGTCAAACAGAAGTGTTATTTGCCACACGCTACAAGCTAGGAATAGAAATCAAGATTCAAATATTTAGTTTCAAAATCTTATTCAGATGGTGGTAAAATATATTAAACAAGTTGACAACATATCCACAGGCTGGAGGGACATTTACCTATATCTTATTTATTATTTCCAGCATGCTAATGCTCAGAGCAGTAGTAACTTACCAGACTTCTATGGACAGCTGCTGATTTTCAGAAAAGAAAGAGAGAAAAGAGGTAAACAAAATAATATGAAGATAGACAGAATGGATCAGACATGGAAGGAAAGAAAAAAGGGTTAAAGAAATAACAGAAAAAGCAAGAAACCTTTTCTGTTAACCTTACTTCTCCTTTAATTGTTTTTGTACATCCCTGCCACATGTCCTGTATTTAAGTTTGCTGGAAAAGCGGGATGATGGCTAATTTGAGCATTTTTGTTAATATGATTATCCCTTTATCCCAAATGGTTAGCCAGTATTCAAGGTCTTACTGGGTTGTTTCCATTAGAAGGAGCAATTGATGATATACATCAGATATTTGCAAACAAACCTGTTTACTTACAAAGAGCAGCAGGCAGTTTCCTTGCTCACAAGTTTTGCTTCCTCTCAGGGCCACTCTCACCTTGGTTTTCTGACTTTCTGGTGCTCAGACACAGTAGTTGCAGCTGCAATTAGTCAATCCCTCAGCCTCTGAATTGTACTAATTCCCAGGGAAACTCCTCAGCACATGTGGGTTCACTCTGCTCAGGTTCTTCCATGTGGCCAAGTACCTTGTGCAGTAGGTTCCTTTTGTTTCTAGTTAGCTCCATAAAAAGGCTTAATTACCCCTTCCATTTAGCCTGAAGAAAGGGTGGATAGCATACCCAATTGGCTTTAATGCTATCTGTGATTATTTATTGCTCAAAGATCCTCTTGATGACAGCCATTTACACCTTCCAATATTAATAACAATATTAATACTGTTGTCTCCTCTGTATTCTTTAGTTTTCCAGTAAATGCAAACTAAGATGACAGCCTTGATTCTGCTTGGATGGAATGGCGCGTAGGGGGGCCACAGGGAGCCAGAGTTGGCTGTCTGATTCATAAACACCCAGCCCTAGCATAAAAGAGGACAGCAACATACCCTGTTGGTGTAAGATCCTCATGGGCCTTACCCAGTGGAAAATCTAGTATGGCAGAATTCTGTCCTATCATGCCCCTTTCCATCTATCTCCTGCCTCTGACAGACCCCTGCCATACCCCTTACATGGGGGAGGGCAAGGAAGCTAGTGCAGAGGCAATGAAATCTCCTCTATCAACTTTCCACTGGTAGAGAGTTCTTTCCTCCAAATTTGATTGTCTTTAACCTATTTAATTTCTTCAGATCTCTGCATCATAATCCTCTAGTTGAGTCAGTCCTGCCACTGCTGAGGGGGCAAAGAGGACATTTGCTCCTCCATGTGATCACCAGGGGCCCCTAAAGTTATTGTCCAAAAGGCCAAAATATGTACAATGTTAAGCAGTGGAACAGCATACAGATTGGAGAGGCTTCTTCCTTTAGATGTTATAAATCACAGCAGAATACTGAAACTGGAGCCAATTTTTACCTTTTTAAATTGTTTAAAATCCAAGATTTTTTCAGGGGTCTAACTAGTCCGTGGACTCCTGGAAGGTTAGTTGTCTTTTAAATAGTGACATCCAGGGGCCCAACATACCCACTGGCTGCTCCCAATAATGAGACTCTAGAACTGGCCCTGAGGTCAATCGAAACAACCTTACTTTAACTATGTCTTAAATGAACTACTAAGCTCTTGCTGGATAAGCAGCTTGCAAGAATTTAACTCTTCTCCTGGTTCAATTCACCCCTGTACTGAGGGCCAGCACAGCTGGGGTGCACAGGATACTTGCTTCCAGGGTGCATTTGGATGGCTCCATCACTAAGCTGGACCCAGCCACAGCTCACATTTCATCAGGAGAAAAAGAAACACACAACAGTAGTTTTCAACCAGTGTTCTGCAGACTATGGCTTGGATGTTCAAAGGGTCCATACCTCCATTCGAAATGTTTAGTGGTCGGCAAATGTACTACAACATGGCCAGTTATTTAGTAAAGATGAATGGAGAAGGAATTAATTCAGCTGCTGGCCAAATGAATCAGCCATCAAGCCAATTCTGTGAGCAACAATGAGGAAAGAAAGGATAGCAACAGAAAGAGCGCCTATGAAGCAGGCCGGGGCAAGATAAATGATAAATCTGCTGCAAGAAAAGTTGCTAATGCTGTTTCTTGTTCGCTTCTCAGGTTAGCTTCGCGCTTCACCCCACAATGCAAGTTCCACAGAAATCTCAGCTCTCAGAGGCCTGGACCTCCGCCTTCCCCTCCTTCCAGCACGCCCGTGTCATGCTCCTTCGAATCAGTGACCTCCTGCTAAGTGCCTTCCGTCTGCCAAACTAGGTGGGAGGCGAAGCCTGGCTCGCCCCATCCGCACGTACTGCCGGGGCGCTGGGATTTCAGAGGTTGCCCCGGTCCCGCACTGCAAGAGTCTCAGCCCCAGTCTGCGGCCGGAGTTAGGCTCTCGGCAGCGCCTCTTCCTCCCAGCCTGCAGTGCTAAGGGACCCCCCGGCGCCCGCTCCCCCAGCGATGGGGGCGGCGGAGGATGGGGCAGCGCGCAGCACGCCCAGCGCCGGTGCATGCGAGGCGGCGCCTAGGGGTCGCGGGCCGGGCTGCGGGCGCGGCCCCGTGTGACCGCGGGTCCCGCTGCCTGCTCGTTGCTCAGCCTCCCCGCCCCGGCGCCGAGGGGCAGGCTGCCGGAGCCCAGAGGCGGCAGCGGCCGCAGGCGGGAGAAGGGCGGAGCCGCCAGGGCGCATCCAACTTCCCGCCCCAGTCCCCGGCGATCCCGCCGCAGGTAGCTGGGGTGGGCGGCGCGGAGGCAGCAGCAGCAGCGGGCGCCGGGGGACGCGGCCAGCTCTCCGCGCACGCCGACCGCATGGCGCGGCGCCTGCCCCCGCGGAGCCGGGCGGGCCCAGCGGCGCACGGGGAAGTCGAGGCACCTGCCCCCCCGCCGGTGGCGATGATCAGCTAGCCGGGCTGCGGCGCGTCTCCCGCGGACTGCGGAGCCCCGGCCAGCGGGGGGCCGAGCGGGCTCGGGGCAGTCGCCCCGGTCCCCGGCGTGTCGGGAGCCGGCGGCGCCGATGGGCAGCCCCCGCCGGGCCGGTTATGGACATCAACAGCAGCCACGCGTCCAGCCCCCTGCGCGCCTTTGCCCTGGGGGAGCCCCGCGAGCTGAGCAGCAGCGGGATGGTCGCCGGCTCGCTGAACCCCCGCCTGCTGAGGATCGTCCAGGGCGCCACCGCCAGCCCCAGCCCCGCTTCCAGCCTGGCGGCCGACAGTGACATTCGGTGCGGGGAGCAGATCCTCAGCTACGGCACCATGGAGAAAGTTGTCATAGGGGCCATCCTCTCCCTCCTCACGCTGCTGACCATCGCGGGCAACTGCCTGGTGGTGATCTCCGTGTGCTTCGTAAAGAAACTGAGGCAGCCCTCCAACTATCTCATTGTCTCCCTGGCTTTGGCTGATCTCTCCGTGGCTGTGGCTGTCATGCCCTTTGTCAGCGTCACGGACCTCATTGGAGGAGAGTGGATCTTCGGCCACGTTTTCTGTAACGTCTTCATTGCTATGGATGTGATGTGTTGCACTGCTTCCATCATGACTTTGTGCGTGATAAGTATCGACAGGTGAGTGAAATGCAAGCAAAGCAGAGGCGAGAACATCTCATGGTACTCGTGCTGTGTGTGTGTACGTGTGTCTCTCTTTTCTCTCTTTGGCTGGAGATGAGAGAGGAGCAAACCAGTGACTTCAGCCCGGTGAGTGAAACTTCAGTGAGTGGGAAGCCCTTAGTTTGAACTGGTGGCTAGGAATAAAATACAGAGTGGAAACCACTGACTCTTGCAAAATGGGCTCGAAGTGGTTTAGTTTGAGAAGTTAGATTGGAATCTTGAATACTGACTGCGACTGGCAAATATGTGGGATGGCAGTTCCAGTAGCAGTCTCTTTTGCTTGCTTATTTTTCCTTGGGAAATAACAGCCATTCTCAGAGGAAAAATCGATGGCATTTTTTAAAAGAAAAAAAAATCAATTCAAGCATAGACTAATATATGTTACACCCACAGCCTATTGTTGATAACCTACACATGAGGTAATGCATGTGAAAAATGTGGACACTAAAACACTCAAGACAGCAGAACAGCTTACTAGTAATTCATTTCCAATGTTTAAGTTGAGCCAATGTGTTCAATTCACCCCTGCAGCTGAGCAATTCTCAGCACAAGGGAGAGGAAGCTGTCAGGGAGACCACTGTGACTCCTTGATTCTGCTCTAGACCAGCCCTGACATAAATTACAGCAGCCCATAGGCTGTTGTGATTTATGCCTGTGGAAGATTGACATAGTAGGACCAATGCTTTGCCCCACCCCTTCCAAATTCCTTCCCTCAGCTTCCCCCCTGGGCAGCAGCTGGTTCCCTCAATTTTATACCAGCTGGGATTTCATCTCCATCAAGTAGATTAGCCAATGGTCTTTTACAGCCATTGTGCTACTTGAGTGATGAAAAGGGGCAAGAGCAAAGGAGAGAATCTGGCCCCAAGATTTTTCAAAATTTTACTTAAACTATTGAGAATTTCGCTCATTTATGGATAATCTGCCCTGACTTCCAACAACCAGAGATTGTCTTATGGCCTGAAACATGAAGGTTTATATCCCTTTCAAAACACTTGTGTATTAATATTTGCTGTTACAATTGTGTATGTTCTTGGTAACTCTATAATGACAAACCCTTAGTAGAATCCTACTAAGATCTTGGATTCAATTATATCTTGTGGAAATGAGTTCCACGTACTAATTTTATGCCGAGTAAAAAAGTATTTCCTTTCATCACTCTTAAATTTGCCACCTTTAAATTTAATTCTTGTGTTATGAGAAAGGGTGACTAGCAATGCCCGACCTGCCCTTTCTGTGCCATTCATTGGTTTGTATTGCCTTTTATCTGCTTTTATTCATTTCTCTGGTAAACGGCCCCAGTTCTTAAGTTTTTCCATGACTCTATTAATTCTTGTTGCCCATCTCTGACCTCTATATGCCAATTAAGGTTGTACCATTGATTTACATAATTGTACCATGATATTTTCAGTATTATTCTTTATCCCATTTCTTATATATCCTATTTTTGGCCAGCGCTGGGCATTGACCATGGGCCTTCACTGAGCTGTCCACAATAATGCTCAGGTCTTTCGCCTGTGTTATTATAGTTAAACTAATGTTATACTCGTGATAGTGTTATAGTTAAACTAGTTAAACCAATTATAGGAGTTATACACGTGTATCTAGGAGACAATATGTCCTTTTAAGAATTAATCTGGAGCTAGAATTAAAAAGTGATTGATTTTTAATGGAAAAAACAATGAAAAATATTGTAACTCTCATTTTTGACTTTGCTTATTCCTTGTTTTGTATATTACTGAAGAAATAATTGTATTAAAGCAAGACCTTTTGATTCTTAAAGAGTTCATACTCTCCTGCCGCTTACTCCAAATTTAAAATCAAATTCTCTGTGAAACCTGATGCCTTAACCTCTAGTTACTTCAAATCTGTTGCACAACCATACGTTGTGATGTTGCAAACAAAGGTTGATGTCAGGTAAGGAACAGATGTAGATAAATCCTTAGTGAACTTTTACTAAATATTTAGTAACATCAACCAAGAAAAGTGAAATAGATTAACTATAAGGGTAATTATTTTCATAGAATTACACTGGCATAGAAATGGATTAACTATGGTGAATCAGGCGCAGGTTTTTTTCAAGGTAACCTTGAGATATTAGCTACTTTTAGAATTGTGAAGATGCATAGAATATTCTCATCAAGTAGAAATGACTAAAATTTAATTTGAGCAACAAAATATTACCCAGATAGCATTGATCTCATGCTGTCTAGTTTACAATGGAATTCCCCTTTTTCATTTGTATAAGTCGAAAGCACTTCATTTATGGATGAGGGATTCATATCATTGAGTAAAACTCTATGTTTATGGTAGCAACTTGCAAATTGCAAGGTACACATTATTTAAGATCCTTTACAAAGAACTATGCATGGAAATGCCTGAATATTTGATCTTGCTTCAGAAGAAAAAAGCCACTGGGAGGGGAGAGCTCAGAGCTTCCTACCCAAAAAAACAGAAGTTATAAAATAAAGCAGAACGTGTAAACTGGATTAGATGAAATGACCCAGAAGACCCAGAGATGTGGGAACAGTGGGTGAAATTCACACCGCTCCAGGTTTGTACAAGATCCTGTGGCTCTGTGGAACAGTGTAAGGAGCATGCACAGTAATCGAATTAGCTCTTCCTCGTGCGAAAAGCAAGAAGCAGGACATGGAGACAAAACTAACATGTTGGGCCTATCATTTTTACTTTGTGTTGTTAGAATTCTAAGCAGAAATAGATCTTCCTGCTGCAAGTCATCTTTCCCAGAGAGGAGAACCACTACCAGTTCAAGGAAAATCTTGAAAGAACTTCAGTATTTAATTAAACTTAACCACAGTTTCAAATAAGCCATCCTTGTCAGTAAGAGCCAGGAGACAGCAGGGGCCTGCACATGGGAAAGGGGGGCAATAGCTGGGGGCACAGAACTCTTCTAGCCCCAGGGCTGCAGTGGGGTAGGGGGAAGGGAAGAGCAAATTCAGGCTGAAGCTGGGGGAGAACCAACTCCTACCTGCCAGGGCTAGGGGAAGGAAAAGTAAGCTCCTGCTGGGGCTGTGCGGGGCACAGAACATGCCCCTCCAAAAGAGGTCAAATTTAAATTCCTGCGCACACCCCAGCGGATAGGGTTTGTGTGTGTGAAATTCACCATTGCACAGAGGGCCAGCGCAAATCTCCTGTACCACTTAAATCTCACTGAAAGCCGTAGGAGGCTCAGGCCTCTTTTTGCTTAATATGATTGAAAAGCCCATGCAACATGCAACCTAACACTTTTAAAGTCCTGTGTAGCCTGGTGCAAAGCCTACAATGTGGCTTCAGATCTGTTAACCTGCATTTTAATGCCTCTCTTCCATCTGTTAAACTAGCACAGTTGAAAAACACAGCCTTTTAGCTCATCGAGACATCCCCTCTGTGTGTGGTGTTCCACAGCATGCTGCAAAATCCAAAAGTGTTCATTCCACAGGATTGCTATGCCTTTCAAGTTGTGGCATTTTGTAATACATAAAATATGTGCAGTATGTACTTGAGTATTTGCATAATATTTTAACATTCATAGACAGTTTGTTGATGTAGAGTTCTGGTGCATGTGAAATAGAAGGCTAAAAGGAAATGTAACTGAAGAGGTGATAGAATAATATACCTATATGTACTTCAGTAATAGGCCATTTGGCCGTCTTACTAAAGACATGAAAGGACTGTATCCAATGCAAGATATAGTATGCAATTTATTTTTTCATCCTCTGAGCCCAATTTTTAAATATAACCTTCTGATTGGGACATCCATACCACTGTCTACTCAAATTAACACATGACTGTATAAAATGAGTATTTATTTCCCTAAGTATTGCTTTTAGAATTCAGATGTGGGATATGAGAGTCCTGTATGTGAGCATGGTGCTCCATTTGGTTACTGAGCATCTAAAATGAAACCCAGACTTTGATTAAAGTACCTGAATAAAACAGCTGGTAAATATTTGTACTCTAGATTATATTAATAAATGTTATATTAAGACTGTGCAAAGCACTTACTAAAATGTTAGTATAGGGATCACTAACACTTTAGAAGCTCCAAAGGCACTCTGCCAAATTAGGAAAAGAGCACTCTTGTTAGTTTCTATATAGGACTGAACTTAAAGGAGAATCTAAGGTAATATCCTTGACAATATCAAGCATTGAAATTTTATACTTTTTTCAGGCCATATCATCTCTTTTGTCTTCACAGAATGACAACCCCACAGATCCTCATCAGGGAGTGCAAAAGTGGGCATCTTCCCTGTATCTTGTGGAAGCCCGTTTGTGGGAGTTGGTATCTGCTTATAGGATGGGGTGATCTGGGTTAGAGGTGGTGGAGGATGGGACTGGGGAAGTCAAGTATCATTCTTCTACCACCAGTCCCATGGAGATTCCAGAGCTAACTTAAGATCCACAAAGTTAGTGTTAACTTTGCTATGCACCCTATCTGTGATGTAGGAATGCTGCCTGAGGGGAAGTTCTGGGGCAAGGCACAGGCTGCAGAGACTTGGCAGCAGGGTTGTCCTGCAGTAAATGACACCTCTTATTAGTTGCTTTTCCCCTAATGCCCTTTCTTCTGGGTCTTTTGCACATAGATTACACAAATTTAGATTCCCTCAGACTCAAAAGTGAGCAAAATTCAGATGTGATGTGTAAGTGGTGTAGGCTACACTTCATTAATTGGGTACAAGCCCCAAGAGAGTTTAAGTTGGCATGGCTCTCAGGCTGAGATGCCCAGTGAATTTTGCCCAGTATAGCTCCACAAACCTAATTTTGGAGACAGTTAACTAAATATCTATATAATAAACAGCAATTTTAGTCCACTTGAAAATGCACCCCGTTGGGGCTTCCTTTCTAGAACTACTCTGGCTTCATGATTCTTTAGAAATTAGTAAAATAAATACTAAGAAGAATTGTAATATTTTATTCAAACCTGCTTGAGTCTTGCATGCTTTCTGGAAGACCTTTCCAATCTTTATGCTTCATCCAGCATACCATGAGTATTCCAAGCTTCCATTAAGTCACTGGGAATTTGGGGTATGCAAGTAATGCAGAATTGGGTCTTTACTGTCAACAAGATATCTATAGCTAGTTAAAAAAAATCTTTCCTCTCTAACAGAATTGTGTTCCTATCTCACACTATAAAATATGTGATTTTGCAGTTACTAAGGCTAGATCTACACTAAAAACTGAGGTTGGCCCACTATGTCACTCAGAGGTATGAAAAATCCATGCCCTGAGCGATGTAGTTAAGCCACCCTAAGTCCAAGAAGAATTCTTCCATCAACCTAGCTGCAGCCTCTCAGGGAGGTGGATTAACTATTAAACTGGGAGAACAACTCCCGTCACTGTGGTTAAGTGTCTACAGTGAAGTGCTACAATGGCACTGATGCAGCTGTGCTGCTGTAGTGTTTTAAATGTAGACATAGCCTTAGGTCTCCTAAGGTGTTAAATCCTGCAAGGTGTTGAGTGCCCTCAATTCCCACTGGAATGAAGTTGCCTTAGAGAAGAATTGGGAGTTGAGGACACTCAGCACTTCTCAGGAACCCCTAATGCCTGGCAGGATCAGGGCCAACTAGTGGAGAGTGATATCATTGAAGGATTGATGAGGAAAGAAGAAACTTCCATTTACACCAAAATACCTGAGAGATCAGCAAAAGTGTGAAAGGAATTATAGAAAAAGTATGTGATGGAGTAATTGCAACGATGGTATATATGTCAGCAGAATGAAGCAGAATCAGATCAAAGAATTAGCTTAATCCTAAACATTACCACCGTCATAAAGGCAGTTCTTTCCATTTCTAGACTGCTTAATGAACTTACTGTGTCTGCGTCTGTAAATAATTTATTGTCTAGCTGATGAAATATAGCAGCGATGCCATGCCTTAAATGGAAAAGCATCTGGACATTTCCTCTTTACTTTTGCCATGTAGTTTACATTTTTAGTTTTTCTATGTAGTCAGTTTAAACAGAGCCACCATCATTTTTGCTCTTCCAAATTGTTTTTTTAAACAAAAATGTTCAGAGTTCAGAAACAATCTGTGCCTATTGTTTATGCTGAAAAAACTGAGCTCTTATTTTCTGTGCAATAACGGTGAAATATTGAGATGAAGGAACTAAATCTGAGTTGGAGAGATGTGATTACTTAGACTCTAAGCTCTTTGTGGCAGCATCTGTCTTTTTCTTGTGTGTTTTGTACAGTGCCATTGTGATCCCATGAGTGGGGCTCCTAGGTGCCACTGGAAAACAAATAAATAATAATGTGAAGTAGGGTATTCAATATAGTAAACTGGTAAACAAATGCTCAGTTTCGTGAATGATACCTGTCATAGTTCTGGGTAACTGGTCCTCTGGTCTGCTCAGAGATTGCCACCAGCACATGCAGTTCACCTCAGCAGTGGTACTTCTCTGGATTTGATTACTGGTCCCAAGGTCTGCAATAAGTACCCCGCCCCACTGATTTTAATTCCTGGATGGGGCTTGGTAACAATCCCTAGCCCAGCTAGCATATCTGTAGATAACCTTATTCATAAAGCTATTCTTGTGTTTGTCATATATGTTACAATAACACTTCAGGAACGAGGTTGAGATTCTACTCCTACTGAAGTTTTGTCAGTAACTCCACTGGGAGCAGGATTGGGCCCTAAAGCATAGTTTGTGTCTTGTGATTGCACAGTGAAAGCTGAGAAAAATTAGGGATTAGGGAGGATGCAGTAGAAAACTCTGGGTACTTAGTATCCTATTCTTGTTAGCTATCAGCTACATTTATGTACATTAGTTACTATAAAGAAAACAGTCTATTCAGAATGGGGAAAGCTGCAAATTTTTCTCCACTTAGAGTCAAAAGACTACTGGAAAGGCTTGAATGCTGCAAAGTAGAGGGATTATTGGATCAATTGCTAATGGACATTTTGAACAACATAAGATTTGCACCTCTGCTTTTCATGTAAATCAGCTTGTTGCATTTTCCATCTGAAACTATCTATTGATGCTTGCTCCCACATGGAAATATATTGTGGCTTAAATTTTCACAAGTGATTAGTGATATCAGGTGCCTCAGTTTTGGGATATTCAATATGACCCTTCAAAAGGGGCCTGGTATACAGAGAGTAAGCACTGTGCACTTCTGACAATTAGGCCCCTTTTAAAGTGGTTGAAGCTGAGCACACAAAATTACCAAGTCAGTTTTGAACGCTTAAGCTTATGCATTTAAAAAATAAAGTTTCTTCCACAGTTCTTTTACCAGTCTCAGGAAGGGTAGATTCCAAATATTGCTCAGTGCCCAGACATTACTTTGATGTAAGAAGGACAAATGTTTTTCCAAATAAAAAAAAAAATTCCACAACTTATTTCAAGTCTCTCAGTCAATTTAAAGGCTATGTGTAATTCCTGGAGATACTTGGGAATGGATTCCTCTCTTGGTGGTCATGGTAAAGGTTTCCATGAGTGAGGATGGACTCAACCTGCTCTGACTTGACAAGAAATTCATTAGAAAGCTTTCTGGGTTTTATTTTTTTAAAATATTTGAAAGTGTAGCACAAACATGTCTCTTGGACCCTAAGCATTAGATGGAGACCCATAAATACAGGCACTGAAACTGAAAATGCGGGAAATATTAGGATGTGTATAATGAAACTAATCAGTACATTTGCACTTATCTGTATTTTCTCACAGTCCAGTAAGTTTTTCTTTAACTGAACCAATATCAGTATGGCATGGAGCATCAAGCCATTTTGTACTCATTTCCATGTTTGTCAGTTTAGGAATGGCAAAGTGATTACCTTCAGTGAGGTTTGTGTAGGATAGAAAAAAATTGATCCAAGTAATAGAAAATCCAGTATAAACAGCATCTCTCAGCACAAAGGTCAAACCTTTCCCATGGTTTAAAGCTGACACTAACTTTTGACCCACCTTTGGACAGGCTACATAAGCTACACACAGCTGCACTGACTCACCAAAACCAACCACAATGAAAGTTCAGTCAGAGGAGTGAATGTGCCCACCCCCATCTCTCTTTTGGAGTTACTGAGATCTCACGGGAGAGTAGGCCACACCGTGTATTTGAAGAGGATAGGTGATATAGAGGATGGTTCCCTTCAGCTCTCTTTCCCCCTCAATCCATTCTCTCCTTTGTCCTTTTGAGACAAAGATTTGTGAGTTGGCTGTTGAGGCCAGAGGGACTGTCCATTTTCAATCCTCACATCTCCTTAGAAGAGGGAAAATGGGGATTTTTCTTCCCAGAGAAAGATGCAGTTGCACCAAGATTCTTATTCACTCTCCTCTTTCATAAAGGTCTCAAACTGCTAAGCATTCAGCAGAATAAATAGCAGCTCTGATGACTCTATCTGCCAGTCCACTGATTCAGTGTAGTTTGAGAGAGTTGGCACATTCAAGAGAATGACTGTCCATTTTGGCAAGTTCTCAGTGTCCCAGTCTAAGTCTGAATGATTCCATAGTGATGCTTAATCCTTCACAGCAATGTTGCAGAGCTGAATAGAGAGGAGGCTGCTAGCTACACATTAGCACAAGTGCAAGTTGTGCTCATGGGAAGAAGGCAAAGAGGGTGTGAAGCCAGAACTGGATCAGAGCCAGAAGGACAAGGAAGAGTCTGACATATTTCTAACAGAGCTTGAACATCAGGTCAGCAAGAAGTGCCAATAGGGTATATCGGTTATTCCATCTTAATTCAAGCCATGAGACTTGGAGCTAGATCACAAACCTCATGTGAATATTTATGCTTGGGGACAATGTAACATAACACAGTGCATCTGATTTCCCTTCTGTGTACTTCAAGGAAAGCTAGATTTAGTAAAAGAAGAGAATTTCAGCCACCAGACATGGGCAGAAGAAATTAGGCACCTATGCTTTACTTGTCTCAGTAATTCAGATGACTCTTGTGAAATTGGTCTATGTGCTTTCTGAGATACATACTGCTAAGTAAGTAGCCTTTGAGTTTTGAAATGGTATAAAATGAAAACTATTCAACAATTTGAAATGATTTTGCCAAGATTAAAAGTCTCCCTCTATACTAAAACTAGTATCATCATAAAGCCCAGAGTTATGCAGAATTACACAGCTACAGAGGTAAAATTACAAGATCATTTTCAGCTGATGACCACCACCAATTAATTAAGGGGTCAAAGTTCACCGTAACACACACAACTCCTATTGACTTCGATGGGAGCTGCAGGCACATATTCTGAGAGCAGTGTTTGACTGTGTGTTAATTTCCTTAGAATTAATATATTTTAAAATATGCCAATAGCTTTGGTTTTTATTTTT
This sequence comes from Mesoclemmys tuberculata, assembly GCA_007922155.1. NCBI lineage: Eukaryota > Metazoa > Chordata > Testudines > Chelidae > Mesoclemmys > Mesoclemmys tuberculata. The sequence continues at coordinate 34,066,230 of ML675609.1, read as the reverse complement.
TCAGAAAATTTCACACAGGGCATCAATTATCCTGTACTCTTTGTATCTGTACATGCAAGGATAATTAATAATTTCCACCACTAAAAAGGTCCCTTGGTGAGAATTCATAGCAATAAAATTACAAGCCACTGCAGACGTATTAAAATAGAAAGAGAAATCAGAAAATGAGTCATCCCAGCAATAACCCACATTCCTTGGCTGGTGTACAAGCAAGACAAAGTGCTAATAGCTGCAACAGTGCTAATGCACAAAACTGACATCTATGAGCATTTTAAGGAAAGATAAATCATTAGTGGCTATAACTGCAAAGACCTGCTACATGTAAATGATCAAACTGACTTGGAGAAGAGGGAGAGAGAGACACACATGAAACTACTACAGTTATGCATTAATACACTGCTGGACCTAGACCAAATGGCACCCCAGGTGAGGAATGTCTTCGCCTCCCCCACCCTCCCAACTCCATTTATTGAACTTTTGAATGTCTTATTTTTTATTGCATTGTAGCCCATTTCACAGAATGCCTGCAACATTTTACTTAGCATGACTAGATATCCCGATTTGACAAGGACAATCCCAGTATTTGGGGCTTTTTCTTATATGGGTGCCTGTTACTCCCCCAGCCTCTGTCCCTATTTGTCACACTCACTGTCTGGTCATGCTAATTTTACTTCAAACATTCTATTTTCTCTTTTGTCGCTAACAACAAAAACAGCAGCCTGAGCCTGGTGTCCCCCAAACTTGGCACTCGAGGCGGTCACCTGGGTTGCCTGCCCCTAAGTCTGGCCCTGCACTGATACACTACAATTTAACGAAATAAAAGAATTTTACTAACTGAAGAAATGACTACTCAAGCAATAATAATTACTGGTATTTGACTTAGAAAAACTTGCAAATAACGACCTTTGGGCTGAATAATGAACCACAAGGCACATGCCAGGAGCAGTGCCTTGTTCTGTTGTCTGACGGACTGTTCTTTGAGTCCATCACATTCCACCTTCCTCTGGTCTCCCCTGCTTCAAAGGGGAAATGGCCAGCAGTAAGCCTAAACTCGGTACAGCCTACTTCCCCACGTGCACTTGTGTAACTCTGCAAGCTAGCGCATTGTGGGAGGCAAAGCCAAGGCTCTCCTCTGTCCCTAATCCCTCCTGTCCATCTGCATAGGAGCAGGGGAATATAGCAGGGCTGCAGAGCCTACTCTCCTCTTTGTGTACTTGTGGAATAAAAAGCCATCACTCAGGAGTCAGGAGGAGACTGACACCTACTTACTCAATTATGTAAGCCAGGACACAATTTGATCTGTTGTGTCAAAAGAAGAAAACAGACGGTGGCTAGAACTATGGCATGAAAGGAACTTGTATCCGAGCTTTCGTCATTACAACAACCAGGTTAAGGCAAGTTAAGTACTATAGTTGAAGTAGATTAAAAGAAGAAGGAGAGCTCACCGTTCACTGATGGGACAGACGTCTGAGTCCAAAAGCTCCCCCAGCCAGGCCTCAGCTGCTCTCACTTCAGATTCTTCCATCTGCTGATTTGTCATTTCACCAGCCAGTGATTATGCAGAAGAGTGAGAGCTGAACTCCTGAAGCCTGCTGTGATCTACACCAGGCTGGGGCTAAGACATAAAACTTACCTCAGAACCAGGAACCACCATCAGCTCTATAGCTGCTTTCTCTCTCAGCCACACCCAATGATACTGGACACTGGCAGCTTTGGCGCTAGGCCACAGTGTCTGCCCCAGTATTACATGGTCTAGGCAAAGAATGAATATTTTTAACACCTGTTTTGTTTTTTAAGTAATGGTACATTTTAAGATAAAAGTTTATTGTTAAAGGTACAGGACATTTTGGTGAAACCTTTTGGTTTCTATGACATGAAAATGGTCATAAAGTCCAACCTGGGAGATGCATCACAGTTTTTTTTGAGGTGATTTGGTTGCTGCCAGAAGCTTTAGGATTGAAGCTTTTAAGTAGATAAAGCATAAGCTACTGTATAACTTTGAAACCAGTTCTACCACCCATACTTACGTTGGGTAATACTTGCATCTGGGAGCTTACTGAGAGTAAGGATGATAGGGCTGGTGAGAATCAGAAAATATTTAGCTGCATTCTGTGATACAGCTGATTGAAAACTGCAAGACTGAGAATCAATTCAAATAGTATAGCTTTCTTTAATGGAAAAACATACCCTCAAAACTATTTACTGACTAAGGTTTTATTGGCTTTTTGATTTCCAAGGGATTTACTCCAGTAATTGCAATTTACACAAAAGGGCATTATATATGTAAATCATTTACATATCAATGGACGAACCTCTCCTGCTCCTCAATGATATTTGTCCTCATTTTTCAACTGATTTTAAAAAGCTACTGAAAGCTCCAAGCACACTCCTTTTAAGACAGCTGATGAATTGTCTAATGCCACTGTTTGAAAAGGAAGTTCGCACAATGAACAGATGTGCATGCTGTTATATTTCAATTTATAATGAAATTTACAACATGCTGTCACCATATTAAAAATGTAAACTTTCAAATCATGGTGCGACTGTTGCTAAATACTGTGTATTTGGCAGCAACACATGCCAGCAAGATTCTCCAAAAACAAGAGTCCTCCTTCTATGTGGATTTTTAAGTAATTTTTAAATGGTTTGTTTGTTTGTAGTAGAACTAGACAATTAACAAATGCTTTGAGAAAGGGAGAATAGTGCAGAGAAAAATAGATGATCCATGGTCAGATGCATCACATGTTCATTTGTGCAAGGAATTACCTGGAAATACATATACCTGAACCTGAAACAGCTGCTGGTGTTATTTTGATGCAATGCTTTTCTTTAGTTATCTATAAAGGTGTTGTTTTGATGCTTCAAACAATATGGCTCCTACAGTTGTAAAGATGCACATTTTGTGTTAAGTTCCACTACATTAGTTTTCATTTTTAAAAATGTCATTGCAGTTGGAGAAACCCATTTCTTAGCACAAGTTGCTTAATCAACAATGCTGATTGCAATCTTTCAAAATGCTATTGTCTTGTGTGGAACAGCTTTATTATTTTCTAAAATTAGTTTGGTCATTAGCACAAAATAAGCTTCATTTCTTCAGAGATTGTTTAATTTTTGAAGCTAATTAAGATGACATCTGAATATACTTCTACAAATAAAACATAAGAACGAGGGTCAACATTTCCTGACCTGGGTGCTTAATATTAGGCACCTAAACTCATATTAGACATATTTAGACACCTAAATGAAAGTGGCCTTGTTGTCAAAAGGTATTGAACACCTGCAGCTCCCACTGAATGCAATTATGTTTGTGGGTGCTCAGTTGTTATGAATATCAGGCCACGTAGGTGCCTAACTATGAATTAAGGAGCATAACTTTTGATATCCAGGTTTTGAACTTTTGGCCTAGAACTATGAGGTGGACTATCAAGAACTGAAAGTACAGGGCCAAATCTTGGTTATATTAGCCTGCATAGCCAGTGCCATTAAGGGCTAACAGCTCCTGAAGATTGCCACCCAGAGTAGAGGAAGGGGGAAGAGGGAGGGACCCACACCCACTATTTATCAGTGGGATATGGAACAGTGTGTTGTGGTGGGAAGAAGGGCAGCCTACTGCTGATTCACTTTGTACCCCCATTGCACCAACAGAGGTTGCTGCATCTGTAAGGCAGCAATAGCCCTCACAAAGCTGAGATGAGATGGGAAAACTGGGATTCTAGGCCCTTAAAATCCCACTTACCTTTCAGGACATTCTATCCTCAGTTGCTCACACAGCTACCTTGGAAATATTATTGCCCCAAAGGGCCTTTCCTCTTTCAACGGACAGCTCAATTTTAGAACTGTCAGCCTGCTGTGTCTCTTGGGTGACCCAGCCCTTCTTCTCTTCCTGGTGATCACTCAGTCAGTGGGAGCCTGTCCCTACCCTTTCTCATACGGCTGTCATTCCCCACTGCCCTCAGTTGGAATGGGGAAGATTCCCAGATGCTGCCAAGCCCACAGTCCCAGTGATTAATTGCCCAGATTGTTAGAGCCCAGAATGCTTATTCACAAAACAATCCGCACGCATCTAAAGTTAGATTCAGCGTGATCAAGTGGGCTAAACCCACTTAGGTTAGGGCTAAACCCCTAAACACACTGCTTGGGGTTTTCTTACATCAGAGTTTATCTTGTTTTTCCCAAATAAATGAAATTGCCAGTTCTGTATTCCCAACGACTCCTGAGTGCTTGTAAGCAGGGAAGAAATACCTGTAAAGGTGACCAGACAGGATCAAATGTGAAGCCCCTAAAACCTGGAAATAGAAAAGGTTTCAGATGGGAATTTGATCCAGTCATTTCATTTATTTTAAATGGAACTCACTAGACTTCATTGAACCTGGTCCTTCTTACTGTTAACAGTACGTTGCAGAAGGGCGACACACTGAAGTCATTTAGGTTACATATGTGCAAGTGAAGGGAAGTTTTTGGCCATAACGTGTAAGCATATTGCAAGTAAACAGCTGTGTAAAAGTGGTAAATGCTAGGGATATACAGTGGAGATTTTGCCAGAGATGTGGTAAGTACATGCTTATGTTGGTACTGAAAATTATCTGATCAAGTATGACTTTACCTTTCCAGCATTCTACACAACTTCTATAGCATGAAAGAGGGCCTGCCTGCCACCCCCCTATGATCATCAAAATATTAGTGGGAGAATAAATAAAAAGAACCTGTAAATGAAAAAAAAAAGTTCCTTAACAGAGCTGCAGAGGAGGAGGAGATGGATTATAATCTTCTCATCAGTCCCTAGTGAAGGGTTTTTACAATAGAAAAGTACTGTAGGTAAATAGTGGTTGGAAGGGCCTTAAATTGCTGCTGCACAGGCATCCTGCCATCTTAAAACTGTCACTTTTCCTCCCTCGGTGCCTCTCTTCCCTCCCCCACATTGCTCTTTGTTATTTCTTCCTCATATTAATATCCCCCTCTTCACTGGTTTATTAGAACATGCAGGGATTTATTATTGCTGCTGTATTTCAGTGATTAGTCTTAGTTGGGTCAGGAGCTGACTCACAGTTGAAACAATCAAAAAAGGCTTAAACACTAGAGCTGATCCATTTTAAGGCACTTAAAAGAGAGGAAGGTGATCAGGAGCAGTCAACATGGATTCACCAAGGGCAAGTCATGCCTGATCAACCTGATTGCTTTCTATGAAGAGGTGACTGGTTCTGTGGATGAGAGGAAAGTGGTGGACGTGATATACCTTGACTTTAGCAAAGCTTTTGATACGGTCTCCCACAGTATTCTTATCAGCAAGTTAAAGAAGTATGGGTTGGATGAATGGACTATAAAATGGATAGAGAATTGGCTAGAGCAAAGGGCTCAATGAGTAGTGATCAATGGCTCCATGTATAGCTGGCAGCCGGTCACAAGTGGAGTGCCCCAGGGGTCAGTCCTGGGGCTGGTTTTGTTCAGCATCTTCATTAATGATCTGGAAGAGGGGGTAGATTGCACCCTCAGCAAGTTTGCAGATGACACTAAGCTAGGGGGAGTGGTAGATAACCTGGAAGGGAGGGATAGGATACAGAAGGACCTAAACAAATTGGAAGATTGGGCCAAAAGAAATCTGATGAGGTTCAGCAAGGACAAGTGCAGAGTCCTGCACTTAGGACGGAAGAATCTCATGCACAGCTACAGACTGGGGATTGACGAGCTAGGCAGCAGTTCTGCAGAAAAGGATCTGGGCATTACAGTGGATAAGAAGGTGGATATGAGTCAGCAGTGTGCCCTGGTTGCCAAGAAGGCTAATGGCAAATTGGGCTGCATTAGTAAGAGCACTGCCAGCAGATCGCGGGAAGTGATTATTCCCCTCTATTCGGCTTTGGTGAGGCTGCATTTGGAGTATTGTGTCCAGTTTTGGGCCCCCCACTACAAAAAGGATGTGGACAAGTTGGAGAGAGTCCAGCGGAGGGCAACAAAAATGATTAGTGGGCTGGAGCACAAGACTTATGAGGAGAGGCTGAAAGAACTAGGCCTGTTTAGTCTGCAGAAGAGAAGAATGAGGGGGGATTTGATAACAGCCTTTACTACCTGAAAGGGGGTTCCAGGGAGGATGGAGCTAGGCTGTTTTCAGTGGTGGCAGATGACAGAACAAGGAGCAGCGGTCTCAAGTTGCAGTGGGGGAGGTCTAGATTGGACATTAGGAAAAAGTTTTTCACTAGGAGGGTGGTGAAGCATTGGAATGGGTTACCTAGGGAGGTGGTGGCATTTCCATCTTTAGAGGTTTTTAAGCTGAGGCTTGACAAAACCCTTGCCAGGATGATTTAGCTGAGGATAGTCCTGCTTTGAGCAGGGGGTTGGACTAGATGACCTCCAGAGGTCCCTTCCAACGCTAATATTCTATGATTCTATTCTATGATCAGAGAAACTTCAACTGAACCACATTCCACTTGGACATGCAGTTCTGTTGTTATTGAAACACTCTGAAATCAGGTCGCTTTGACTGGAATTTAATTTAGGAAGAAAACTGGTAAAAGAGTTCCAAGAACATTGAAAGATCCAGTTTTGACATTTTCAGAATGAAACATTTAAACTTTTTGTTTTGAAAAGACAAATTTTAATTTTTATTTTAATATGACGACAAATTCAAAATTGAAATGAAACATATAGATCAACCTGAAACAAAGGTTTGTTTGAATTTTCTGTAGGAAATTCTGTAATTTCAGTTTTTTGCTTATATTTCAAACAAAGCCCAAATTTTGAAAATCCTTTGTCAAAGAGAACTTTTGTGCTCTGCACTCTGAGACAGCCAGAGCATGGCTTTGGTCAAAGGATCTGTCTACACTTCAAGCCCAGGAGACAAACAGAGCTAGTGCCCTGTCTTGGGTAAGGACCAGATGTGCCTGCTGATTGGGGGGTGGGGATGGGGGGACAGAATGAGGGCAGCCGGCTTCAGCAATATTACTGAGCATGCTCAGTCCATGTGAGCGTGCTCAGTACAAGCCAAGCAGCAAATCTGGGGGTGGGAGGGAGGCACATGCCCCCACATATCACCTCTGGCGGGGATTGTGGAGCTAGGGGCATGATTCCCAGCTTGCACAGACATACTTGCAACCAGCTCTTTTTGAGCTAGCACCCTAAGGGCTAGTCTACACTTAAAACTTCCAGCGGCACCGCTGTACCGAAACAGCTGTGCTGCTCTAAGGGTGCTTGTGTAGCCATGTAATGTCGACAGGAGAGAGCTCTCCCGCTGACATCATAAAACCACCTAAGCAAGTGGTGGTAGCTATGTCAGTGGGAGACACTCTCCCTCCAATATAGTGCTGTACATACAAGCACTTATTCTGGCAAAACTCCTGTCACTCAGCGGGATGTTTATTTTTACACCCCTGAGTGACTCAAGTTTGGCTGGCATAAGTGCTCGTGTAGACAAGGCCTAAGAATAGTAGAGTAGCTGCAGTAGCATGGTCAGCAGTGAGCAGCCACACAGGAGAGCTGTCCCAAGTATAAACCTGCCTGGACCATATAGATACATATGTGGGGAAGCCAGCATGAGTTGCTGCTTGCCATTCCCTCTGCTCCCATAGCTGTGCTCCTGTTTTGACCATGCTAGCCTGAGAGCTAGTGTGAGTGTGTCTATGCGAGTTGTGTATCATGCCCTAGCTTCAAGTGTAGACATAGCCTGTATCTTTTTGTGTGCTCATACTGTACATGGCACAGTGGACTTCAGTCTCAGAGCCTGCTACCATAATTCAGTGAATAAAACCACATTGAAAAGAATGCAAATAATCATACAGTCTCACTGCTGCCATCTCCCTCTCCTTCCCGCAGCAGGACAAAACAGCAGAGAGGGGCCATCATTCACTTTTGAAAGAACAGAGATTTTCTAATTCTGAAAGTGAGGCTGTGACTCACCACCCAGCTCCTCCTTCTGCAACACAGGAACTACTAATATTTTTTGTGGCAAGGGAGGTGACTAGCAACGTTGAATAACCAAGTCCAGATTAGTGAGCCAGTAAGTAGCTTCCAAAGTGGTTTGAAGATGCCACTGGCAAATGACTGAAGCAGGCACTGTTTTATAACATGGGTCCATAGTTTCCAGCTAGTGTCCACATTCACCGGGGGCATTGTCCCATCTTCCAAAGGTGTAGGAGATGACAGCATCTGCCATGCAGTGTGTGAAAATGATTCAGTGTGGATCATTGTTTCCCAGGTAGGTTGAAGCCTGGAAGTTGATCTGTAGGTTTGGTGATCAGGTGTGTGTTTGGGACATTTGCATTATCCCAGAATACTTTCCAGGGTGCCTCAGGATTGAATGTAGACACTTCAAGAGCCTAAGCCTGATCCCAAAGAGGCTTGTGAGATTTCAGATGTGTCTTTGGAAGGTTCTGGAAGTCCTCATGAATTGGTAAATTCAGATTGGTGGGGGTGTTGTCTGTGTGCCAGCATGGGCAATCACTGAGCAGGAACCATCGGTGGGAATGAGGGTTCCAAAGGCTTTGCCTCTTTCTTAGGGAAGGAGCCTCAACCCTGCTCCTCCAGCCTTCACTGCCATCTTCTGTTCAGGCAGACATTTTATAGCTGTAACTCTCCCACACTACTCAGTAAATACTATTGCCCGCCTCTCCCTGAAAACAGGAAAGAGCAGCATGAGTATCATAACAACACACATAGCTGCCCGATGCCATCAGCACCCCCATACGCAGCCCTTCCTAGTATTATTGTTACTATTATAATTTCCATTGTTATGCCACAATGCTTCCCGCATCCACGACTACAGGAACAGACTATTCCAGTTCTGTCCATCCCTGGGACTCAGTTAGGCCATATTTCTAAAAGGGGTCAAACAGAATTTTGCTTATGGAATTTGGTGAACTAGATATCCGTTCCAGTATTTGGAGCATCCCATGATACAACCAACTACTTCATCTATCACAGTGAAAATAGGCAGCAACTGTCCAAGGACACAGCAGACCATACCTAAGAAACTGGCTACCAGACATCTACTACCTATCGACTACACAGGACCATTACCTAAGGGCCCCAAGAAGGCAGCACAAAGCTACCTGAACTAAAACAGACGCTGATCAAGAAAGATATATTGCAATCAAACAATAGATGATGTTTTCAGTGATGAAGAATCCAATGTAGCTTGTATCACAGAAATCTACTGGATGACACCACAAGGCCTGTGCTAGCTTACCTTGTCCACGCAGGATACTGTTTAGCCCAGATGCAGTTTTGTCCCCTAGGTGATTGTTTTAGGCTTTCACGTGGCATAAAGCTGCTGCAGTGAAAATGAGAATCAAGTCCTTTGTTTCTATTTCAGACCCATGATAAAACTTGGACTCTTACTTCATAACTACATAGTTTTCTTAATAACCTCTTGGGAGGAACTTTGTCGAAGACTTTTTGAAAGCCCAAGGAAGTTATGTCAGCTGGTTTCCCTGTATCTGCAGTTTTGAAGACATGGTCAAATCATTTTAATAGGTTAGTGAGGCATTTTTTCTTTTCCCTCCTCCCTGCAACAGACACAGCAGTGGCAGGAACCAGCTCCAGCCAGCTCTGCATTCCACCAGCCCCACCAGAATTGACAGGGGACCCTGCGCGCTCTGGAAAGGGTCAGGTCTTTGCTCCTCAAGCCATCCTGTCCCTCTTTCTCCCAGAAGGGACAGAGCAGCAGTAGCAGGAACCAGCTCAACTAGGAGCCTTTAGGAAACTCCAGCTAGCACAGACAGCTGCAGCACCTTAGCAACATGGATACTGTGAACGCATCAAACTTGTCCCCTGCTCCCAACACTGGCTTCCCACTGAATGTTGAATCAAGTTCAAGCTTTCAGTCCTTCTCTTTAAGTGGCTCCATGGCCTTAGCCCTGCACATCTAAAAGGTCACCTAAAGCTGTGGGACGAAGACCATGGTTGACGACTGTGCTCGTCAGGCACGATGGAACTCTAACCATTGGGGTAAAGGTCGTCTGTGCAGGAGATGGAATTTTGGGGGGTTCAGTCCAACTGTGCAATGAACTCCCTCAGGCTGCTGAAGAGTTGTCTGGAGGTTAAGAGTTGGGCAGGGAAGGGTGACAGGCAAATTGGGCTGAAAGGAAGAGGGAAAAATTGAGGCAAAAGTGAGACTGGGTAGGAAAGCACATCTGCAAAGATAAGAGTAACAATGAATGAGATTTCAGAAATTACGTCTGAGATAATAAAAATCCATTGAAACACACTGCAAGTACCTTTATTCGCAGGAGATTATAAATTGCTTTAGAATGAAAGCAGAATGCATAAGTCTCTCTAAGGAAGTGAAATGATAGGTCTGTCTGCAGACAGAAAAGAAGAGGGAAATGTACAGAGATTGAGGAAATAGAAATACAGGAACAGCGAAAGACTGAAGCAAACATGGAATGAAAGAGATAAAAGAAGAATGAAAACTAAGTTAAAGTGAAATATACAAAGCAAAAAATATAAAGCAGTAACTGCTTTCAGAAAAGAGAAGAAGGAAGCCTAGAAAAAAGGATATAAAGAACAACATAGAAAAACTGGGAAATGGAAGAGAGGGAAAGACCCACAAAGAAATTTAAATATGTGAATGGAAATATTATTTAGTATTAACAAAATATTTGTATTTTTAAAAAGTAAACATGTTCTTATCAGTCAAAGTTTACATTTCTTTGGATTCAATCAGTACTAACCAGAAGTGTTTGATAGGATGTTGGGGATAAAAATTCAGAACTTTGTTAGTCTCTCTTAGTTTTGGTGCTTGTGTATTAGTAAGTTTTGTTACTAATACAAAACTACCCCACTTCTGGCATTGGAGGGAGTGACTTTTCTGGGAATAAACTCCCTTCTGTTTTCAAAAGGAAATGTGCTTAAGGCACCAGTAGCAATCTAGAAGAATGCATGAAAAGGGAAAATGTTCTCCTTGATACAGAGAAAACAACTGCTCACACATATTTAATTTCCCCCTATGCATCATAAAGAAAAAACATCACTTAATATTTTAGCATGAGAATAGTATCAAGACTTGTACATAAAGCGTACAATATATTAAGTCTAAAATGTTATACAGGGTGAATAATGAGACACTTTTTTTATTAAAATGATGCATTTTCATGACACCTAACATCTAGTAAGGAAGACAAATTAAACGATCAAGTTAAGTAATGAAATTAGAGATGGAATTAGGCCAGCACAGTAGAGTTCGGGATTTTCACAGACTATCCCATAATTCACTACATAATAAAGATTGTTTAACTATGGGAAACATGAAATCAGAGTTTTAGCTTTAGCAATGAGTACAGTACTCCAATTTTGGCTAAACAACCAACCTTACTCTTCTGAAGGGGGCTTGGCTCAGTGTTCATCAGTTCCTGGCCTGGGCTAGGGAAGCTAACAAGCAGATCAAATTCGGTGATGAATCCTGGGCATGTGCCACCTGAGGCACGTTGCACATATGCAAAGAAGACTAGCTTGATATTGCAAAAATTTACCAATATTTAGTCTGAGGTTTTTAAAGTCATGCAGCACCTGCAATTTAACCAGCAAAATGGCCCCTTCCCAGGAAAGAAAGTAGAATTTCATTCTTTACTTCCTTTCGTTCCATAATATTCTCTTAATCTCTCACTACGGAGCTGATGGGATAGTTATGTGTTTTGCTAGGCTATAGCCAGATTAGCCTCAAGAGTCAGCCAATGAGTGTTGCAATGTGACTTATGAATCAATATTGTAATAATAGAAATGAAGCCAATTCCTTTCCACATCCTGTTTATCCCCTCCCTCAAGCCCATTCAGATTTATGCACATTCGTCAGGTACTGAACGTGGTAAAAAAGCCTGTGTTACACATGGGTACTGCTATTATTGTTAATGAGGCTATGTGGCTAACTGAATGCAAATCAAAGATGCAATGTGTTCCAGTGGCTAGTGCATGGATACAGGGATCCAAAGAGCTAGGCTCATTACCAAGTTCTGCCACTGACTTCACGTATGAGCTTGAGCAAGTAACACATCTGTGCCTCAATTTCCTTTTCTGAAAAAGATGGGTAATGCTCACCCTCCTTTTGTAACGTTTGCATGCAGGCACAATGTGAGTACACAATACGATTATTTTTTAAATAAGAAGTTTGAAGGTACTGTCACGGGGCTGGTATGCCCCATCACTGGCATTGGGTCACATATGCGGGGAAAGCCAGGAAAAGCATTATAATCCCCTCTTAGGTCCCCTGTTGGCAACCCTGACTATTAAACATGGTAATACAGGCCAATGGTCAAAATCAATAAGGTAGCATGGCCCAATGGCCAGAGTCAATATAGCAGCCCTCCCCATCAGGGCAGCGTAGCCCAGTGTCAGGGTAGTGGGGCACCACCAAAGGCTGTATGGTGCTTGAGGTAGGGGGCACAGGCACTCCCTGCTCCTCCAAGCCCCTGCCCAGGCAGTGGTGGGGGTACTTGCCACTGAGTCACTAGGGATCCTCCCAAAATTCATTGACCAGTTCCCCATTTTTCCCACTGTAGCACCATCTAAGTCCCCTGGGTTTTCCTACCCTGTCATCCATGGTGATGATCCACAATGCCCCAGGGCCTCCACGGTCTTTAGCTAGTGCTGCTCCTGGTGGCTCAGTCCCTCCTTCAGGTTTGTCCACTAATCTGGAATCTGCCTGGGGCTTGGCATGGTTTAGCTCCAGGGTCAGAGTCTGCAGCAGTTCCCTGGGGAGAGCCAGCAGACTGCACCCTTCCTCTTCAGCAGCCCACCTAGACTGAGTTGGGTGGGTGGCTTTTTTACCTGGCCTCCAGGCTGAGCGTGCCCAGCAGAGGTGGAGGGGTGTGGCTACCTCAGCCTGCAGTGCATCATTAACCCTCTCTGGGCCAGGACTGGGCTGGTAGGCCCCATCACAGGCACCAATATTTAATAAATATTAATATTCCTCCACAGACTTCCTGTGGGACCTTGAGTAAGTCATGTTCTTTCTTTGAGGCCAGGGACTTGTCTCTTATTATGTGTGTGTACAGTGTCTAATATAACAGGGCCACAGCCTCAGTTGGGGTCTTTAGTTGTTACTGTAATAGAAACAATAGATTTCATAGTCACTTTTCTATTAATTACGTTATTTAAGTAATGGAGCACTACAATTAAATAATATATATTAATAAAGAGGCAAAATAGTTGTTCTAGATATCAGATATATTTCACATAGTAAGGAGAAGGTTTGTAAATGCTCAACAGCTTCTAAGAATCTCTGTTATGTCTTGCTCCTATTCTTGTTGTGACCTGGTCGGTCCTATTCTTATCAGGCATGTCTTAACACTGCATTGAATTCAATAGAAAATTAATGATGGATTATTAAGAGATGATGGCAGCACAGTAGGTGTTGTAGGGGATCAGCAGCAAAAGGTTAAAGACAACCAAGCCCTTAGGTTAGAATCATTCTTTAAAATAATTTAGTCTGGTGGCTGACCAGTTAGACCAGATACCACAGATGTGCGGATTGGGAAAGACCCAAATATGATGACACAGAAATCTAATTCCTGACACATTAGAAAAGGGAGCACATCAGGATTGGTTATTCTTAGAAATGATTTAAATAAATAAGTAATGGCAAATATTTATATGAATCTTTTAAAATATAACAAAAGCTGAGGTCTTGAAACTAAACAGAAACCCAGTCCAAGTCAAGCCCAGCCCAAGATCTACTCAAGATTTATGCAGTAACTAAACAATATATGTGGATTCCAAGTAGAAATGGCTGTAACATCATTATAGCAGGTACGATAATATATATCTGTCTTCTGCAGTTTTTTTCATTTTTACTCCATACCCATCTATTCAGCCTCATGAGAGCAAAGCCAGGCAATGAAAAACATAAGATGATTCTGACAGAATGCTGGGATAAGAAGTCAGGTTAGTGGCAGAGAGTGACAAGCCAGTGTAATATTTCTTACAAGCTGACTGATAAATATGAATTAAATGGAATCCAGGGCTTATGAAATACATTGAGGCCAGTCCTAAGGCTCTTCATGTGTGTTGGGGGAATGCATCCCTGTGTATTTGAAGGCGATAGTTGTGACAATAACACTGTGGACAGGAGCCCTGAAAATGAGAACTCTCAGATGCTACTTATCTGTTATATATTCAGTTATTCTCTAGCAAGGTTATTTTCTGAAAAATTATTTTCTGGTTACTCTCTGAAAAATAGTTCAGCAGCAAACATTAAGCAACTAATCTGCCTCCTACTTTTCTTCAGGCTACGCTATCTTTTTTTAAGATGCTAATAGGTACTGTAGCAAATGTTCATGCACAGCTAAATGGTTGTATGAGTTGTTGAAGTCAATGGATTTGCACCTGCTTACAAACGGTCTGACTTTGCCTCAGCATATCTTCTGGGTGTCCCAGAAGAGAGAGGGAATAGTTCCGGTTTCTTGCAGTGGGAGATATCTGATTATTCTACTTCAATTGCATCTTCTCTTTGCAGTTCTCACTGCATACAGGCCATGGTGTCCTCTTTATTAACAAGGTAACATTCTCTGACCTTGAGGTTCCAATTATAGCAATTACCCTTCCACTTTTTCTGCAGCATCTCTAAGACAGGTACTAAATCAAATGGGAACAAGTACAGGAAAGGAGGAGACAGGCCAACTTTACTGCTACTTCTGAAACTTGGGTTTAATAGACACTGAGGTAAATTAGTGGTTGGCTTACTATGGATACTCCCAAGACTGATTTTTGCCTGTCCTTGGCAACTGTAATCAACAGCTTCTGCTACACACATGGAACTATCATGCATCAAGCACTAATGCAGGGACATTCAGAGAGATGTGAAGAGAAAGTTGTTTCTGAAAAGCCTGCCACATCTGTGATAGATGGGTGTCTCTAGGAGCTCATTCCTGTGCTGCTGTAGATGAAATAGCCTCTGCACCATTTTCTGGTTTAGAGGATTCAGTGCTCTCAATACTGACCATAAATACTATATAGTTTTATTATTATTATTTATTTGTATTATAGTAGCACCTAGAAGCCCCAACTGAGATCCTAGCACAACAGGGCCTTGTGCTGAACAAGCACATAGTGAGAGAGACAGTCCTTGGCCCAAAGAACTTACAATGTAAATAGATAAAACAGAAAAAGGGTGGGAGGCAGAACAGAGGCACAGACAAGCGAAGTGACTTGCCAAAGTTTACACACCAGGTCAGATCCAGGAACAGAACCCAGCTCTTGTGAGTGCCTGGCCAGTGCCCTACCCACTAGATCATGCAGCTGTCCCCGTGCATGTTGTATCTCAAAACACTTGCAATAGCTGTCAGTATAGTTTAACACACTGTAGTAAGTGATGTGGTTGTGTGATCTGTAGTTACTATGAAAACACAGAGACTATATTAGCACTGTTGACTAATTTTGGATCATTGTCTGTTGTGGTAATGGATCAATAGTGTATCAGAAAAACCAGAATGGAAAAACAAGCGTTCCCCAGGAGCTGTAACCCACAGTGAAAATAAATATTCTGAACAATATGGTAGATATTATGAAAGAATACTAGGTCACATTGAGCCAGAGTTTTACTAATAGCATTGAGTATGGCCTCTTTTCTTTGTATCTTCCTTGTTATTGGTATTCAATAGAGACCTGATGTTTATTAGTGGGTAAATGTGGACAGTGGCGACTGACTGTTTAAGTTCACTTGTTACATTTGCTGAAAGCAATAAAATTTGAGACATCTTTACTGTCAGCTCCAAGTCTGCCACATACGTGTAGGAGTAAAACATCCATAAATGGAAGAAACAGTGAATGTTTATAATATTGCTACAGAGAATCAGAATCAGATGATACATTCTTCTTCTCCTGCTATGAGTGTTGTGGCTTGATAATATGGGGCATTGAAATCTCCAGGCCAAGAGCCTAGGGAAAATAACTATATAGAGCAGGCAGCTTCCACAATGTGACTCTCTCTCGTCTCCCCATGGTGAAGTGAGCTGCCATTTTTAGTCATATTGGTGCCATGTTGTTGGGTCTAGCTCACTATAGACTCTAGCTCCTATCACACTTTTGAGGGCTGTATACATAATAATAAATTACTGTGATGATTTGTTTTCACGGCCACCCTGCAGGGCTCTTGTCAATTCTAGCCTGTCTCACTTTCCCATGTACCCTCAAAAGCCCTTAGCATTTTTGGAAAAGAAAGAGAATACCATTTATTTGATATGTTCCATTCTTTATAATGTGAATGTATTCAACAGGATGTAAATAACAAGCCAAATTCAATGTAGGTTTATGCCTGGTGGGACTCTGAGGTTGGTGAGCTTGCACAGGGTATGAGTTTCAAACATGGCCCCCTGGAACTGGTAACTAAGATAATGGTATGAGGTCAATACCTATGATCCTGTGTTGTTATATATATTACGACATTGCTTAGAGGCCCCAGTTTAGGTTGGAACCCTACTGTGCTGGGCACTGTATATGTGCATGGTAAGAGACAGATTGTAAGTCCCTTCCCTGACAAGCTAAGTAGACAAGACCAGGGTGTGGAAAAAGAATTATTATTAACTTCAATTTTCAAGTGGGAACTCAGGCTCAGAGATTTGTCCAAGATCACACAGGATGTCTGTGGTAGATCCAAAAATGAACCCCAATCTCCTAAATCCCAGCTCAATGCCTTAACCACAAGACCCTCCTTCCTCTTCCTGGTAGTAAGGAATCTGAGAAAACAATAAGCGGACAGGAATTTTGGATAATGCAGCCTTTCTCTCGTTCCTTGTCAGCAAGGCCTCAAGAGTTTACAAACTCCTTGGATGCTGCTTTTGTGCAAATGGTATCTGAAAACAATTGCTTCTACGGTAACTTTTTTAAGGTAATTATTATTTGGGTACTAGCTGTATAAAAGAGCCTTTTCCCTTCTCTCTATACAATAGTGACACAACAGTTCAGAAATCCATGCGTTTTTGTTGAACCATTCTGCAATCTCCAGCATACTAGACAGTGTCAATGATTAAAATTATTTTAAAGTTATATCTAAATTTTCAAGGTTAATGGAATTTATACACTCATAAAAGAGCGAAGGTTACCTAATTTAGGCCTGTTTCATTTTTCCAGCCCATTACATTTAACAGAAGTAGATAGGGTACAAAGGAAGACCGGGTATTTTTATGTAAATTAGTATATTTTAATTTCAAATAGAATACATTGTAGAACTCAGATAGCTTTACACTGACACTGCATTTTCAAAAACTAATGCATTTTAATTTATATGGATATATTTTTGCTTACATTTGGATGCATTAAATTGCACCACTGGGTATTCCTGAAACCAGCATGTATAATGCACAAATTTGACTTTTACTGAAACTTAATTTAATCCCTCAGGCTGCATACCCTTGGCTCACATCATAGCCTCATTGTTTTCCATGATAAGAGTATGAAATAGCTAGACATATACAGTACTATACATGCCAGGAACATGCTCTCACGCTGGCTAGATTGTGAGGGCGCATTTATTATATTGTTGGACATCAGTATATCAAAATCATAGTGATTCATGTGAGATGTGCCATGTCAGGTTCTCTTAGAAAGGCTATAATGTGCTAAGTAGGATGACAATGTTTATATTCATGTGTTATATGTGTAATGGAAGTTATGGATATGTTTGATGTATCAGTATTTCAAATTGTGCTGTCTGGGTAATGCCTCAGACAGGATGGCTGCAGAACAATAGCCTGCTTAATGGCCCATTAAGACATTCTCCTGCTGACTACACCACTGTGACCCATCCGTGCCCAGGGCAGCCACCTGAAAATGCCAGGGTCAGTGCGGGCTGTAAAAGGAGAGCAGATTTTCCCAGCACTGGTGGGTGACACTGCAGTCAGACTTCCCAGCCAGCCACAAACAGTGCTTCTGATTCCCCCACACTGGTTATCAAGAAGCCACTATACAAATACACAGCCCCCTTTACTGCATTTTAGTCACTGGCTCCCAATCAGCCACTAGGTCTGGGAAAGAGACCAGTTATTTAAACTCTATGCTCTTTACTAAAAAGGTTCCCTCTGATCTGGGAATGTCTTAATGGGCCATTAAGCAGGCTATTGTTTTGCAGCCATCCTGTCTGAGGTGTTACCCAGACAGCATAAGTTGAAATACTGATATATCAAACATATTCATAACTTCCATTACACATATAACACATGAACATAAACATTACCATCTTACTTAGAACATTATAGCCTTTCTAACAGTACCTGACATGGCACATCTCACATGAATCACTACGATTTTGATATATTGATGTCCAACAATACAATAAATGCCCTCCCCCAATCCAGCCAGCATGCGTCTGCCACTATCGCTCATATCCTCCAGGCACAATGTTCTCAAAGGACCATATCCTGTGCTGATTTCTGTAAAGCTATGTCTGACTGACAATATCCTGAATCCTAATATCGTGAATGACGTTTACTGAATTAAGTTACAACTACTTAAACAAAATTTAATACCTTTGGGATCAATTACATTTAAATTGCAGTTCTGTGTGTGTTATTGTAGAATTGCATGTGTGCACCTTCTTTAAGAGATTAATACAATCTCTGTAAGGTATTAGGAACTTCAAAGGGCTTTTTTTAAAAAACAAAAAACAAAACACACCTGTGAAGTGGATTTCCTAGGGGGACAAGGGGAACACAAATGACTCACTTTGAATCCATGCTTTTGAAGCTATACCCTGGGGAAGAAAGCCCATTGTTGACTAATTACCTGCTTCTGGAAACTCCATATCAAAGACTCCATAACTGTATAAAAGGGTGGACTAAACATGTTATGACGATGTTTGTTCTGAGCTGAAACTGTGATGGATTTGTCATCACAAAGGAAACCCCTGGGGTGTGGGATTAAAGGACTGCTCCTTCCATGTTAGAGTTGGGGATGATCTCTGGAAAGCCTATTAACGTGTGCAGGTTTGTAATATGTTTTTTCTGTAGAGGTTTTAACTTTCAGAATAAAATAGGCGTGTCTAGAAAGAAATGTGGGGGAATTTAAGACTGTTGGCAATCACCTGGTTATCCATCTCGGAAGAGAAAGCAAGCAGGTGTGCTTGGGCTGCCTGTCTCTTCTGGGAATAAGACAGTGAAGGCCGGGAACTGTCCAGCCTGGAAATACCCTGCTCAGAAAGGAGATAGAAATGGATCTCCAGCCAAGGAAGGCAACAGCTGTAAGCCTAAGTGTGGGTGCCACTGCTGGACTGAGGAGAGATACAGGTGGAGTTGCCCTGAAATGTGACAGTGTGCATTACAAGTGACTTTTGATTAATTCTTAGTCATTCTAGTGATTTAACTTTTTTGGGGGTAAACCCTGCTCACCTCACCCAAGTAGTCCGATTGGCTTCATCTTGAGTATGACGTGTTGTACAATACCCATTGATAGTGCCAACACTAGCCTCAAAAGGCTTCAGCTAGTAAATAGCCATGTTGAAGTTTCCTCGCACAGGTCAGCCCTTTCTGTCCCAGGATAATTGAATCCAGAACTTTGCAGTATGAACTCTGATTTTCTACATCTTTGGGGAACTTTCTGTTCATCACAGTGGCACAGGCTCCAGTCAGTGATTTCACAGGATAGAATTCTCCATGACATCTACAGCTTGTCGCAGGACTTCAAGACTTAGCAGGAGATAATATTCTAATGCAAAAGGTGAAAGAAAACAGAAAAAAAACAACAATAAAAATATGTTTTTTACTATTGTCTATATTATAATATGCACTCGTTATGGAGGTGCAATTCCAGCCAACCATAATAACCATTCTCTGTCCACTATTGGCCCAGACTTCATAAGTACAGAAAGATTTGACTAGAAGCTCACTGTAATTGGCCAGTTCAGGCTGGGCAGGTATGGCACTGTTATCAGAGTCTGCCTTTCACACTGATCCCGCCATGCCCGTAATATGTAACTTCAGGGATGTGGCTGAGTGATTGTTGCCACCAGATTCTTACTTAAGGAAGCAGCATTAGCTATAATTAGCTGCACTGCAATAAGAGTACCAATGTGTCACTTGACAATAGTCTCACCATCTCTATAGAACATCAGTCATAAATGTTTCTGCGAATAAAATATTTGTATTCTAAGTTCAACAACTAACATTTGAGAAAGATTTACAGTGTAGAAACCTGGCAGTAGACTTCATTTTATTCATAAACTCTACAACAAAGCCTATTGTTTCTATGACATGCAATTTGTTTTCCGAGTCTTTTGTAATCCTAAATTTAATAACTTTTATCACTATGGCTAGATGTCTTTGTTCCCAAGTATTGTTCAACTCAAATGTTGTAATATATTTTTATTTTGTTAAATTAATAAATACTTGATATGAATGTTGAAGACATAGAATTTCTTTTAAATTATCTAATCATGCAGTGTATTGTAATGTACTACTGAAATGATCAAAGCATGGAATACATTTGCAAAGCTGTGTTGTTTCTGTTGGAAGCACAAAGGTAAGAATGACACAATGTATCATATCCAGTTTAGTGGCATGGATCTATAGCAGTGGTTCTCAATCTGTGGGCCTCTTGTGGCCCAATCAGCACACAGCTATGGCCTATGTGACATCCTCAGGGCCATTCAGGTAGTATATATATTGTGTGGATGCAGCCCACATAACACAGAGATCTGCATATCTGGCTAACAATGGTAAATAGGCTGAGAATCTCTACTCTGTACACTTTCTTTATAGCCTGCCTCTTGCAGGATCACTTATATTGCTCTAAGCACAGTTATAAATCTAAACGTAAAATCATAATAGCTTTTTTGAGTGAATTGTAGATGATGTACCAAGAGTTAAATTCCAGAAGTTAGTGAAGTAAAAATCTAACTTTCAGAATCTCTTTTATAAAATTTCTTTAAGCAAAAAATTATTTTTATCTTAGAACGATTCTACATCCGGGAAAAAATCCTGGCCCCATTGAAGTGAATGTGAGTATCGCCATTGACTTTAATGGCACCAGGATTTCACCGTAGGAGAATAATCTTCTCTACAGGAAAGCAGGCTCTGCCTATCTTACAGGCAAAGAAGCTACCATGAATTAACTGCAAGTTTGAAAAAGTGCAGAAGACAGGAATAGAGAATGTAAAATAAAATCTAAAACGTGGTCAATATTTTTATGGCAGACTACATGAAATAGTTTTATCCAGAAATCAATGAACCATGTAGTAACTCTACCTTATTTTTCTAGGTACCTTGGAATAACAAGACCTCTTACATATCCTGTAAGGCAGAATGGAAAGTGTATGGCTAAAATGATCCTGTGTGTATGGCTGCTATCTGCCTCTATCACTATACCACCACTTTTTGGTTGGGCCCAAAATGTGAATGATGAAAAGGTTTGTTTAATCAGTCAAGACTTTGGCTACACAATTTACTCAACTGCAGTTGCTTTTTATATCCCAATGTCAGTGATGCTTTTCATGTACTATCAGATTTACAAGGCTGCTAAGAAGAGTGCTGCTAAACACAAGTTTGCTGGTTTCCCACGGCCAGAAGAAAATGAAGGCATGATTTCTGTGAATGGAGTTATAAAGCTACACAAGGAATCAGAAGAATGTACAAATTTTTCACGACTCCTTAAACATGATAGAAAAAACATTTCCATCTTCAAAAGAGAACAGAAAGCTGCCACTACCCTGGGAATTATTGTTGGAGCCTTTACTGTGTGCTGGTTGCCATTTTTCATCCTTTCAACTGCCAGACCCTTTATCTGTGGTAAAGCATGCAGCTGCATTCCATTTTGGGTTGAGAGAACATTTCTATGGTTGGGTTATGCAAATTCTCTCATTAATCCCTTTATATATGCCTTCTTCAATCGGGACCTGAGGACAACCTATCGCAATCTACTACAATGCAGATATAGGAATATCAACCGGAAACTATCAGCTGTAGGAATGCATGAGGCTCTGAAGCTTGCAGAAAAGCCAGAATTTGTGCTGTAAGGTCACTTATCCTTTTTTACAGTAATTCACTGATTTATACCCATTAGCTCTCTTCAGAGTTAAAAGAAAATCAGAGAAACTTCCCCCAGGAAATCACTATCTGTAAGACACAGCTACCAAACTTAGTCCTAAGCCTGACAGTTTTGTTGAAATAAGGACTGGGCCTAGAGTATATGGGATTTTAGCAGAAATCAACCTTTCTCACTAGGTACTATTATAAAAGGAAACAATGTAAGACAAAATTGGACTGGGGAAATTGTATCATTCAGGACTATTATTATTTATGTGTAATAATTTTATTCACTTGATTACCTGTGAATGAACATTAATGAAGTTTACTATCACTTCTGTACACCTTCCAATGAAACAGCACCTTGCATTGGCCACTATTGGCTGTGAAAAAATGCACATTGATTTATATGGACCATTGGTTCAGCTTTGTTGGCTTCAGCTGTGCTATGTTGATTTATGCCATTTGAGATCTCACCCCACATCTCTAACTTTAACAGATGAAATGGGTATATAACCTCTTTTAAAACCAGAAAAAGGCAATGTGGCCCTTACCTAATCACACTTAATCTAACTCTCCTAATTTTATCAATTGAGCCCTTCTTCTGTAATTTAGTCTTCAACTTTCTCAGATTCCTAGGATTCTGTTGACCTTATTGATATTCTTTCCTCAACAGTAGTAGTTAATTTTGTGTCAAGTTGTCTGAGTTTATCGCAGTTTTCTACTTTCTAGAGCTCATCTGCAAGGTTTTGAACAATTTATTTGTATCATATATAAAACTGGATACCTAAGAAATCATATTTTGCTCACCACTCATATAACTTAATAATTTTGAAAAAATATTAGATAAATGTCAAAAATCTCTCTTTTCCACTAACACATTCAACCTAGCCTAAAAACTTAGATTTTTTTTTCTGCTTGTTGCCCTGGGCAGAAGCCTGACTAAGGGTTTGATCCTACTTCAATTGAAATCAATGGCAAAATTCCTATTAAATTCAGTGGAGTAGGATCAAGCTTTATATCAATAAGTGACTTTCTGTGGGATGATGGCCAGTACTGCACACAATATTCCAGATAATATTCAACAAGTTACAGTACAGTAATGTTCTCAGAAGGTGTCAGATCTTTTATTTTGCTTTCTGTCCCGTGCCACACATATTAGCATGTAGATTACTCTATTTATTAGAGCTATGCACTTAGGCTATAGAGATGTTGATGATGTTACCCATGATAACTCCCAAATCCTTTTCTTATCATTGTTCTGGATGATAGTTCTATTTGGCACCTATTCCTTATCTGGTTCTCTTTTCCAGGCTAACTATTTTAAAGTTGTCTACATTGGTCACCTTTGTCATCTGCTGACCCAGTCACCTAACACTGGAGAATTCTTTTCTGCTTACTGATCTCTTTGTGTTCATATATGAATGAATATTAGAAACTCTCAGACTTTAAGATCAGATGGGACCATCATGATCATCTAGTCTTACTGCCTGCACATTGCAGACCACAGAACCTCACCCAGCCACTCCTGTAATAGACCCCTAACCTCTGGCTGAGTTACTGAAATCCTCAAATCAAGGTTTAAAGATTTCAAATTACAGAGAATCCACCATTTACACTAGCTTAAATCTACAAGTGACCTATGCACTATGCTGCATAGAAAGGAAGAAAATTCCCAGGGTCTCTGCCAATCTGAGCTGAGAAAAAAATCCATCTCGACCCCTAAATACAATGATCCATTGGACCCTGAGCATGTGGGCAAGTCCCACCAGGCAGATACCTGGGAAAGAATTCTCTGTAGTAACTCAGCCCTGCCCATACAATGTCCTATCTCTGGCTGTTGGGGATTTTTGCTACTGGCAGTTGCCAGTGGGTCATGTGTCATTGTAGGCAGTCCCATCATACCATCCCCTTTATAAACTTATCAAGATCAGTCTTAAAGCTAGTTAGGTTTTTTGCCCCTACTGCTCCCTTTGGAAGGCTGTTCCAGAAATTCACTCCTCTGATGGTTAGAAATCTTCATCTAATTGTGAGTCTGAACTTGTTGATGGCCAGTTTATATCCATTTGTTCTTGTGTCCACATTGGTGCTTAACTTAAATAACGCCTCCCCCTCCCTGGTATTTATCCCTCTGCTGTATTTATAGAGAGCGTGAATCATATCTCCTTTCAACCTTCTTTTGGTTAGACTAAGCCAATCTCTTTGAGTCTCCTCTCATAAGGTAGGTTTTCCATTCCTCGGATCATCCTAGTAGTCCTTCTCTGTACCTGTTCCAGTTTGAATTAATCTTTCTTAAACATGGGAGACCGGCACTGCACATGGTATTCCAGATGAGGTCTCACCAGTGCCTTGTATAGTAGTATTAACACTTCCCTGTCTCTACTGGAAATGCTTCACCTGATGCTTCCTAGGACTGCGTTAGCCTTTTTCATGGCCCCATCACTTTGACAGTTCAGAGTCATCCTGTGATTCAACCAAGACACTCAGTTCTTTCTGCTCCTCAGTGGCTTCCAAGTGATAGGTCCCCATTTTATAGCAAAAATTCCTTTTGTTAGTCCCTAAGTGCATGACCTTGCACTTTGCACTATTAAATTCCATCCCATTTCTATACAAGATCATCTCAATCTTCTTTTATGATATTCTTTCTAGTCCTCCTCCATATTGCAATATTTCCCAATTTTGTGTCATCCGTAGATTTTATTAGTGCACTCCTACTCTTTGTGTGAAGGTCAGTAATAAAACTGTTAAGTAAGATTGGTCCCAAGACTGATTCCGGAGTAACTTCACTAGTAACCTCCCTCCAGCCTGACAATTTACCTTTCAGCGTGACCTGTTGTAGTCTCCCTTTAACTAGTTCCTTATTCACCTTTCAATTCTCATATTAATCCCCATCTTTTCCAATTTAACTAATAATTTCCCATGTGGAATTGTATCAAATGCCTTACTGAAATCCAGGTAGATTAGATCTACTGCAAACTTCTTGACCAATTGGAGTTCCTACATTTTGCCAATCTTAAGCTTAAGAAAGGAAAACTTGGGGCTTTTGTAAAAGAAATCTCAGGAATAGCTAATACTGTATCATAACCAGTTAAACTCTTTCTATTATTTCACAGTTTTTATAATTCCTAATTTAAAAAAAAACGATAATTGGATATTTGCAGAGGAGAAAGCAAACTCATTACAAAGTAGTTTTCATGTCCGCTAGTTAGAAATAAGGTCATGTCATACATTCTATTGTCTTATAATGCCAAAGTGTTCCCGGAGCTAAATTCTGCTCTAACAGTCACTGCATTAAATAAACTTTAAATGAATTCAGTGCTGTTACCTGAGACATGCACCAGCAGAGAATTTGTGCCAGCCTTTGGTACAGAGTTTGTGAAATCATTGGAAGTGCATGAACTTGCAGGCACACAGCTGATGTTTACCAGATACATGGGTGTGCCCCAATATTCTCTGGCTACTATTGTTCATGTTCATGGCTTTGCACCCTGCTGGCATGCTTCATGCATAATTAAATTCGAGCCATTCAAAGGACCTTTATTCATCAGAAGGCATCTGCCTCACTCTCTCTCACACATACCCACACACTTATCTTCCTAGATATCTTTTCACTGCCTGTTAAGTCTACATATTAGCAGAGTCTCCGTTTAGTTAACACTAGAGTTGCATAAATAATGGAAATCATTATCCACAAATATTTGCTCAAATTTGAAAGTGAAAGTGCTTTGTTTGTGCTCACACCACTCTTGTGTTAACTTCCCAAGTGCATTTCAGCGTGTGAGTTTTACTTGCAAGAATGCATGTAGGAACTACATTTTAAGCTCAAAAGCTGGAGTATGTAGGTACTGTACATGAAATACTGTTTGAGGTTCAGGTTTTCCCAATCCCATTACCAGAGGTCTGGCCCATAGGCAATTAAAGTATTATTGTATCCAGCAACAAATTCTGACTTGCTTGCCCCCAGAACTGTTCAATCTCCTTCATTCTCCATGGCTCCTGCCTGGACGACAGGGGCTCATACATCCTGATTTGGAAAGCTTGGGGAGTCACTCAAGGTTGCATCTCAATGCTTAGGGCTGCTCTGTGCAGAATCTCTATGGTTAGAATTTTTCAGGACTCACAGGATATGTCTACACTGTGGTTAGGGTTCAAACTCAGGCTCAAGCCTAACTCGCCTTCCTCTACACACAAATTGCACTAACCCTGGCTCATGCTCAGGACCCTGCTCTGGGAGTCTCCAAAAGTGTCACTTGGCAGGGCTCTAGCAATAAATAGGGATCATTCAGTTGCCAGGGCCACCCCCACTAGAGCCAGGGCCAACTGGGAAGCATCAGGCAGGGGTAGTGAGAGCTCCCCCAAGCCAGGGAACTAAAGGCCAGGAGCAGCCAGGGGCCAGAAGCCGAGTCACACTATTTCTCCAGCTGCTGCTCACCTCCCAATCCTAGTAACCAATCATAGCCCTTCCCCAGTCCTGGGCAAGGAGCAGCCATGGGGAGAGCCACAAGTTACTGTCAGAATCCCTGGACATCAGCCTTGAGAGAGCCAGAGTCAGCAAGGAGCATAGCAGTTCTTTTGTTCTTAAAGCTCATTCCGTGCTGTGAAGCTTAAATTCTGGTAATCAGGATAGTTGATATGTCAAAAGGACGGTGTATAGCCATCACATATGCAAATTTAGCTATTAAATCATTTGAATAAAATCTCCATGTTTCTGGGTTTAAAAAAAAGATATGGTACTCCAGGGATCAGAGATGCTTTTCATACACTTAGTGGAAGGTGTTTGACTCTGATAACTAATCTGAGCCTTGGGGAATTATAAAATCCTCACTACCTTATGTCTTTCATTGTCTAGCTCCATCGTCTTTGTTCATCTGAAGATTGTCATCTAAAGAGCTAAATTCACAGTGAAGAATAAAAGTCAATTTTTCTTTGGTACAACTGTCTTAAAGGCTCCTTTTAGAGGTCTGGCTACTTATAATCTGCCCTCAACTCTCAAGGGTCTTTGCATCTACAAACAGGTTTTCTCAAGAAAAACATGCTGGCCCAGATCCCTCAGCTGTGGCCAAGGAACACACAAGAAAGCTCTGGAGAGGGCATGCAAAGGTGGTCTTTGCACTCCCTGATTTTGAGCTGGCTGTGTGCTGGTCTGGTTTCCTGCATAACTTAGAGTGGAGAGAAGGCTAGTTTCAGGTTAGGTTTTGTGAAGAATTTCCAACTTGGCTGGTTTTCAGAACACCTGATTGCCCATCCTTTTTTAATTATCTTACGTGGAGTCTGAGCCATACTGGATACATTACAGTTCATGGATTCTAATGTGTCAACTGTAGCTGATTCTTTTTCATTACCTTGCCTACAGATGGCCTGACCATTCCTCTCTGATATTAGCCTTTGTAAACTGAGGGCTAGGTCATTGTACACTCTCCATTTAGAGCTAACCTTGAATAGTCCCCCAACATTGCAGCTAGTGTACATTAGCCCATCTCCACTAGGAGCATACAATACAAATATTTTCTTCTCTTCATTGGATCCCTTGCCTCTCCTGAGAAATATTGGAAGTTTTGGTTATATTGTACAATCCACAAAGATGTAAGTGGTCTGGCAACCACTTAATTTTCATGATGTCAATCATGAGAACTACATTCCAGTGGGTCACTCTTCTTGTTGGCTACTGGAATAATCTCATGAGCCAGTGGCAGGGTGTTTGCAGCAGAGAGCCCACTCCTTTGGGCCGCCAGAACCTGAGTTTGGTGAGTGTCGGAGCACAATGTAAAACCTATTTGTTTAGTCAAGCTTTTGGTTAACCGACGGATTCAATTAATAGCAGGAAGTGGGACTCTATTGTTGAGCCTTTGAAATGAAAGAATAATAGTTTGTTTTTGTTTTTCAAATGCCTTTTTTAATAGGTTAAAGCAGGTATCAATCTACCATTTTATACTTGTTTGAGCAAAAGAAAAATAATTTCAGATTTTCTCTTCCTATCCAATGCTATTAGTTTATTATCCAGTACCATTCAGAACCACAGATGTGAATAATCTGAAATAAATGTACTGCAGACAGTTATTCAGTAAGGGTGTTTATGAGTAAATGTATGCTGCAAATTTTTATCATTTTGCTCCCTTATCATCTTCTAGCTTTATGCTATATAACAAACATCCAGTAGATATAAAACAACATTATACTATTTCTACTGTTCAACATAACCTCTCTAGAGCACTGTTGAGATAAATATAGGGATAGTTCAACTAAGACTGTAAGATGCAGGACCCAATAAAGAATACCAAAGAATTCTGAAAAATGATGCCATTTGTTTTTCTCATAGCTACTACCTTAACTTTCTATTTGATTTTTCTTGTCTTTCAGCAAAAACTGCTCAAGAGATAAACTTGTCTCAGAGAAAGCACAGGAAAAAACTATCAGCAGATCCTGTTCATAGCTCGCCTTAGATCTTCGGTTCTGTTTTTGTCCTTTAAAAGGAATATCTCTCTTTGTCTATTGGTCTTTGTACAAGAAATACATGCTAATAGTATCTTCATTGCTGTTATCTTGATTTTTTTTCTAAATTGCCACATGAGTGTGGTACAAACACAGTTTTGAAATTTGTTTATATTTGTTTTCAGTGTTCATTTTCTAAGTATCTTAGAAAATACAGATCAGTAGCTCTCAACCTTTTTTCAAACCAGGACCTCCTTCAGCCCCCTTCCCAAATAGCCAGGACCCCTTTCCATTTAGCAGTATGGAAGGATAGAGTGTTTGTAGCCCCATGACACATGTTCAAAACCCCCAGACTGATGTTCCTCACTGTAGACAAAAGGCAGTCTGATTATTTGCTTTCTTGTGAATTCGTGTGATATATATAGACAATGTAGGAAACATATTTTAACGCTTACTATGTTAAGCTATGATTTTTTTCACTAGTATTATCATTTGTATCCTTTATGATCAATTTATATATAGTTCTAACTGAATCAATAATCTCAGAATCAGAAACACATACTGAAACACCTGTTTCCAGAAGAGAGAGAGCCCACTGAGAGGAAACTGACTGTGCTGTTATAAACTATTGACATACCAGACTGGCTAAATATTTTGCATTTAGTTTTAGATCTCTTCAGTCAATAAAAGATCAACAATTCTCTCTTTATTATAGCAGATGTGTGGGCTTTATTTATGTGTGGTCTTGTTAGAAAATTGTGTTTACAGTATGTTTACTTTTTCTTTCTACATAAAAGGAGAGAAAGCCACTGTAACAAACTTGTTCTCTCATTTCAAAGAATGCAAGTATTAAAATATGTCATGAATTGACAGAATGCAGCTGACTAGACTCAATAACTTAAAACTCACAATGGTCCATCCCCATCTGTAAAATGCTACTGGAGCTCTGGGATCTACAGATGAAAAGTGCTTAGAGGAGCTTGGTTTCATTAGTAGTATAATAGACCCAAGCAACATTTTTTAATAGGTATCACATACAGTAATAAGAAAACAACATACAAAGTTAGAACAAACATATGCTTGATAGAAATACTAGGAAAAAGGGTATTTTGTGATATCTCAGCCTTATAGAACATGGTGACTAAATAAAAATCATAGAAATAGAGACAGGAAGTGACCTCAATGGGTCATCTAGTTCTAGTCCAGTCCCCTGCACCATCTAGACCATCTCTGATAGGTGTTTGCCTAAAAATTTTTAACGATGGAGATTCCACAACCTCCTTAGGTAGTTTGTTCCACTCCTTAACTACCCTTATCTAATTAATCTAATTAATTTAATCTAGATACTCTAATCAAAATCTCCTTTGCTACAGTTTAAGCCCATTATGTTTTGTCCTGGCCTCAGTGGTTCAGAACAATTTATCACTCCTCTTTTTAGCAACCTTTTACATACTGGAAGACTGTTATCATGTCTCCCTCATCAGTCTTCTCTTCTCCAGACTAAACAAATTCAATTTTTTCAATCTTTCCTTGTAGGTCATGTGTTCTAGACCTTTAATCATTTTCCTGTCCACTGGACTGTCTCTAATTTGTCCACATCTTCCCCAAAGTGTGGTGCCCAGAACTCGACAGAGTACTCCAGTGCTGAGTAGAGTAGAAGAATTACTTCTCATGTCTTGCTTACTACACTCCTGCTAATACATCACAGAATGGTGTTGCTCAAGATCCTTTTCTACAGTACTCATTCCTAGGCAGTCATTTCCCATTTTGTATTTGTGCAATAGATTATTCCTTCCTAAGTGTAGTACTTTGCATTTGTCCTTATTGAATTTCATCCTATTTATTTCAGACCATTTCTCCAGTTTGTCAAGATAATTTTGAATTCTAATCCCATGTTTCAATTGGTCCCAGGTTGGTATGGTCCACAAACTTTATATACTCTTTATGCTGTTATTCAAATAATGTACGAAGACATTGAATAGCACCAGACCCAGGACAGTTCTCTTTGGGACTACATTCAGCACACCCTTCAGCTTGATTGTGAACCACTGATAACTACTCTGTCAGTATGGTTTTCCAACCAGTTGTGCACCCACCTTATAGAAGTTCCATGTAGGCTATATTTCCTTAGTTTGTTTATGAGATCACATGAGACAATATCAAAAGCCTTACTAAAAGCTGAGATATCACATCTATTTCCCCTCATCCACAAGGCTTGTTATCCTGTAAAAGAAGGATATTAGTTTGGTTTGACATGATTTGTTCTTGACATCCATATTGACTGTTTCTTATCATCTTATTATCTTCTAGGTGCTTACACATTTATTGATTGAATATTTGCTCCCTTATCTTTTCGGGTACCAAAGTTAAGTTGACTGGTCTATAGTTCCATGGGTTATCCTTATTCCTCTTTTTATAGATAGGTACTATATTTGCCCTTTTCCAGTCCTCTGGGATCTTTCATGTCATCCACCAGTTCTCAAAGATAATTGCTAATGTCTCAGAGAGCTCTTTAGCCAGTTCCGTAAGTATTCTAGGATATATTTTATCAGCTTCTGATGACTTGAAGACATCTAACTTGTCTAAGGGATGTCTACACTGGCAGCTCCTTGGATATCGATGCAGCAAGATCGATTGAGTGGGTCTCCATGACCCACTCAATTGATCCCAGATGTGCTCTCTGTCCATGCCATTAATTCACCTTCCTGAAAGGAGTAAGGCTGCATTGACCAGAGGACGTCAACACAGCACAGTGAAGATGCTGCGGCATGGCAATATAAGTAAGTTAACAGGAGATATGCAAACTATTTTACATATCTCCTGTCGATAACTGGTGGCAATATAGGCCAAGCTTAAGTGATTCTTAACTTGTCCTTTCCCTATTTTAGTCTCAGATCCTCCCCCATTTACACTGATCTCCTTGTTAGTCATCTGATCACTGCTAACCCTTTTTGTGAAAACAAAAAAGGCATTTAACACTTCAGTCATTGCTGCATTTTCTGTTTTTGTCTTTCCCACGTCATTAATTAAGGCGTCTACCTTGTCCTTGGTCTTCCTTTTGTGTCTCATGTATTTGTAAAATGTTTTCTTGTTACCTTTTATGTCCCTAGCTAGTTCAATCTCATTTTGTGCCTTGGCCTTTCTAATTTGGTCTCTATA
The DNA here is from genome assembly GCA_007922155.1 of Mesoclemmys tuberculata. Taxonomy (NCBI): domain Eukaryota; kingdom Metazoa; phylum Chordata; order Testudines; family Chelidae; genus Mesoclemmys; species Mesoclemmys tuberculata. Next base: position 34,034,713 of record ML675609.1, on the reverse strand, counting down.
TGCTTGTGTTGTTTTTTATATTAATCCTTTATAATTTGACCTACTTTCCACTTTTTGTAGGACTTTTTTTTGTTTCATATCATTGAAAATCTCCTGGCTAGGCCATTGTGGTCTCTTACTATTCTTTGTATCTTCCTATGCACTGGGGTAGTTTGCTCTTGTGCCCTTGACAACGTCTCTTTAAAAAACTGCCAACTCTCCTGAACTCTTTTGTTCCCCGACTTGCTTTCCATGTAAGGGATCTTACTTACCAATTCTCTAAGTTTGCTAAAGTCTGCCTTCTTCAAATCCATTATCTTTATTCTGCTGTTTTCCCTCCTACCATTCCTTAGAATCATGAGCTCTATCATTTCATGATCACTTTCACATAAACTGCCTTCCATCTTCAAATTCTCAGCTAGGTCCTCCCTATCTATCAGAATCAAATCTAGAACAGCTTCTCCCAAGGTGTTTTCTCCACCTTCTGCAATAAAAAGTTGTCTCCAATGCATTCCAATAACTTGTTGGATAAGCTCTGCCCTGTTGTATTATCTTTCCAGCAGATATCTGGGTAGTCCACCATCACCACCAAATCCTGTGCTTTGGATGATTTTGTTAGTTGTTTAAAAAAAGACTCATCCACCTCTTCTTCCTGGCTAAATGGTCTCTAGTAGACCCCTACCATGACACCAACCTTGTTTTTATGCCTTTTATCCTTACCCAGAGACTTTCAACAGCTCTGTCTGCTTAAGGATCACTGATTGTACACATAGACATGATAGATCCCATTATTCAATAGCCATTGGAGTTCTTCTTTTTAGCAAAATATGGACTGCAGGACTGTTTCATACATAGCCATTGATTCAGATATCTCTTTTAAAAACTGCTATCAATGGGCAATTAATACAGCAAACAGTATGAAAGTACTGGTAAGGGTTTCTAACCTTCAGCCATAAAATCAAATTTGGAATAAGAAGAGTCAATCTACAGTATCTCTGTTTTTCCAGATTCTCTCTCTTTCTCTCACATACACCCACCCACCCACCAATAAAGATCAACAGAATCAACAGTGTCTGAAGTCACTCCTATTAACCTCAGTGAGTGTGCATATCTGACGGCAAAATTTTGGCACTACAAGTTGTATTCATTTCAGAATTAAGCAGTAGATAAGCACCAAATGCCAAGTTTAAAGGCAATGCGGAACCTCTATTTGGACTTCCTTAGGTATGTGCATTCAACTAAAGCAGACCAATAATATTATTTTTATTTAAATATATATAGATGCATAAATAAAGGAAACAACCTATTTTGATCATTTCATTCTCCCAAATCTAGTTTTGACCTTGGATGTGATCATATGGTTAGTTCTCAAAATTAATTGCTATGTCTTCTCATTTTAATTCACAATTAAAATAAACTCATTTGAAATTTATTTATGCATTGTATTCCACTAAAAATTGCTTTTCCCGTGTTATTCTTTGATGGCCTCTAGTAAGTGCCTCCTTTTGTTCAATTTATTTGTTTACTAGGGTGTGTTCATGTTCTGAAAGACTTGAAAAGAGAGTTAATGAAATGATTGAATAATCCCATCGATTTCAGTAGGAATACTCACATGAGAAAGGGCTCCACTCACGCCCAAAGGTACCACAATACATATGGCATGCCGAGGGAGTTGAGTTTAGGCTGTCATATAAACCAAACTCAAAAATGTTCAGCTATTTCAGTTTTTAATTCTCAGCCTTACCATTGCACTCACGTGGGCTTTTTGTTTTGTTTTGTTTTCTGTACTAGGGCCAAATCCTGGATCTCAACACAATGTCCAAGTGGCTGAGGAAAGACTCTTTCTGTGGGACAGAGTGACTGATGGATCTATGTAGTCACAGATCCACTACCATTCATCACAAAGAGCTTGATACTGAATTCAGTGAAATTACTCACCTGCTTAAGTGCTTTGCTGGAACAGGGCCATGCAGGAAGCCCCCATGGAGCAAAACTCTGACATCTGCAGAGAACAATGACCCCCTGCTTCCTTTTCCATAGCAGAACAGCTCTAGTTCCACTGGGTCGAGTTCCTCTGAAACATCAGAGGAAAGAGAGCAGGATTTGGCCCCGATTATCATTAAAGTGACACTGTTGCAGCTAAAATAAAACGTGATGTTATTTTTCTAACAAATATTTGGTGTGAAGTTATTTTTGAGAAGTTATGTGGCTAAAGGTCACTTGTCGAAATCAAGGGAGGGTGTCTCCATCCTGCTAGGGCTCCTTTACTCAGTTTTTGTGCCAGGGAATTTTTTCTGTTATAAGAATTCAGTAGGACAACCATAGATTGTCTTATGAGCCCTCTCCACAAGCCCCAGCATAGGCAGTGGAGACTAGTGTAAGACCAGGGAGTAGAGGAGCGGGCCAGGGAGAAGGCTTTAGCACAGTGGTTCCCAACCTTTTTGGCTCAAGGGCCACGGATACTATTTTTACAATCCTGAAGGGCCACCAGTTTCCACCAGCAGCAGACAGGGGGAGGGGAGCACTGATCTCCCATCCCATTGGCTGCAGCAAGGAGCCTGTACCAGTCTTGTAGCCTTGCAGAAACACGCTCCATCTGGGTCCTTAGGCAGTGGCACCATTCTGCAGCCAGTGGGAGGGGAGCCACGGGCCACTTTGAAAGCCCCTGCATGTCACTTTTGCCCCTGGGCCACAGGTTGGGAACCACTGCTTTACCAGATGCTGCTGCAGCAGTTCTGGGTGGCACTCTCAACTGCCCAGCTTTTTAGCTCGCATAGTAAACATAAGGATGACCTTAGCCACCCACTTCCTTGGGCTTCAAGCTTTTTGCTTATCTTTATGGAAAGAGCACTAATTGTTTATAAACCTAATCCAGTTCCCATTAAGGTCAATAGGAGGCTTTCCATTGTTTTGGGAGTTGGATCAGACTCTTTAGGAAGGACCAATACATTTTTCTATCTATTCATTGTGGGTTGTGTATTTCTTTTTCTTAAACAGGAGAAACTCTGATTAGTCAAGAAAAAAGTCATGACTCATGACCAAACGCACAGCGAAGTAGTCAGATATGGCTAAGGAGCAACTGGGGAAGGAAAAGTAATGAAGATTTAGTAATGAAGATTAAAGTAATGAAGTTTTAGCCTGAGAAGAAATGGATGGGTTATAAAATGCACTTAATCTTCATTGGATGGGAGTGCTTTAAAAATGATGAGCTTGATACATTGTATTAAATGTATTTCTAATGAAAGTGGTGACATCTCTCATTTGTTAGTGGGACAAATGCTGTTATGTATAAATGAAAATAGTTTTCAGTTTGAGAAAGCCAAATCATTTTAGCAATAAACAGTTTGACACTTGAGAGAAGAGAAATAAACTGAAATCCAGAAAGACAAGACATTGTACAGATCCCCATCTTTATAAATCAATGTAAACAGAAGAAAGAATTCATTTTTGTTTCTCATGCTTGTGGGTTCCAACACTGCTATTAATATTCAGGGATTGTCCGTGATACAGAATGTATTTTGTTTTACTACGAAAAGATATTTTTCAAGCAAATGGTGGCAAATGTAGATGCTTTCAAGCCTTGTGTTGAAAATGTTCTGTGTGTCTGAGCCAAAGTCCAGAAAGGCAACAATAAAAGGTGGATTTTTGTTAAAAGCGGCCCCTTGGTACTAAATGGCAAAAGCCCTATCTAGTTATACATCTTCGACACAGGTGATCACTGGTCTTTAAGATAAAAATGGAGCATAATTTGTTGGTTCAGTCTCCGACCTTTTAATAAAAATATATCTCATGGATTTTATTATGTCAAAATCCATGAGACAAGAGCAGGATGTACATATTTAACACAACAAAAGGTCAATTTATGTCTTGCTAACTGGTGATTTTTGATGTATCAGAATATGTAGAGAAACTAGAGTCTCTCTTTGTTCAAGTAACTGCATAAAAGGTGGGAGGATTTCAACCATCTTTTGCGTGCTGTTTCCAAAGAACATACATAAAAGCACGTTTTTTACTTTGAATCTCATTTGTTCAATTGAATTTCATGGGGTTGTACGCTCTTGTACTGGTGATAATCAAGTACCAGAGTAGCCTATTGTCACTGTATTAAAAGTCACGAGGACTCCATTCTGTATCTTATCAATAGGATTAGTAACTGTGAACTCTGCATTTTAAATAAGATAAGTGCCTTTAGTAATTCACTTGGATTTCCCAAAAGGTACATATTGAGAACAAATAGAGCTGTACAAAATTCAATCATGTTTGTGAGGAAAGTTTTGTTAATCCTTAACTATTTAATGTAGGAAAGAGAAAGTTCACTGTAGTTGCTCAGTGGACCAAATTCTGATCAATTACGCTTGTTTATTTCTGAGTAATTCCACTGAAATCAAAGTTACTTTGGTATAAGTCAGATCAGAACAGGGCACAATACATAAAACTAAGGAGAGAAGATTTAAGGAAGAAGATGGATTCACACAAGTGACAGTAAAACAAAAGCCTGATGGATATTTTTTCTGCAGTAAATGCAAAACAGAAAGCATAAGGACATCTGTAATATTCTAAAGCTAGTTTTTGACTCTCTGACTTGCTTAGCTACTTCACAGACACTCAAACACCCGTATTCAGGACAAAGTGGAATGTCTCCTTTTAGATAAAATAATACCAGAACCTTAACTTCAGTTTTAATAGAATAATTGTACATTATTAGACCCATAATTTAAATGTTTTTTTGTAAAATGTACTAGTATTAGTTTTCTGTGAAATTCACTGTAATTATTGTGACATTAAATTTAATCAAAAATATATTCTATTTGTAAATGTTGTAAGAAAAATTTTATCTGAGGAGTGAGGAATGCTTCAGAAATGCTAGATGGGGATCTACAACGAGGAAATAGGTACTAAATGCTTTTGGACCAATATTGCCCCTTGAAAACATTGGATTTTCAGCCACTGATTTTGTTTTCATTTTGTCTAAGAGGCTCAAATGACAGGCACCTGCCTAACAGCCATTAGTGCCTTTAAAAATCCACCCTGAAGTCCCATCTCTTTGTTAAATTACAACTGATATCTTGGAATAAATATCAGTAGCATGAACTACATTATTTTTCTAAGAAGAAGAATATCCAGTTGAGTCTGTACTGTGAACCCAGTTTGTTATGTCCCTATTCCCAGCATGGGAGAGCTGGTGGGGAGTGTCGCTTCATAGCAGATTACAGTTTCACACCCTATCATTGCCACCATCTAACGGCAATTCATCAACTAGACAATATAGGTGAATTACAGAGAATACTGAAAATCATAATATACTGATATTTTGTCATGCAATGCGGACAAAATGCTGGTAAATTATGGTTATTCCACCTGTGACCTTCATACAGTCCCATCTCCTTCTAGATAGCTTCTGCCATACTGATCAGCAGATGGCAGAGCTCACTTTGCTAACGAGAGCTAAAGGTTTCCCTTAAAGTAATACATACCAGAATACATTAATAAAATCATGTGCACAAAATGCTACAGGGGAAGAAAAGGAGTGTACAAAAATGCCAATGGGTAATTTGAACATCTGTATAACATGATCCTTGACACTTCTATGATGCCTGCAGCTCTTCCAGTGCTTTACAAACACTAAATTAAACTTCACGTAAGATGTGTTGGCATTATCCTCATTTTCCACATGAGTAAGGGTTTAAGTGATTTGTCCAAGATCAGCCAGGAAGTCTGTAGGACAGCTGGAAACAGAACTCGGGGTTTCTGGCTCTAACGTCTGTGCCTTAACAGCACAGCTCTAGGTAACTTGTAAAATCTCTGAGATTTAGTAGACAATATAATTATTCTTTTGTTTCTTTTGAGGTCATGGATGCTTTGTGGAGTAATGGTCAGATACACTGAAACATGGGTGAACTTAAGACATCTTAAAGGGGCTTGATTTTCAAAAATGATGAGTACTGGAACAATGAAAATTAGGCCCCTAACATTCATATGTCAAAGATATACGGTGACCAGTGTTTAATATGGGGCTAGAAGATGACATGTAGAGAACATTCATTGTCATAATTTTCTTACATTATTGTAGCACTTCGGAACCCTGATCAAGGCCCTATTGTGCTAGGCAATGTACAGACAGGTAACAAAAAAGACTTACATACTTTTCCCCAGAATTTAGAGGATGTAATGGGAGAACCGTCAAAAATTTATGAAGCCACCTCTTTATTCTCTTTTAAAATCACCTATTTAACCTCATTCTCCTAACCCTCCTCCACCCTGTTTATCTGTTTTGCCCAGCTGTTGCATCCCGTCTCCTGCACGGATTGTAAGTGCTCGTGGAAGAAGAAGACAGGGGCAATTGAGGCTGATATCACTGGCAGAGAAGGCAAGGGTTGGTGGCTTGATAAACTCATAAATCAGATGGGTAGGGCAGGTATAAATATTAAAGGGCCTTAATAGTAAAGACAAAGAATTGATATTTGAATGGGGAGGCCAGTGGAGGGTGGGGGATGCATGTTATTGGTGAAACAAAATAGGAAAATGATTCTAGCAGCAGCATTTAGAATGAACTTGAAGGAGGCAATGAGGCTAGCATCAAGGCCAGAGAGAAGGAGATTACAATAGTCAAGGCATAAGATGATGAGGGCCTCAACAACAGTCTGGTGGTTTGGACAGACAGAAGGGGAGAAAACAATTCTTAAATTTTCTGTTGATAGAGTAGTGAGTCTTGGACACTGTATGACATAACTAACAAACTGCATAACACTAAACTAGCTGCCATGCACCATTATAATTTAGTGCTGTCAAATCCATGGTTAGTTATCAAAACCAGAATTTTTTCACTATCATAGCATTGGGGAAAAGTGATACTTGAAATATTTTGTTACTAGTGAGGAAGAAGACATCAGATTAGGACTAAGATGTAGATGTCCAGCCATGGAAAACCATGTTTCTAACAACTCTTGGAATACTGTGGAACATAAGAATGGCCTGTTAGGTCAGAATAATTGTTGATCTAGTCCAGTATCCTGTCTTTTGACAGTGGATGGTGACAGATGCTTCAGAAGGAATGAACAGAACAGGGCAATGTATCCAGTGAACCATCCAGTGTCATCCTGTCCCAGCTTCTGGCAGTTGGAAGTTCTAGAAAATTGGAAAAAAGCTAAAGTTGTGCCAATATTTAAAAGGGTTAAACAGGATGGCCTGGTTGTCTATGGGCTGGTTAGTCTGACATTGAGATCCAGGGTAAAATCGTGGGATGGAATCAGTAAAGAACTAAAGGGTGGTTCCAAAATTAATGCCAATCAGCATAATGACATGGAAAATAGATCTTGTCAAACAAACTTGATATATATATTTTTTTGACATTGCAAGTTTGATTGATGAAGGCAGCTGTGTTGACATAATATACTTAGACTTCTGTAAGGCATTTGACTTAATCCTACATGAGATTCAGATAAAATAATTAGCATTATACAAAAATCAATGTAGCCCATATTAAATTAATTAAAAAATGAACTGATATCAAAGTCCACATCCTCTTAAGGGGTGCTTTTAGACTCCTGCAGGGATCTGTTCTCGTCTAATGCTATTAAATATTTTTATTGATGATCTAGAAGAAAATATAAAATAATTGCTTATAAAACTTGCAGATGAAACAGAAATTGATGGAGAAGCAAACAATGATGACAGGTCAGTTATACAGACTCATTTGAATAATTTACATTTTAATACAGTTAAATGCAAGATCATACATCTAGGAACAAAGGTCACTGTAGCAGGGTATTTCCAGATCTGGCATCAGAGCCTGATACTACCTCAGTTTCCCTTTCTTCAGAACTGCAACCAAGTTCTCATGATTGTCAAATAATATCCTTTCTTGGAATCTGGTTTATTAAAACAGCACCACTGTTCTCATGTCAATTTAATCAGAAAATGTCTTTCCTCTACTCAATGTTCCTTCCCCCAAAAACCAGCTGCTGTTGCTCTGTATTTCCTAAGGCCAATTCTTCTTAAGGATTCTGCACCTGCCCTTCCCTGAAGGTAGCTCAAGCTTAGCTTTTGAACCTGAATGGGGTGTAGAACTGCCACCCAGTCCTCTTTGTGGCAGTCTTCCTTCACTGATGAAGAAGTCTCACACCCAGGTTATGAGCTGGTGATATTGAGCCCCCGGCCCAAGTGAAGTGCTAGCTCAAGCACCTCACCTGGAAACAGATAACTAGGCACAGGCAGGACTGAGCTCAATTCCCTAAAAGATCCAGCCTACCCTGTGACAATCACGTTGACAAGATGGGGGACTGTATCCTGCAGTGCAGTGACACTGAAAGAAACTTAGGGTACGTCTTCACTGTTTTGCCCCCGTCAGATCGATCTATCTGGATCAATTGAGCGGTCAGTGAAGACCCGCTCAATCGATCTAGAAGTTGATGTTTTGAAACCACGTCCTCAAGTGGCGCAGCGCAGTGAAGATGCTGCATAGAAGAGGAGTTATGAAGTGGATGGGGCTTACGCAAGCTACTCTGCATATCTTGCATAACTCCCATCAACTGCCACCAAATTTGAAGGTAGTTGTAGACTAGGTTTTAGGAGTGCATGATGGATTATCAGATGAACATAGCTACAGCATCATTCTGGAGGTCAAGAGGGTGAATGTGAAGGTTAAGAGATGTTTTGATCACGGTCTAAAAGAACCTATCTGGAGAAAAAATTTCTTACAATACACATCTCTTTAATTGAGCAGAAGGTGGCATAGCAATGATTGGAAGCTAAAGCTGGTCAAATTTGGACTACAAATAAATCACAATTTTTTTATAGTAAACCTAATTAACCACAGAAACAATGTACCTAGGGCAATGATGGATTCTTTATCACTCCAAGTTTTTAAGTTGAAAAGAACATTATGGGTTTGGTGCAGAAATTAGTGGGGGAGGTTCTGTAGCCTGTGTTATGCAGGAGATCAGATTAAATGATGATAATGGTCCCTTCTGCCCTTGAAAATCTACTAATCAACATCAAATTATATTTTGAAGAAATCTCCTGTGGAGTATGATCCTGTTAAAGTTTGTCATTTCTCTGAAAGAACTGATTATAATCTTTTATGTTTCAGAGCGTACGTATGTATATAAATAAATGATGTGCATACTTGATAGTATAGAGGCTTGTTCCTAGGAATATGGGTCTGCTTCATATCCAAAGAGAGAGCCACATTCAAGATATACAGGTGATCCCAAACTCTATGCCAATAAAACATGTGTTCTAGAAAACACTAAAACATTGCCATGTATTTGTTAAACCATTTTATAGCAAAAGGTTTTATGGATTTTTTAATAGAGATTATTTTTGTATCCCTCTGTAATGTTGGCTTCTCTTAGTACTATGGATCATACTATAGAAATCTTTGGAGAGTGGACAATAACTTCTATTTTTGAAATCTCTTAAAATATCCTTTCTAACAAATAGGTGGTCACAAATATTAGAGTGCCCCATTGACTTCAATGGAGACAGAATTTCACACTTGGGCTTTATAGAGTATTGTAACTGGAGAGTTGGGAAAACTCTACAGTTGGAAGGAAGGAAACACTTGTGGCAGGTTTTTAAAAGAAAAATCATTAAATGGTGCCTGCTTGAAAGTTACTCGGTGGTTTGGGATGTTAAAAAAGATTCAGCAGAGATAAATTAGTGGGCAGAGAGCAGGTGAAAAGGGAAAATGTCCACAATATATAGGGCTGTGCCTCTCCTTTGCATAACCCACACTCAGCATAACTTGGGGCAAGAGGGCAAAGTCGTCTTTGTGTCCTTCCCAATCCTAGAGACAGCTGGGGACAAGTTCAGTCCTGGTATAATTTTCAGCAGCCTCAGAGACAGTTCAGCGCAAGGTTGGCATCTTCACCACAGGATGCCTCCTACGGGGGGGAGTCATTCAGCCCCTGGGCCCACTCATGTCTCCTTGCATGGAGATCTCCTGATCAGTTCCTTTTCCTTGCATGGGGAATCACCTTGCTTCAACCCCAAAGAAACAGTCTGCACCCGCGGAAAGGTCTGAGGAACAGGATTCATCCCTCTGGGAAGAATATTGGCAGAAGTGCTCACATAGTGACTTAGAAAGCAGCCATGAGTAACACAGGAAATACATACTGAGGCTGCCCAGAATACCAGTCTAACTGATAAAGTGTGTCAAAGCAAAGGCCAGAGGAATTAACAGTCATGTGTGCTGTGGCTGAGTGACACAGGCAAAGGGAGATTTAGCCCATAAGCACTCTCTCAGTTTCACTTAAAGGAGGCCATTTTCCTCCTCTTTCTTCCTCTTCCACCTTCTTTTCCTCAAACCTAATATCAAGATCTCTCACTGTGCTCCTAATTTCATAAGGAGTCAGACCAGCTGTGAGGAAAGTGAAGAGGAAAGTTGCAGGAAGTGTAAGAGCACAGCTGGTCTTCTCTCACGCTCCACAGCAACTCACTCAGCAGTCACCACAGCACCTGCGGTGGCCATCTAATGTGTAAACTTCATTTTAATGAGAACCAGTCACACAAATGAGCTATTGTACCACATGCTCAACATATCTACAGATACTATATCAGTATTTACTCATATGATATTCTGGATGATTTACTTCAGATCTGAGCATGAAATGAACATACTGCTAAATTAAAAAATCAATCTCTTGATCTTCACAAGACACATGGAATCATGTTGCACAAAATAGTTGCATCAAAGCATGAAGAGCTATAACCATGTATGACATAACAAGGCAATCAGATATAACGTGACAAGAATAAGACACTGTGGATAGATTTAATAGATGAATAAATCTCATTATTATTTCAGTGAACTGGTTGTTCCATATGCAAATAACTTGGAGATAATTCAATGGGCACTTTGTATATTTTTGAAATTCATAAACATTTTTCCTTGATGAGACCAAACTGCTAACATAATTAGAGAACTTATTTATCACAAATAGCTTAAAGAAAAACAGATATGCAAGGAAATTAATTCCCAAACTCTTCATATTTCAGATGCCTGAGACAAAAATGTTAAATGTCTGTGGCTATAAAATATAAATCTTCATTAAAACCAAAAATGATGACTATCACATCTGTAACAAATGATACACATTGTGGAGGAAATTAGATTAGTAGGAAGGAGAAATGGACTTCTGATGTACTTGGTACTAAATTGTATTCTGTTCTTACAATATTCAAGCCTATAGAGAGATTAAGTGTTAATTTAGGTAGTATTTAAAAAGGAAATTACTTTTATACAATACACCACAAAACTCACTGAATGGTAATCCCCATGCCATGTGGCCTCTTTGAATTTACACACTATAGAGGATAGTGAATACATTGGCTTAGGTGATTTTAATTTAGATTAATAAAAGACATTCCCATCTACAAGTAAATTTGATTACATTAAAGTCACTCATTTGATTAAAGCTCTTACTCTATTAAAACCCATGATACAGAAAGCTTCTTACATTGACTGGATAGTGGTGAATAACTTTGAAAGAATAAGAACTAGGATGTTTTAATGAATCCTTTGAAGAATAGATCCTACATTCCTTTGGCAAACACAAGAAGTACTGACTCAATGTGTAGATACACAGAAATGCAGAATCAAGTTCAAGGGCTCAGTATAGTGCTGATCATGAAGGATGCTGACTAGGCAATGAGATTTACACTCCAAAGTTGCAAGTACTCAGCACCTCTAATGATCAGGCCTTAAATGAAGATTTTAAAAGTGAAATTCTTTCCTGTCTGTGGCAGAGAAGGGAACTGGTAAGTAATTTTTTCCAACCCTAAGCCATCCTTCGCCACCAACCACATAATATATAGATAATGTAGAGCTCCCTAATTTTATACATTGATCTGAAAACTGACAATTTGGGTGCATAAACCCACTTGTAAGTCATGAGTTTTCTTGTTGCAACATTGGATACTCTATGATGTTGGTCACAGATTTTATTGTATTGCATCAAGCACTACAAACATCGAACCCCCAGGGGTATAATTTTCTTTCTTGGTCCTATAGCTGTGTAAACCTAATTATTAATCTGGCACTAAGTTTAATTGAGAATCAAGGATAACAAAAAGTTATAAATAAAGGAAATAAAAATAAAGACAAATCAACGACCATGGCAAATACTACTGATCCTGCGGCAACCATTTGCAGATGTTTGGAGACATCAACCAAAGCTCAGTTAGTGACAGATGACATTGTCGCTATTTTCTTTTGCTGCTACAGTTACTATGGACCTGTCCAGCAAATGACTCCTCCTGATGCACATGGTAGCAGTGCTGAATGCCTGCCCATGAAAACCAGTAATATTACAGAACATAAAGGCTACTGTCCTCCCTTTTCTGCACTTCATCTAAATGAGAGGAATAGCAGGACTGGCTATAAGTGAGGAGCTTTCAACTGATATTATAAAAGGTTTAGAGTGCTACAGTATTATTTACCTATCTAATTCCAGACATAAAACCTTTTTAATCTTCTTGACAAGTTATGGCAAAGAAGAATTTGATACTGATCCTGAGAAGCATGTATATGTGCACTGGAATGAAAGGAGGAGCTACTGTGGCTGGAACTCAAAATTTGTTATTTCTTCTAACAAAAATCTGGCTATTGATGCCACCTAATAAAATACAAAATCATACCCCTAGTGAACATGTTAAAACATTTGTATATTATGTCTCAGGTAACCTATTTGATTTATGTCAGTCACTTGACTTTAGGAGAGATGAAGTGGGGAATCCCTTAGAAGAAAAGCCTCCAATACACAATTAAGAGATGACAGTATTTTTATATTCACTGCTCCACTCTTATTTCTCTTCCTCTAGATTCCTATTTTTCTTGCTTCCTTTATGTATTTCTACCTTTAATTCCTAACAAAAGTAGAAGGGATCTTTTAGGGCACTACAAAATAAAAAAGGACACATTTATATGCTGCTTCACATAGGTAGTCCATATTATGACATCCACAGGCATCAGTAATTAGATCTCCTATAGTGTTAATCTGGTCAGATCAATTATCCGTTCTTCCTGTTTCCCCCTTGCACAGCAGTGAGCGTTTCACTGGTCTGATACCCTCTCTGTATTGTGGACCACATGCCTGAAGCCTTTTATTAGTGGTGTACCAAATATTTAAATTTAGCATTCATTGAAACAAGCGGAAATGGTATTCATCTCAAGCAAAACTGGAAGTCAAATAGTGGCTAGAATAATGATAAATAATGATAAAGCCACATGTATTGTCTTTGGTCACTTATTGCAGCAGGAAACAGTAATATACTTGAAGGAACATTTTGAACAAAACAATCTGAAAACCAGAGTCATTGGAGTTCTTCTGAGCAAAGATGTATCCCGCATAGGTACAATTATCAATCTGAAAGAGAGGAAAGGTAGGGACAGCAACACAAAAACATTAGGGGAATCAGGTCAAAGAAAAGTCAGTGGAAGAAGTCTTTGAAAAAGTAACTTTACATTTGTTACGCTATAGCATCAGAAAAAAATAATGCAAAAGGAACTTGCAATAATCCTTCAGTGTGGTCCCTGGATTGGGCCTACAAGGAATAAGTCAAGAGCTTCTTCTAAGGATGAATGTGGGTCATAGTCAGCACATATTATTTTAAATGGTGTGTCCTTCATTAAGGGTCTGATCCAACTCCCATAGATTGGCGTATGAGTTGTTAGCTCAAGCCTCAGAGCAAGACTGTCATTGTACTACAGCTGGAGCAAATGGGGCAAAGCCATAGTCCCAACCTCACAGTATAAACCCTCAACTCCTTTGGCAAGTTTACTGTCATTGTCTGTGCATATCATGACATCCTTCTGCTGCTCTCAATCCCTTATGCATGCACCCAGGGGTAGGCACACATTAAACATTATTTAAACAGGGTCAACAATATAAAATCCCAGCTAACTTGTGTAACCTTTTTATGATATTACAAAGAGTGGTTGCGCTTTATAAGTTTCTTCCATCAGTTGAGTTATGACCTGTACTTAAAATAAGGAACACCAATAATCTCTCTCACTCATTTTACATATGCCCACTATTCACTAATGGATGCTGTTTTTATTCTGTCAGTTAAATGATAACTGGATTTTCACCCTTGTAATCGTAAAGACACAAGTGTAATGGTGGTGCAAATGACAGAACTAGAGCTTGAATAAAATGTGATTTTTTTTTAAAAGGAATAATTGCTGGCGGGAAACCTGGTTGTAATAATGTCTTACAATCAGACAGCAATCCCTAAAGAACTATAGAATTACTGCATTCAGTATAGTGTTTTCTGGATAGGAAGAATCATGAGAGAAAATCTGTGAGGGTAAGCTAATCTCTGACCCAAAACTTTGAGACAGAGAGTGGGATCAATTTGACTGAAAATTTGTGAGGCTGAAACCAGCAAAACCAGTGTGAACAATAAAGAATAAATAATTATAAAGCTGCTTTCTTCAAAACGATTAGATACAACAAAGCGGTGAAAAAAACTACACAGGGGTTCATAAGTGACAGTCTAAAACCAAGCTTTGTCCTTGCAACAGATAGCAGCAAATGATGATTATTTCTGAGAGGGAGAATCAAACTATTTTAAAATGTGCTAGCACAAAAATATGGATGCACTAATGGAAGCTGTTATATTACTAAAATTAATTAACTGGTAAAAACTTTGTAGCTGTTATCTTTAAAGACTGGAGAAGTCATGTGCAAAATGATTACTTCTGTAATACCATTGTACACTCAGATCAAGGATAAAAATGCTATTTTTACATCTAATGCTTATTATATGTGTTAATATAATTTATAAGAAGGACACAAAAAGCTTGGATTGCAAATTTTCCATTTGTGTCTTTGAAGGCATAATTTGTATTTAGAGTGCTGGTTAATATCTTGTTGTGACATATTTTGGAGATATGCTTAAAGACAAATATCCCCAATGCTAAGGATATTTGCATATAGATAGCGAACTTCTCTAACGTGGTAAATAAGAACAACAGATTCTTGTTCTATTCATTTGCCTTAAAGTCATTAAATCTGTGTTTATCTCTTATATTTCAATTATCCCTTCATTACTAAGCTTCCCAGGAATGCTACAAATCTATAAGATTCACATATATAGAACCTGCTTGACTCTACAGATGTAATTCATTAGACATACTGAATATATAAAGCTGAAAACTGAGAAAGCCAAAGTCCCTTTCTATGCAATCACAGCCATGAGATTTCATCTAGCTGGTGAATTTCTTACCCACTACTCTCTTCCAGGCCACATGGTATCACTATTTGCCCTTGCCACTTCCAAGACATTATGGCCTGTGATCTGTGACCTCTCCTACTGCTGCTACAGTTCCACTACTATCTATCCTACTTCTTTGGCCAGTGGTTGCTTTTGGCTGGCTAAATAGGGGTAACATGGAAAAAGACACACAAACTCTTCTCTCTGTCAATCTGAAATGGAGAACATTATGTTACATATATTTTATCAGTATTAGGGTCTCCTTGTGCTGTGCACTATACTAAAATACAGGAAGACATATTCCCTACTCACAAAGAAGGAAAGGAGGAATCCATTGAATTTGCACTAACAGTGTGGTCAGCAAGGAAGAATAAGATCCAGGTAAACACAGACAGGAGGAAATTTAAGGAAAAGATGATGTGGACTGTTAGGAGTTTAACATTCTGAACAATTTAGAATAAAAAGTCATTTTCTAATATACAACTGCTGCCTCCAAACACAAAAATAAGTAGAGTTGTGACCAGAGGATGACAATTCCATTTTGTGGCAACTTTGAGCTTTTTAAATGTGCTTTTTCTTCCTCATTGGAATGAAAACAAAATCTTTCAAACATTTTTGTGCAGATGGAATTGTGTCAGGGAGTGTACATGTGCATACATCACATGCTAGATCCTCGTGGTTGGGGTATGTGGGAGACCCTGGTTCAAGTCCCTGGTCCTCTGCCTTATTCACAGCAGAGCTTTTCACTCTAGAGCAAGGCCTTGAATGTGGGTTTCTCTCAAAAACCTACCCAAGGAAAGTTTTGTGGAAATGTACATCTCCATGAAACATTTCGGCTTCAACGAAACAGCATGCTTCACCCAAATTTTGGTGAAAATGTTCCAGCTAGATCTAAAAAGAAGGCATTTTCACATTTCAGTGACTGATAGCAGTTGCACAAAAACAAACAGTTACTATTGTAGCCAGAGATTTTCATAACAAAACAATAACATTTTGTCCATCATAGTTATAATTAGGCAGGTATTTTGAATATGTATTAGATAAACACATCTTGGAGACTGCCGCTTAAAATGAATGCTTTAGACCAGATACTCTTATTGAATGTTACATTAATACCGACATGTCATCCACTTGCATCAGCTGGGGGTTTACAAACTGTTCTGCTTCTAACACTTGTTATTTATTATTCACTATAAAAATGAACCATGTCCAACTACTCCTTCTGAGGCTTGGATTAGTCCTAATGAATTTATCCCTGGTCCCCAGCTATCCAAGTTTAGCTGGCAAAATAGTTACCCTTCCAGCACATAACTGAAGTTAAAAGCATACATGTGCCGTAACATGTATTACAACTTCACAAGGTGCAAGCATATTCAGAGGAATTATGAGGAGATATCAGTCTCCTTACACTGAAGTTTGATTTCTGTGACACAGTGTTATTCCTACTCGACTGGATGATTGAAAAAGCAAATAATGAATAACACGTTCTTGTTCATACCACAGTACACTTGTCTGCATGTGAAAATGGTTATTGGCAAATAGTTGTTATTCATACTAACATCCAAGCGACCAGAACTTAATGTCTGTGATTGTTTATGGACAGTGAAAGAAGCAGGGCGTGAACATGATTGAACAAAGCACAGATACACATTTGCAACAGATATCCGAAAACACTGGTTAGCTGTAGTTAGGCAGCTCCAGGAATAACATCTAGTTTCTCCACTGAGGTGTATTCTGCTTCCACTTCTGTTTATTTCCTGCCTATAACTTCCCTTCTGGCACATAGCTGTTTACTATGACATGCTTTCCTACACAGAGATCATTTGTTTGCAAGGTCATCTTTGTACAAGTGTTCGACAGGACTGATGTTTTTGGTTTTCTACATCCAAATGACTTCTCTCTGTGAAGAATCTTTTGAAGATAAAACACAAGAGCTTTTATTTAAAAGCAGATTTGTTAATATCTCTTCAAAATTGTTATATTACCATTAAGTAACACTATACCCTTTAAAAGGGAGACAGTCTATCCTTCCATGGATCGCTCTGGAACTCTATCAGTACATTGGTGGGATGCAGAAATATTGTTTAGCTGTTTAAATTATCATGAGAAAGAGGCAGTAAAGAGACTGAATTGTCTCTGGTTACCATGACTCAGCCTAGCTAATCAGTTGATTAATATTTACACAGCAGGTTGCAGATTGCCTATCTGGAAAAACTGCCTAAATAAGCCACAGAACATATTTTTTTATGTACTATGGTTTCATATACTGCATAACAGATATATCTTTTTCTGTTAAATATCAAGCTCTTATCTGCAAGTTACAGTATGTAGAGCCTAAATTCTATGTTATTGAACAAAATACCAGGGAAGACTGACTAGTTTTGATAAAATACAGAAAAAGATTAAACCTTTATTTGAGAAAATGTGTGTGGGATCATTTGGGAGACAAATTCCCATGGATATCTTCCTGTTCCTACTGAAATATGTTCAACATGCAGCTCTTTTTAATTTGCAAAACAGAGTGTTGCTACTCATTTGGGAACTGCTCTGAAAGAAATTGGAGTCCATCAGTCCTTTGTGGATACAGAAGCAAAGTGTAGTGCCATTGTAACTGTCTCCATACAAACACTGCTGATGCTAATTAATTTGAACTGAGATGGTGTTAGTTTTATCCAAGGCCCCTGAAGGATTCTTATTCCATTTGTAATTATATGGAGTAGAATTCACTTTTTGCCTCTTATTGGTACACATGACATGCTTCTTTTATTATGGATGTTTTTCACTGGAGAAAATGGCTGGATATGATGGGCATGATCCACAGGCTGCATGGCAGGCTGCATGCATGAAAGGGTGGTTTAAAGTTCTCCTTCATACTCACTTGCTCTTTGCATAGCCGTTGTACCACATTAGAGCAGCCATGTTAGTTTGCTCTAATTTACACTGGCTGGAAAGGGCCACAAGGGAATGAAACTACAGCCAAGGTTTTCTACGAACTGAAACTTATCTATCTCCCAGGTGACTTACTAATGAACCCTTCCTGCATCTTCTGCACTGTGCTGCATCGACAGGAAACTCCCGCCAGTCAACACAGCATTACACTTTTTGGGGGGCAGGATTTACTGCATGGGCCGGAGAGCACTTCCAGGGTCAATTGGGTGGGTTTCCACTGCCTGCTCACTTGATCCCGCTGCATTGATCTGTGGAACCTGATGCAGCCCCAGCAGTGTAGACATACCCAAAGATAACATTTGTGAATTTAGAAGGAATACATTTGGTTTTGAGAAGAGTAAATAATTTATGAGAATGTTTGTGTTATGCACAATGGCTAATGCATTAGAAAGCTAATTCTTACAGTGGGAGTGTTTTTCTTGCAGCTTAAAGAAACCTTTAAATAGAGACAGTGGGGGAGAGAGGTTCCGGGGTGAGGGAGAGAGGAGTGGTGGAAAGAGGAAAGGGCAATCTCATACTTGGGAAGGTATTACGAACTTTGACCCTTGGCCAATGGATTTTTGGGAAACCATTTAGAAACTGGGTGATTGTTGGTTGTGATTAATTTAATGAAATATTTTTATAATGGAATTTTTGTATTTAAAGATGGTGAAGACACACCTGCTGTCTTGGCAGCATGTGGGAGGGGTTTTCACCATGCAGTTTGAATTAGATACATTCTTCAATTCATATCTTAAACTGCTGTGTAACTTTCCTGGGTACTGTTTAATAGCTGATCACTTTTCTTCTAAAAAATTCTTTTGGCTGTTAATGTAAAACAAACAACACTAAGGCAAAGAGACAAATATCAGCAGTAATCAAGTAACTATACACACAGAAGGCTAGCAGCATGATAATTGTCTTAACTTTTAGCTCCATAGGCCACAGAATTAAAAAAAAGTATGCTGGAGGAGAACAATACAGAGCAAAATATAAAAGAAATAATTACATTAAGAAAAGGAAGAATGAACTGATATTGAAAGTAGGAAGTAATTTCACTAACCAAGTACTAAATCGCTATACCTGATATATTCCATCATTTAACAGACAGTATACTGCATATGCGAACTTACTACAAATCATTCATTATTAATCCGTGTACTTTCATACAACATAGAACTGAAATGATCTCATTTTCCTGTGTTTAGAAAGTATCAAATTCATTGTGTGTTAGCTCTTCAAAAGCGAGAAATGGGTTCTGCATAAAGAAAAACACTCTTCTGAGGTTAATGGCAATTGATCTTTTTTTCCATATCCAGAAAGCAGAACACCTCTTGTAATGCTGTTGACAGAGCTGAGAAAAGTAGTTGTAGTGCAGGAGCTGACAAAATAATTCTTGTGTGTAGTTTGTAGGTCAGTTTCAGTTTGTAAAGTGATGGAAGATCATTTGGGATGAAAGGCTATAAAAAGTGTAAGTGCTTTTAATGTTTTGTTACAGAAGCTGCAAATTAGTACTTGAGTTTAATCACACACATACAAGTTATATATTGCTAGTGTAAATCTTCAGTTTTCTAATCTAGTCAAGATATTGGGCCCAATCTGATCTTATACCAGTCAAATTTCATTTACTTAAATGGAGTTATACATAAATTACGCTGGTGCAAGTCAGAGCAGAATCAGTTCCACTGTGTCTATTGTGATTCATATCTTTAGGATAGATTAAAACTACAATACTATGCTTCTCATTTACCATGCTTTGCTAATCAAAGATAAGGCATTGTGATTTAACTTCTTTTATGGTGATAGAACTAGCTGCCAGGATAAGATAACAGGTTTACATAAAAAGTATAACTGAGAAACTGACTTCTAGATTATATTACATTGTCACATAATCACTACACTGGTTTGTCTTTAGAAAAGCACTTTTAGGTCAAGGTGACAGTGATATATATTTCTATGATTAGATCAAAAATGTATTTTATGATTGTTTAATTTTAAAAAATAACTTTCTTGTCCCATAACTGGATACAAATTGGCTCAAACCCCTTTAATAGCCTTAGATAAAAGTTAGGTTTCAGCAAAGTCTGTTTGAAAAATACAGCTAGTCTCTTCTCCTCCAAGCACTCTGACTACTCTCCCATTGATGATTTGTACATCCAAAATAGCCCTTATACCCACTGCAGTAAATGCATCTGCAGATGTCAGAGATGAAAATCTATATAGAATTTTTCTGAAAATGAGATTATGGGCATTTCATGATCCACCTCAATCAGTTTAGACTAGAAAAAACACATTAGCTATAAAGATTTTCTTATAAAGTGTGTTCTAGAAGAGACACTATTCCTGGAAGATTCTAAATTATTTTCCATTTAATTCTTAATTTCTGTCCATCCAAAGAATGTTCCAAGTTACTCAGCCCCATAACTCCAGTGCCATCCTTGATTCAGTCCTCGCACTGGACCCACCTAACCAGGCCATTTCTAAATACTGGTGCTTTTTCTTGACACAAAGAATCTAAATGCTGGCTTTTCCTCTCTGTTCAAACAGACAGAACTCTTGTCCAAGCCCTTGACATTTCATATCTTGACTATTTCAACCTCCGCTTTTATGTCCTTGCCTACACCAACTTTGCTCTCTTCAGGTCTATTCAGAAGGCTATTGCTAAAAAATTTTTTAGATTGATGAGATCATTGTTTCGATCTCATCAACCTTGCACTGGTGCTCCTTACCCCTCCCAATCAAATATAAGTGTTTTCTCTATTCCTTTAAGGCCCTTAATAATTTAGCCCCACCCAATTGAGTTAATAACGTATTGTGACATTGACCTCTGCCTATACTTCCAGCCTTTACTGCCAATCAGTTAACTTATTCCCTTAACATCTCCATGCTTTCTTCCATGCTGCCCTTTCTGCATGAGGAAAATTCCCTTCTTCCTTTCACTCCACTTCACCGGCATAAAGCCTGAACATTTGAGCTGTATGTGGATGAAATATAGAGCATTTGGGGAAGTAAAAGCCACTTAAAATCAGATTTTTTTTTAAAATTCTGGGTTCTTTGTTTTCTTGTTCTTGTGCCATTAGGATACATTCACGTCACATTTTTAAGCTCTGCAGCCCTGATGGTTAGAAACTTACTTTTTCTAAAATAAAAGTTGAGATTCTTACATAAATCACTTGTTTCCAAGAGGTGAAGCTTTGAGAAAACCATGAGAGTTGGAAACACTGGGAGTATTCCAGGAGGTGGATCTGAAGCATGCTTAGGACTTGGATTTTCAGAACTGCTAAGAGGCTCTCCTCTTGTCAGTCGGGTGCTTCTGATTTAATCATGTGTTAGCTGCATGATTAAGGTAGTAGGTGCAGCTTAGCCTGCTCATTGGTTGCTCTGCACACCACTTAGTCAGGAATACCACTTCTACTTGATTAAGATGATCACAAAGACACAGGAGAGAATGGGTGAGTGACAGTTTGCACATGTGTTTCTGACTTTTTAAAAGGCAAAGTAGTTACTAAGCACTTTGGAGTAAGGACAGGGCCAGTGGAGAAGCAAGACATACAAACAGATAGGAGTCAGGGAGGTGCACTACAATGGCTGATGCAGCACCCAGTGACAACCACACCCAACCATGTGAGGGTGGTATATCTAGAGAGAAAAGAGGCACTTTTTCTGGCTCAGACTTGGGGGGATGCACCAATACTCTGCAAAGAGCCTCTCTGGGCCCAGGAGAACAGTTCTTGACATCCTGGAGCACAGGTGGTCCAGCAGTACTGGCTCACTTCAGAGGCCCTATTGCACCCACGTGAGGAGCTCAGGGATGACCTAGATAGGGTGACCTAAAAGTCACTACCAACCTGGGTCTACTTGCCCCCAAGTCTCTTCAGAGGACCCTTGGGGACACCACAGGCACCAACCAAAATGCTGTTTCCCATTGCTTGGAAGAATTTCTAAATGCCATGATTAAAAGGGCAACCAATTAAATATGCTTCCCTATGGACAGAAACAAACAAGAGATTGCCACTTTCCATCTGTGCTAGCCATTGTGACTGCGACTCAACTCCTTAAGAGCTCCAAGCGTAGACAAGGGCACCAGTGAAAACAGAAAATATACATAGTCTATAAATGTGATGTGGATTTATGACCACCAGCTGCTGCTACAGTTGTGGCTGCGTTTCCTGGATCGTGACACTATCCTTATGTACTGACATTACAGACTTCAGACACCAGACAGTGGAGATGTCTATGGAGATAGAACCAGGATAAAAAGGGGAGAGTTTAACGAAAGAAGGGGAAGTTCAGTTTTGGAAAGAGAGTTACAGTTGACAGCAGGACATACAGGAAATGATATCCAAGAAGGTGCTACTGTTCGGAGACTGGATGGAAAGAAAAAAGTTTAGGAGCAGTGGCAATAAAGATTTTGGAAACATTGGTATAAAGATGGTAGTTGAAGCCGTGGGAATAGGAAAAAAGATGGGACTGGGAAAAGTATTTAAATTCAGAACTGAAGGAATAGAGGAGGCATTAGGGGCTGGTACTCTGGATTTTCCACCAGATTACAAGATACACTTCATAATTACTTGGATGAAAAATACCAGTTTATGTCCAACAGTTTAAACAGAGAAGTGTAATTGAACACAGCTAAGCTCTCCTCTGTTATCTATGCTACTGCATAATACCATTAAGGTCAATGCGAGTTACATGCGTCAGGAAAAGAAAATACAAATCAGAAAGATTTACTGATGGATTACCTTGAAATGCTTACTGTTTTTAGAAAACCTTGGTTTTTCTTGTTACTGCTACTAGTGGTAAAATAAATAGCTTCATTTTCATGTTCAATAACACTTGAGATCAGATGAGGAAGTGTCAGCATATGTATGTAAAGATAAAGGACATTACTGTAGCTGAGAAGGACATTTAGGTAGGAGTAGAGGAAGATTCTTCACTGCATACCCCTTGTCAGGGAGATCAATAGCAGTATTATGATGAGAACTGTAGAAATGGAGTAGATTTTGAGGTCAAATTACACTTTTTCTGGACTACTTATGCATTTGTTTGTCTCAAGATGTGATGTGTAATGAAGACAAACACCCAGATGATTTCCTTTCACCTCTAAAATTCACCCGACAAAGCTACTTGCCTACTAGCAAGTGCTTCTGAAAGAAGCTTTACATAACTTGACAAATAGGTAAGGCTTATCTCTCACATTCTTCTTCTTGGGCCATACTTCTAGTAGGAGGCTTCTGTTACAGATAGGTTTCTCTATGCAAGCCAACTACAAGAGGAAAATCACTGAAGTCTAATACGTTTTAGCATTTACAAAAGTTAGAATAAAAATCTACTGCTCTAGTTTTAATTAACATTAAACTAACACACCCAAATTAAAATCAAATAACACAAAGTTTTAATATAGCATGAAGAACCATGTTGCAGTCTTAAAAGCTAGCTGTATTTAATTTTAAAATAGTAGCAGATAGTAAGTTTCCTGTATATAAGCAAGAGGGAACATTTCTGGCCATCCTCCCCAGCAACACTGGGAAGGATTTTTTTCTTTTAACAACCTTACTTGAAATCATGTTTGGAAACAGTCATAAGCTGTCTACTAAGTCCATGACTAAGCAACTATCAAATTTTACTAGCTGTCTAACCGGCAATTTTAAGCTGGCTCTTGAGTCAGTGTTTTTAAGCATCTGTAATACATCTAATTGAGATTTTTAATTTGTAAGTCTTTCATACCTGTTCAGATATTTTGTTCCTTACCCACTCACTTGTGAGAATTTCTTAATGAAATATAAATACAGTCTAGATCATGTCCTTTAACAATCTCCAAAAAGACTCCACTTCCTGAGCATTGTATTGTTGCAGCCTTAAGCATCTGAGTGTTTTAACTCTACATACTGAACCAGATTCTGAGACCCTTATTCATGATAATTTGAAATCAGAGGATCTCCTTGAGAAGTTAAGTGCTACTCGCCATGAATAAGAACATCAGAATCTAGCCCACAAAAAAAGTGGACATCTTTTTAAAAATATTCCTTGATAGAAGCTAAAATCACTTTCAAGAAAGACCAGTAGTTTAGATGTAGTCCCTTCTTAATTCCCTTTGCAGGCAGGAGCATAATTACTTTTGTTCATAAAAGGATATTTAATTCAGGTGAAGGGGGATATCCCCTTACATTGGTTGCTATGTTTCAAAGTTTTATTCAAGAGAAACTGCAAATCCCACAAGAGGATATTATGCAGTTTCAGATATTTCTACTATTGGGATGAAATCCTGGTAACATTGACTTCAATGGGACCAGGATTTCACCCTTGATGTTTCCGTTGAGACGCCACCAGTTTGTGGAAAAAGCAGACTCACGAAGCTCCTTTGGGCTTGGTAGCAGTATTAGAGTGATAGTAAAAGTTAAGGTCAGAAAATACAAGAAGGTGGCTGGCAAAGTAAGAAGAATGCTCAGATACTTGGGACTTTCTTCCTATTGCTTCCTTATCTCTGGGAGAGACCAGTACTAAGGATCTAAGAAAAATTTTAAATCCTGATTTGTTTCCCTAGGATTCCACAGTTTCCACTAGAATTGGTATTGATTTCTCAGGTTCTGAGGGAAACAAGCTTGCGATCAGCATAAAAATGATACTGAGCTTGTCTCTGCTTGAATATTAATAAAAGGCGTGTCTGGGCAAGTTGTAATGAGTAGAGATAAAGGCTCTAAAGCTACATCAAACAAAAGAAAAGGGGGAGATCCTATGCAGTATCTGAAGTTCCAACACTTTCTGAAGCTTTCATTAACTCTTTGTTCAACTTGAATTATCTTGTGCCAGATTTTCAGAGGTGCTGGGACCCACAGTTCCATCAAAGTTCCCAAAGAATGGGAGGTCCCATTCTTCAGCAGTCCTGGAAATCAGACTCATGGTACACCCAAAAGGGAAGCACATAAAATAAGTTAACATTTTAGCAAGTTTAGCTACATTACTTGATTGCATTTAGTGTTTATTATGATAGAATGGGCAATGTCCATGTATTTATCATCTTCCTCATTTATAAAAATCTGTAATATAAGCTTTAACTGGACAGTCATACTCTACCCCATCAATAGCTTTTGGCATCTAAAGAAAACAACATGTATGAACTATCAGAAGAATCACTACTCTGCTCATTTGACATTATCTACTGTGGTATGGTAAACCACTCTTAGTCTCACCTGCTGGCAGCAGTCCTCTCTAGCAGTGGAGCATGCAGTAATTCTGTCCCCAGTCTGGGAAAGTCTTTGGGTCCCTTCCCTTCAGTGTGCCCCCAGGGACCAGGGAGTACCTTGCTGTGACTCCCTCCTGCCAGCTGGGGCCCAGGGTTGTCTCCTTTTCTGGTCCTCTGGCTGCAGAGAAGCACCATCTCCTAGCCTGGGGGAAGTTTCTCCTCCAGCTACCACAAACCTTCTGGCACCTTCCTCCTCCTTTGCTTCCTCCCCAGAGAAGGCAGGGTTTAAGAACACCTGGAGTACCCCTTCATTGGGTCCAGGTGTCTCTAATTGCCCTACAGTAACCTTTCCTCTGCCTGCAGGAAAAAGGGCCTTCAATATTCTAGGGCCCACATACTGGCCCTGGTATACCCTTTAGTAGCCATCTGGCCTGACTTTACAACACTACCTATTATCTAAAAGAGAAAAACAGGAAAAAAGGCAGAAAAAAACAAAAGTGAACAAAATCCTTTGAGAGTTAAGAACCTAGCACATTTAGATTAGTCCTTGATGCACATAGGTGTAAAGCTGTATCTCTTACAACACGTTATTTAAGTACAAATGGAACAGCCTCAGCATCGTATTAATACAGTCTACAGATTTCTGGAGAATGTTAATATGCCAAGGCTCTTCTTTTGAGCTAAACATTTAGTCTAGGAGGCAAAATTAATGCATTCAAATAAACTAGTATACTGCTAATTAGTGCCTCTTTTGGCAAGACTCGTCAATCCCAGAGGTGCAGAGTCCCATCTGAATCTGTTAAGAAATACATTTGAATAAGAAGTTGAAATTAAACCTATTTAACTTTATACTAACTGCATCAGAAACTTGACATCACAATAAAGCTAAAGAACTTATGTAGTTTGTCAGTGAAGTTCCTGTTTACTCCCTAGAGTTTTTCATAGGCAGGTGCAGCTTTACTGCAGATTTCAGAGGATTGTGCACAAACATTTTCTATTGTTGTGGGATATTAAAGAAACAGCATTTTCTTAATAGAGAAGTTCACTTTGCAGAGTTCCAGATTTCAAGTGGTCTAGTGTCCTGACTATCCTGACAAATTGATCCCTGTGCTGGTTCTATTCCAGCTGACACCTCAGCCTCCAAGCTGAAGTCAGTAGAAAAGAATTCTTTGCATGAAAATTCTCCTTCTTCCACTCTTCTACCAGAGCATTGTAAACATTAAGGCTCCAGGCATATTTTTCCTTCAGTTTTGGTTGGGGTGTGTGTGTGTGGAGAGGATTATAGCGAGCTAGCTCTCTGTTTCAATGGTAGGAGCTTCACGTTCTTTACTGAGTTGATGGTTAAACAAGTTCTAAACAAATAAAATAGGATTCTTGTCATCTTCCTTCTAGGGGACACCAGTGATTTTTATATTAGAGCAACACCTATTATCAAGGTCTTCAAGCTTTTTTACTTAAAAAAACCCAACATCATCCTTTGAGATCAATGGGTTCTTTCTCAAACACAATCTCCCTCATTTCTAGGTTGCTTATCATTTGATCAGTGTCTTCCTCTCTTCTTTTTTTTAAATGAGTCCACCTTGATATTCATGATTCTTGGTGTTTATTCTCATGAGAGTCTTCTGAAGATGATCTGTGAGAATCTAGGTTTCTTGTTGACAGGTCCAACTTTTAGGAGTTCCCTTTTTTAAAGTCAGGTTTCTCCACATTGCTAGCAGCTGCCCCATGCTACAATTAAAGGCCTATGATCTGTCAGAGTCACTACTCAAGTAAAGTCCTTAATTGTTCCGAGGTTTGCTATGGTGTTTAACTTAAGTAGCACATAAATTAGGTGTCTGGTGGAAAGTATATGTTCAAAGAAGATTGTTTAAATCAGTTAATAAAACCGGGAGAATGATGAGCTGATGCAAAGTACATCTCCATCACACAAAGTGAGCCTGATATCTTAGCTATTTCTAAAACATTCATCACAGAAGTCTCTAAACTTAGGCTGGTCTACACTGACGGTGGCAAATTCGCCGCTGTCACATCGATTGCTCTGGATTGACTGAGCGGTCTGTATAGCGACGCAGGAAAACCACCTCGGTAAGTGGAGTAGCGCTGCGTCGAAGGGAGCGCTGTTCCCTTCGATGCAGCACAGTATGGATGCTGCACAGAGGAGACGCCACAAAGTCGATGGGAGATACGCAAGTGATTTATGTCATTTGCATATCTCCTGTCGACTGCCGCCGAATCGCAAAGGTAAGTGTAGACCAGACCTTAGCAAAAAGTATTTTTCTTAATTAATCCCTTCATCATTCATCCATCCCTTTGCTCTGCTATGATGCTATTCTCTAATATTATCATGAAATCAGTGGAACAGTGACTGGCAGACAGGAAATATTTGGTACATTCAACAGCTGAGACATTGTCTACATGAAAAGTCACACCAGTTAACTAAGTTCAAGGTGTGATTTTAAAGTGATTTAGCTAACCCGGTGTAGTGTCCTCATATGGTTAGCACTGGCTTAACTAAACTGGTGCAACTTTCTCATGTCAGCAGGTCTTGAGTACTACCTAAATATCAAACTTCACCAGTCATATGGTTAAAGAATATTCAGGTTCCAGTTGTGTAAGATATTCAGGAAACAATTGTGTTGTGCTGTTGAAAGGGCATCACCGGCCTGACCTCTTCCTCCTCTTTTAAATTTATTATTTAAGTTGTGGGCACTTTCTAAATAGACTAGTTGTTGGGGTGTAGCTGAAGACTGATCAATGAAATGTTCATGCTGTTCACTGCATTTTAAAATAGCAGAATGGTCAGAAGAGATCTTTGAGTGTTGTTGTGGATCATTGATTTCAAAATCAGTCCTGAAGAAAAGCCTTCTCAAACAAGGCCAACACTAAGAAACACAGAAATAGTTGTTTTGTAAAGAGTGGCCTCTCTGCCCTCCTAGCTGATGATTAATGATACAAAGAAATTAGAACAAGTATAGAAGGAGCGGAAGGCATGGAGGGACTTTTAGATAAAAGATCCTTGTTTACGGATGCTGCCAGTCTCCTCTTGACTCCATTTAAATGTATACTCTACTTGAACCTATTATCTGATCTGGATTTTGAGAAAGGTTTTTCACATTATACATGATTATGAAAGTTGAACAAAATATATATTGTTGCGAATATATAACTATTACTAAACAACTTATACTCTGGTATTTAGTTAATTCCCATGTCATTGTTACATATCCATGCCCTAAAACTGGTCATTATTTAGGAGAGAATATCTAGCAAAAAGTTAGTTGTATTATTGAACCTCAATTTCAATTAGTTTGGGTTCAGTTTTAATTATGAGTGATGTTTTAGGTTGATTCTTATTTTATCTGAACCAGTTTGACCATCAGAAGCAAGTTAATTTTGTAACAGGCATGTGAATGGAAAATGCAGTATAATTTAAGCTATCCAACCTAGCAGTAATTAAATAATGTTATAGCAATTAGAATAACTCTAGGTCTATCCCATTCATTTTTGGTATGCAGGGAGCTGACTGTCACCTTCAACACACTGTAAGCATCCTTACTAAATACATTTTAGTTTCTTAGGTCACCATTTGTTGATGATAAACAATTGTAGGGGAAAAACAGTGAGGTAGGGAATTATAGATCTGGTGAATGCAATGGAGAAGTCTACAACAGCTGCAACATAGTACTGAGAGTGTTAGGGTGAAATCTTGGGCCCATTAATGTCAATGGCCCAATATCTGAAAGATCAATGAGGATTCTGTGGCCCGAACATGCATCTCTATTCACACAAGCAGATGCTTGCATCCACAGGAAGCCAAGTTGCAGGGATCAGAGCCTTGCTTTGTACCCTCAGAAATTAAATTTGTATTTTGACATGTCCTTCTTCAAAGAGAGAGAATATAAATAAAACTAAAGCAAATCCTAGTTATGTATGATTACTTTTTTAGGTCTGTCTATGAAACTGTGCTGTCTGGAATATATCTTCAATTTGATGGGTTCCTTCCTCTAAAGCATATATGAATCCAATCATAAGTGGTATAATATCATCTGAAGTTATATCTTAGAATCATAGAATATTAGAGTTGGAACGGACCTCAGGAGGGCATTTAGTTCAACCCCCTGCTCAAAGCAGGACTAACTTCAGCTAAATAATCCCAATGATGGTTTTATCAAGCCACAGTTTAAAAACCTCTAAAGATGAGGATTCCACCACCTCCCTAGGTAACCCATTCCAGTGCTTCACCACCCTCCTAGTGAAAAACTTTTTCCTAATGTCCAACCTAGACATTTTCCTAATGTCCAACCTTAAGATGCATTAACTTGCAATATGGACAATTGAGGGAAGAGCACTTTACTGTTTCTCTCTTCTTGCTGTAATTCAGCTTGGGGCATGGATTTGGGCGTTAAGTTCCTTTCTTCAACTTTTAATTAGAATTTAGATTTGAAATACAGAAATGAGGGAGTGAGCAAGCTGCACAGAATGCTACACATGTTAAATTCGGCTCTTGCTTGTACTTGTTATATGTAACACTGAAGACTTATGGTAAACTACAAACTGTGGCCATCTGCTGTGGGATGGCTTAAATGGTAGGGTAAGTGGTGTAATTTCCATTGAAACCGTCTATATTGCAATTGATCCATTTGAAAATGGGCTTATTATTTACCTGTCTCTCAAAGGCTTTATCTAGCTTACTTAATGATAGTAAAGCACCTTGAAACCTTCAGATGCAAAATACTATAAATGCGCATGTGTGATTGCAGTGGCTCTATCCTCTGGTAGTGTCATGCAAGAATCTATAGCCCCTTTCTTCAGGGAATTGGAGGTGGATGGTCCCCACTTTACATGAAACTGATCCCGCACATAAAGTTAAATTTTACATGATTTTCATTATAACATATACTAAAACTATAATTTATTCTTTTAGAAAGTGATATTTGAATAGGATGCCAGTTTCTCATCTTGATTAAAAATGGACTAAAATAAAAATAAATCAGCATGAGCTATGAAGGCATCTCATTCCTCTCACCCCTTTTCCTTCTATGTTCCCCATCCTCAAACAGTCATTTAAAAAACAGCTGATTTTCAAAGAGGATTAGAAAAAAGTGAGAAAAAAGAAAATCATTATAAAAAATAAACAAAAAAGTTAAAGATAAAAAATTTAAAATATAAAATGAGAGAAATCTTCAATATTGAGAATGTCATTTTTAAAATAAAGCTTTTTCATTCAGAAAATTTCAACCAGCTCTGCTTTTAAATTATTAGTGGCAGCTCACCAACACCTATTTTCAACAGAAAAGTAACAAATGATTGTTCTCTTTTTTAAAATAATTGTTTTACTTTTGCATTTTTTTATAGTGACAAATCAACCTCTTTCCACTTCTGCCCTCCTCTCCATAATGGTCCTTTTCAGTGACCTAAGGACTTACTCATTGACCACCAATTTAATCAGCAACTGATGCCTGGTTATTATTCATATGTGCAGTGATGCTAAAACAGATCAGATCTCCAGATAAGAGACAGCATTTATTTAATGGCCCAGTCATATTGCACAGGTCATTTACAAGATTTTGTATATCTGTCATGCGAATGGAATCACTTTGCATTGCCTCCCATGATTAATGTTGCAATAGGTGACTATTTGTAGTGACAAAAAGTATGTATGTCTAGAGAATCCAAGTTACAATGTTACTAATGTTTACCCTTTTGAGTAGCGGTTAGACGGTGTATTAAGAGTAAATGGTTTATCAAGTTAGGAGATGCAGAAGTATGATACATTTAATTTATGAGTTAGCTAACTGACCTAGTATATGATTGATGTCATCACTGTAAATAAAAGTAAGTGTCCCATTTGATCGACAGTGCACCAGCCTGATTCAGCTACATTAATGAGACTTGTGTTATTTTGTTGCCCATATAATTCTTAGCAGCTGATAAATTTAGAACAGTGTATGCACTTTTAAGTTGCTTGTCTAGTTAATATTTGGTTCTCAACCTACTTTTTTTGGCAGTTTTCCTAGAAGTGACAAAACCTACCAGAATCTCCCACACTAGCAAAAACTTACTTCTAAGAGCATTTTACAGAGAGCAACTTTTTCAAACTCCAGCCCAGAACTTTGTTCAAACTAAACCAGCAGTTTCTCAAAGCTTATTTGCATATTGGGTCACACAATTCTCAGCAGAACCATCTACTGTAAAGCACACTGCAACATCAAGAAAACCAGGGAAAAAAGTGTTTAGTTTTTTGTATAGTCCAATCTTGGCATGTATGAATTTCCGCTAGCTACAAATAAGTACACACAGTGGTCAACTGAATTGAGACACCAGATTGGCAACCACTCTGATGACTTCATCAGCTTCTACAGAACATAAGGTCTCATTGAAAAAAAAAATCAGTTAAAGCCCTTATGATTGAGAAGGTCTCTTACTAAGTGTGAGCTGGCCCATTACAACATGGTTGCAAAGGATAATATAGACAGGATAATTCAGTCTCCTATAAACAGACTAAAGCTCACTGAGAACTTTACTAGTATTCTATACTCAAGCCAAAGACCCATCTATGTTACACCTTGTAACTGTTGCAATTAGAAGACAGGACAACTGTGTTTTATCTGTATCTCTGATTCACTGGTAGCAGCCCAAAGCTAGAAAGAGAAACAACTGGTAAACTTCAGACTTTAGATTAATTGATGTAAGCCTGCTCCAGAATGTTAAAAATGTCAGCAGCCAAGGAAGTCTTGTCTACACTGTCACTACTAAGGACAGGAAAACAATTGTACAACCCTCTCATGTACTCAAGGCAATTCAGAGCTCCAAAGAACTTCTCAGAAGAAAATGGCAGCAAGGGAAATTTTCCCCATTCAGCATTTGTTCCATATGAGAGAACAAAGCAGAATATGCAAAAGAAAAAGAATCATGCTAGTTACTATAGTTCTAAGTTACCTTTTAAAATCCTAAATTCAGTTTAGACACAGGGCCCAGTTCTCTGATGCACCTGGGACCTGCTCAGGGTAGCTGTGAGGCAGTAGGTAGACATGATGGAGTTGGTTACAGTTTCCTGATTCTCTGCCCTAACCTGGTGGCTACTCTTTCATAGGCCAACTGTCAACGGTCCCCAAGGAAGCATATTTCAGCACAGCAAATGCTCCTGGTGTGTTTCCTCTTGTGTTAGGGCTACAGAGGAGGAAGACCAATAGCCTAAGTGTTGAGCTGGCTGAAAATGGTCTTTTTTTCTGCAGAAAATTTCATTTCAGAAAGGTTGCCTTGGTGCCTCACAGGAATTGTAGTTGGATGCATCATGCTTGCACTCTCCCCTATAGACTGGTTATACTAGTGGAAACAGACATAACAAGAACATGTGGCTAGAAGCTAAAGCTAAAATTTAAAGTAGAATTTAGGCACAGTTTCTTTTTTTCTGTTTTTCAAAGACAGTAACAATGATTAACCATGGGAACAAGTTACCAAGGGAAGTGATGGATTCTCCATCTCTTGCTGTCTTCAAATCAAGTCTGGATGCCTTTCTGGAAGTCATGCTTCAGTCAGACAAGTTATTGGGTTCAATACAGAGGTAGCTGGGTGAAATTTAATGGCCTGTGATGTATAGGAAGTCAGACTAGATGCTCCACTGTCCTATTCTGGCCTTAATCTCTGTGAATACGGCATGATGGACTATAGTCTCATCATGATGAGGGGAGACAACTTCATCGCAGGAGTCCCTAGTTGTAGTGTATCATAGGCAATGTAGTAGTCCATCTGGGGAGACAAGCCCATAAAAGAGAATGGGAACATGAGGAAACTGAACTGCAGCTCTAATGCAGTGCAGCAGGGTACCTGAATTGAAATATTTTTGTTTTCAGGAGTTTAGTGTGACAATACAAATATGCTTTTCTTGGAAAGCAGACACTTTTTGTGAAAAAAAGTCTCATTTAGTCAAAAATCCAATTAAGAAACATTTTGGTAACCCTACACAGGAGCAATGCTACACCTGCTGAGGTCCTCCTACATACTGGAAGACACCAGAACTAGGGAGTTGCAGGCAGCTCCTCTTCCATTTGAGCCACATGCATGGTGCAGGGCTAAGAATCTGGCTTCTTTCCCCAGCATCAGCTCCCAAAAGTGTAGACTTTCATACTGTAACATTCACAAGGTAATACCAAACCTTGGAAGAATGAAGTCAATGATCAG
This sequence comes from Mesoclemmys tuberculata, assembly GCA_007922155.1. Lineage (NCBI taxonomy): Eukaryota > Metazoa > Chordata > Testudines > Chelidae > Mesoclemmys > Mesoclemmys tuberculata. Next base: position 34,001,223 of record ML675609.1, on the reverse strand, counting down.
AGCTGAACTCTACTTCATTACTTTGTTTCTGGGAAGTTCAGATAAATTGTAATCACTTAAGCTTCTGCAGAACTTTCAATTACTTGTAAATCTAATTCCTAGGATTTATTTTATTTCTAATTTTGTTGCCAATAACATAGAAGCTTCAATATGTATTCCATTTAGTAATATATATATATATATAGATAATTTTCATTATTAGATTGTAGCCTTTTCAGAGTTTGTTTACTTTATGCTGTGTTTTATACCACTAGCAAGTTGTATAAAAGAGCAATCTATGGTAAGACCTTTTGGCATTTTACATGCTTATGGACAGTCTCATGTGGTTTAGATCCGTTTTTCAGTGCACTGCTTTTCTGGTAGGATCATAGTCCTTGCAGAAAGGCTGGTATTGAAGCATTTCCTGTAAATTGTGGACATCTCAGTGCAAGACAGCCTCACCTACTCCACAGTGACTCACGCTATTAAGTTAGAGACGTAGGAACAGAAAATTGTTCCATTCATTTATTATTCTTGACAAAAAGAAAATGCCTTGTTCCACAATGTTTTATTACCTGGGAATTATTAAAAGTGAATAATTTTGAATATGATTCCTTTTTTTCATATTATAATAGCCTGACTTGTAAAGACTTTGTCTAAGACCTTTTAATCACACTGGTAGTGCCCAGGTTACAGTGAAACCTTACCTTTAAGGCATGCAAAAGTAATAAACATCACTATGCTAAGCATAAATGGAACAATACAGAAACTAAAGTAATAGGGAATATATTTGACTAGATGGAGAAATGGTCAAAGCCTACTTAAGAAATTGCCATCCTACTTTGCACCTGTGGCAATGACACTGTCCTTGTTTCCCTCTCAAACAAACATCTGTCCTAGAACACAGAGTTCTCCCTTGACCCATTATAGGCAGCATAGGCTGTGATGTCTATAGTTAACATTGCCCATTACTTCCCATAATAAGACCCTGTTTTCATTTATTTGTAAACTTTGTCTACCTTAAGCCATTTGGGCTGAAATTTCTCATGCTGGGTGTCTGCCTCGGACAGAGACTTTTTGGATGCCATCAGCAAAAATGATTCATCCACTTCTCAGAACAAGGTTAGGGAAAAATAGGCTTTTGTCAGGTTGTATATATACAGTATGGAATTGTGCACTTTACCTGAAGAATGCAGTAAAACAGCATTACAACAAAAATGCTTTGTTTCTAAGTTTATTTTGGAGTCTACACAGAGTCCTTATCTCCTTTTAGACACGCATCTTTTCTAACCATCCTACCCTAACTCTATTAAAAGACATCTAGAAATTTATGTATGTCATGTACCCACTCATGGCATGGCCCTACAGGCACCTCATCCCCAGTTCCTTCCTGGATCTCCTAACAACATATTCACGGTCCAGAGTACTTAAAGCAAATGTCTTTGCTTGGGGGCTAATTTATTAAGACTTTATGTAATATAGTCTCCACTGGCTCTTCAGGCCTAATACTTCCTTGTTGGGCTTCCAACTCACTCCTTCAGGATCCCAGAGACCTTCCTGTTCCCTCTGTCAGTCCCACTGTAGTCCCCACTCCCTCCTCCTCCTATTCCTCCTCCTTCCCTGATCCAGGGACACAACTCTTTCTCCTTGGTTTAGGGATTCTACAGCATTCCTTCATCTCCCATTTCATGGAACTTCCCAGAGTCTCACACACCTCTAACCTTTAGTTCAGGGACCCACAGCCCTCCTTCATAGAGGCTGTGCTGTGATTCCGGTAGACATCAGTCCTAGGCCATCTTCTCCCAGTGGGCTCCTTTAAATTACACTCGCCTAGTTCCACCCATACTGGCAGTAAAGACTTTCAAACAAACAGAATTCAAAACATCACCTTCATGAGAAAGTCCTTTCCTCTCAGACATCTCTACCAGGGTGTAGTCTTCCAATCATCCTCACCACTTAGAGACCAAGACACACCACCTCAATTCTTTCCCCCTGGGCTAGATGATAGAAGCTGTCCTTCTCCTGGTAGTGCCTCTCTCATTAGGTGGGAAGAAGCAGATTATATGCTGCCCTTCTTTCCAGAACTTGGCCTGGCTGTCTGAAAGAGAGGGGAGTCTCGTTCTACCCTACACAACAAGGATCCGGTTTAGGTTTATGGGGTCCTGCCACAGTGCAGGGGGCTGGCCTCTGTGACTTCAGGGCCCCTTCCAGTCCTATGTTTATATGCATTTTCTCTTAGCAGATTGGGAAGGACCATTTTCACTTGATTCTTGTGGTGGGTCCATGGTTTCTTTTATAGCTCTCTATGCCTTTGCTTCCATAGTTATGTTCTCAGCTGTGGGAACAGGGGTAGCCAAGCTGGAATTCTGTCTCCCTGTATCTCCTCAGATGGTCCATTTTGGTCTTAATCCTGGCAGGCAACTCTATAGAACATTTCATTTATTCATGACGCTACTGTTCAGTGTCCCTTCCAGGATTTAGCCAGTTTAGGACTCTAATCCTATCTTTTCTGCTCCGAGGACTGTAGAAACAGATGAGGTGCTATCTTTAAAGGATTATTCTAGGCCAGAATTTACCAGATCAACTGGTTCACATTTTGCTGCAATGTAGTATCTTCTGACTACTATCGTTTTATCCAAGACCTTCAGTAAGCAAAAAGGAATCTATTCTCACTTTGGGTCTACAAGAACTTTAGTAGCTGAAGTTTCCCTCTAGAGCCTGTCTCTCAAACTATGTCTTTAGCCATTTCCCCCAACCATCTTTCCCTTGCTGAAAAGCTATCACAGCATGTAGCTGTCTTTATGGTTTCAGCCACTAGCAGCCTGGGCTTACATATGTGCACTAAAAATAGCTGTGTGAACACTGTGGTACTTGTGGAGGCTTGGGCTAGCCACCCAAGCATGGATCCAGGGACGTGAGCTCAGATGGTTTGAGTCTCTGTCAGTGTCACAACATCCATGCTGCTATTTTTAGCATGGTAGCATGAGGCCTTGCTAACATAGGTCTATCTACCCAGGCTGGGAGGCTTGCTCCCAGCTGCAGGGTAGACATACTGCAGGAGAACTTCTTCACTATAAACAAGTCATCCACAAACTATTTATTTCACATACAACAGAACTTTAAAGGGAATTTCTACAGACAGAATTTGCAAGACACCTTTCTGGCACTCATCACAGTTATTAGCCATAATGAGATCCAGGCTAATAGTGAATAAACTCACAATCTTAATTGTCTAAACCTCTTGCTCTTGTTCTAGAAGCACAATTTTAAAGCCACTTTTTCCTCATTTTTGGATGGTTCCATGTTCCCTAATCACTGTCTCCCCCTGAGACCAATTAAGAGCTTAGAATCAAGGGGTTTGACCTTGCAAACTCTAACTTATGCGAAGTATTTTGGGCTGCACTGGCAACCCGCATGGAAGAAGGGGCAGTGAAGAGTTACTAAATCACAAGTGATGAACTTGCTGAATAAAATATTTTACTGAGATAGTTTGGTAACAAGGAAATAGTTATGATAGAAGGACTGGTTCTAAACAAAATATTTTAAAATAATTTTCCAGGTATGAGAAAGTTATCAGATTGTTACAATAGCTAGTAAAAATAACAAAAAACAAATCGTACAAATTGCATTTTGATTTTATATTTGTGGAATTATACAGCCAGGAAGAAAACAAGGTATCTAGGTTATGTTAGCTAGCCTGTAGATCTGGGAATTTACTAGCACAATCTAAAAAGGCAACATGGAGCATAGGATGTACTGGTTGAGATTAAAGCGTTTGACAGCAGAGTAGAGGGAAATGAGTCAGCAGGATTTCATTGATTTTGCAATGACTTTCATTGTTCAGAAGGATGAAGGATTTCAGAGTTAGATATAAGAGAAGTTTGTGAAAAAAAGGTAATAAATATAGAAAGATTTGTCCAAGCTACAAAGTTCGATTGATGAACTTTAGGTACAAATGCATTCCCTGTTACCTTAGTATCTGAGCAGCTGTTTGTCTTTAATATGTTTATTTTCTCTGCAAGTGGGTGGGTGGGGAAGAGAACTATTATCCCCTATGACAGAGTTCACTCACCAGCACGGTGCCTCCAGTGGCCATCTCAGGGATTAGCTCTCTCAGCCAGTATACCCTATCCTGGAGCCTCTCCCATGACCTTCCCCACCTGCAGGTCCTCTTCAGTCCTGGAACTGCAACGTCCTCTTAATGACTCAGCCTCCCACCATGCCACCATCTGTGCGTTCCCCCCTTCCATGTGGGGAGGGGATTATCTTCCAGTTCTATAGTCCAGCCACTTTCCAGTGGCAAGTGGGTGGAACCCAGGCTGGCCCACTATGCTGGGTCTCAGACCAGGGACCCTGCAGATGGCAGCCTTCTACTGCCTCTCCTTAACTTCTCTACCAGTTCTTTTTGAATTCCCTGGGCCTCTTTTCAGTACCACCTTTGTCCTCTTCTCAGGCTCTCCAGCCAGCATATCCCAGTGGCCAGCCAGGAGTGTCCTCTTGCTCCCCAGTTCCTGGTTAAAAACTGCTCTGTCCAAGGTGCTACCTTCTTTCAGCCTGCTAGGAACACAGTCCTCTTTACTGGGGTTACTTGCAGCAACTGACTGCCTCTGGCCCTGCAGCTCATTTTATGTAAGCCTGCGTGGCCCTAATTGGCTGCTCCATGAAGCCTCTCTCTGATTGGCTGCCCCTTGCACAGCCTCCTTAGCTGCTTTCAATTCCTTTTGTGGTGTGGGGTGAATATCCCAACACATCCCTTTTTATAGATGGGAACTGATGCATTGAGTGGCAAAGTGACTTGCCCAAGATCACACAGGACATATGTGGTGGAGTATGTCTCAAAATCCTAGAATAGTGTCCTCCTGAGCAGTGGACCATCCTTCTTCAAGCTTGGGTCTGGTATTTTGTCCTTGGTAGGGATGATGGGATCAAGACCTAAACTTTTCTGAAATACTTTACATGCCATTATACTGTGAACTCACTTGCAATCAGGAGCTGAAGATAATCAAGTGAATCAATTCAGACAGAACAGTGTGCCTTGTTTAAGATTATTTCTTTTTATATCCACAGGAATTTCAGTGAAGTCTATTAATCAGATATTATCGTGAGCAGGATCCAATGAGGAAAGCCACAAAATTATTTGGCAAGTAGCCAAAAAGTTGTCACTTCACTTAACTGAATTTAGTCGGAGCACCTTTGGTCAACAGGTCATGACAATGGCTCAACGGGGGAGAACTGCAGTTCCTTTGCTGTCTTTTAAATCCACAGGGCCCATCAAGGCTAAACCTTGACAACATTACACCATCACCATCTCAGTCTTTTAAAATGGTTCTAAATTCCTACCCCTCTCGGAGTGTCCCACTGGGTTTGTTTGCCTTTGATCAGTCTTTCTGGCAGTAAACATCTGAACTAGGAATTGGGTCTTATAGAGCAAGCACACCCATTACTTCTTAAACTAATAACATCATCATTGGCTGCTTGCCTCTTTCAGTATTCCCAGGTCTCTGAGTGTCTTTAAGATACCTAAATGGGACCAGCTAAAACCAAACCTAGAGAGACCTAGAATTCAGCAGAAATCGTGGGCTGGGAAATGTCCAATTCTTTCAGTAAGAGAAATCAGAAAGTTTGCAGTACATTTTTAATTAGCACAGTATAATAGTTTGATACCTTATCCCAGGAAAAGGCATATTCTCTAATTCCCAACAATGAAATTGGAAGATTAGGTATACTCCACTCCACATTGATATTAATCCCAATCTAGGATTAATCCTAGCCCCTACATCTTATTATACTACCCAAAATTGTGATCCCAGGAATCAAAGAGACATGAATGTTGGAACTGAAGAGCAGACACATATTCTAACAGCTCTGACATCTAATCAACATATACGCCATTCCTATATGTCAGATCATCCAATCTCACAATCCAGATTTCAAAATTAATTTATTTTTAGCTGCAGTTTTGAAAACTATTTTGTACCTAACATGTTGAAATCAGAATGTCATTCATAGCCATTTGGCACTTGCTTATTAAAGTATCTACCATAATCACAAATGAAACTCAATATAAAGGGACTAACAATTATTATTAGTAGTACTGCTGTAGTACCTAGGAGCCCAGGCATGGACCAGGACCCCATTGTGCTAGATGCTGTACAAACACAGAACAAAAAGATAGTCTTTGCTCCAAAAAGTTTACACTCTAAGTATAAGACAAGGGACAACAGATGGATACAGACAGACAGAGGAGTAAAAGTAAAAAATATGATTAGATGTTAACAAATTGTTATTGTTGCCCTGGTCTACACTTACCTGGAAATTTGGCGGCAGTTGGCAGGAATTACGCAAGCCACACAGCTTGCGTAATCGACTGCTGTGCTTCCCTTCTGTGTGCTGTCTTCATTGCACTGCACCAACGGGAACCGTGTTCCTGTTGACGCAGCGCTACACCACTTGAGGGGGTGGTTAACCATTGTCGACTTCCTGATCGATTGAGTGGGTCTACACTGACTGCTCAATTGATCCAGAAAGATCGATCTGATGGCGGCAACTTTGCTGCCATCAGTATAGACATACCCATAGTTGAAAACCAGGTCTAATCATTCTTATTTCTAGAAAACTTACTTAATAACTGTACTGGTCGAAATATGCTCCCTTTATTAATTGTAGAGCTTAATACCAAGACCCCTTTATTGTTTCAGTTCAATGAGTGGAAAACCATTGAAGGGTGGCAGGGGAAGTGAAAATAGCCCAAACCCACGTCATTCTGGATACAGCTTACACCTTTGCAAAGGAGGATTTGTCCTTAATTTCCTGTAGATGAAAAAAGTACTAGCACATGTTCTTCATTTTAAGATAACTCTTTTTATTTCATACTTCATATCTTTGCTTTCCAGAGATTTTCCTCACATTATTCTCCCTTGAGGCCCTGTAAAACTATGATTCCTTTTGTCTGAAATTGACTATGGTGCAGTGACTTGGTTTTTGCTGCTTATACAGGTGCTGCTCACACAGACAATATGGTTGCCACTGGATCATACCTCTCCACTTTTAGGCAATGGAACGTCTAATTCAGTCAGTCCTGAAGCATTGCTTTTGGGCTATTTTTTGTTTTTGTAAGTTTACTTAGCCAAGAGCTGGAAAAGTAATTACAGAGCCTTATAACTAAAGATATTTAACCATAGGGGAGGTAGCAATTAAGCATTTACATTACTTCAGGTGTCCAAAAGCCCCGGAAGGCCACTTATCATGAGTAATATGCAGGTAGAATATGGGTGCTAGGAACTCTATACAACACTGATCACACTGAAGACAATGGTATTGCTCCAAGAAGAACCAGCTAAGCCTGTTTCAAGTGTTGGCAGCAATGATTTGAAAGGTTCACTCATGAGACTATGGCAGGATACACAATTTCATTGGATGTTATTTGGCACCCCCATGGCTGGTACATTGTTTTAGGATTCTTTTTATTAGTCTTTGGTTTAACTTTTCAATAACACCACAAGATGTTAACCCACCTATACTTACTAAGTACGGAGCAAAAACAAAACTAAACTTTACTTCTTAATGATTTTCAAAATTATGAAAATGTTATTGAAGCTGTAATCAAAATATTCTCAGCTTATTTACAAAGATACAAGTTTTGTTAAGTGAATGCAGACACACACAGACAAGCCCAGAGAAGAGAAAATAGGAGCTGGGAAAGAAAAAGTAGAATGGATACTCCTTTTCTGGTCTAGTGGTAGATTGGTGGGGAAGTACTGTCAGCTCCAGGCTGGAGTCTAGACAGATGCTCAGGCACAAACCAAAGCTTGGTCCAGTTAGGATATGTTGGTAAAACCTTAGAAACACCATGGATTGAGATTTAAGAGCATTTACATTGATTTAAATACGTGCATATTGGAGCAGAAATGTAAAGAGAAGGACAATCACAAAGAAAACTAAAAACCAACAAAAAGCAAAGAACAGCTTTGTTTCTTTCCAGGTTACTATGGGTTTTAGACGTCTAAATCCATGGAAAATGCTTATGCTGTTCAGAGCAGTCGTTCCTGAGTTATCACGTAGCTCTTCTGATTCATGTTAACAAGGATATCTTGACCAATCTGAAAACCTGTCTGTTTTAGCAATCCTAGATCACCAGAAACAGCCCCGTTCTTAAAAGAAGGGCCATAAATGTTCCAGGTTCTTATTAGCATGACCTTGTTTAGATGATTTTAGATCTTCCCAAGTAGATCTAAGGCCCTAAATCTGTTAGAGTTTCTCTCCTATAAGTAGGTCAGGCTCAACCTAGTCACCACAACAGCAAGTGGATGGAAGAGAACATTTTAAAAACTGGTTATGTGACTTGGGAGGATTTTTAAATGCATTAAAAAAGTGGGGGTGTCCTACTATCCTAGTTTTCATTTTTTACAGAATATAATATGTACATCCTTCTATCCTGCAAGAGCTTGTACCTCTCACTTAACCAAACATGCATAACACTTCTCATCCCTTTTCCAGCCCATCCTCTTATTTTATTTATAGAATGTATTTCATCGAAACCCCTAGGCTACGTTTTCAGACAGTAAAAAAGGCACTTCACATATGCAAGATCTCTGAATTAAGGTTTTATTGTACTTGGATCTGAATTTCCCTGCTCTTGCCAGTTTGTGATATTAGCTATATAGTGTTAGCTTTAAAGCCAGGATTATGATTCATTTTTTCAAAATGGCATATTCATGTTTATTACTTTCCTGGGGGTTAGTATGGGATGGGTCATATTTTTCTGTATAAGTGTTTAGTGCTTGTGAATGATGCCAGATTGACAGCCTGGCAAGTAAAGTTCTCTCTATATAGCATATGGCAGCAGCACAAACCTTTGTATACTGCACACACCAATATGACTCAAGGCAGTCAAAGAAGAGCAAAGGTATATCAGGTTCCACTTCCAACCAATTCTTGGCTTCTCTGCAGAGAGGCAAAAAAGGTACCAATAAGTGCCTATTCTTTGATGGGGTCAGCTGGCTCCCGGACTAAAACCGCAAACTCAGGCATTTGGTTACATGTGATGAGTGTGGTATAAATCATACCCAGATGGCTTTAATCTAGGTCATCAAACGGTCATCACACAATTGAATTTCAGTAAACACAGACCTGATCCAGATACGAGCTAGTGAACGAAAGGAGGCAGGCTCCCTATGTCATTAGTGATCTTCTACACCATACAGTCCTGCTAATGGTCATATTTGCATCTTTTGCCCCTGTATGTTTTTCCAAACCACTAGAGATTTTAGAAAATACGTTTTGCGTTGTTTTATCAAATAAAGTCATTCTGAAGCAAAACCACAAAATCTGCCTTACTCAGCAATCATCTGATGCAGTTATTTAATAAGGATTAATTAATTGGCTCCTTTGCAATTTACCCTAATGCTATTTTAAATGTATACACTACACGGTCATCTCAGACAGGAGTACAGTCTATGTTAAGAACCAATTATGAAAAATCAGTCTCACGGTCTTGGAAGGGTCAGGTGTCATCAGTTTTCCTCAGCAGCTTTCAGGTGACAGCATATCAGTGTGTTACATGATTATTTTCTTGCTCATGTATGTTTTCAGAACATCTCAAGAACCCTAGTACAGAGCAACTGAAATGTGTTCTGAAGTGCTGCCCCCCTCTCTAAAACTCAAATTCATGACCTTTAGTTTAAGAGACTGACACATTATGAAGAAATGTAAGAAAGCACTTGTCCCCTGTTTTGTGTTCCTCTCTGGCTTTTTATAGGAACACCTGTCCTCTATCAGGTCCCATCAAGGCTATGAATGAGTCACAGGTGGGCTAGAATAGTTCCCAGTTCACCTTATGACAAGGGCCTTCATTAGCTCCTTTAATAAATCAAAATATAAATGTCCCATGTTGAACTATTGGTGGAAGATGTAACGATGCATTTATGGTGGAAGACCCTTGGCTTTGGAATTATTTCCTTCTTTCACTCTGCCAGAATTTGCAAGTATGTTGGACACACAGCAACATGCATTTATTTACTCTATCTTTTTCTTAATCTGACCCACTTAAAAGAAGGTGCTTATGTCTAAAACAGGCAGGGCAGTAGTGGCTGTTTTTGGAAACAATTGTTTAATTTTTTCTATTATAGGCCCAGATAACACAATGATGGATGCAATAAAAGTGAAGTTGTGCATTACACAACTTAGGCACTTCAATATGCCTGTGGTTATAATTTTTTACGCAATGAATGTCTGCCTATTGAAATTCCTAATGAATATTTTGCTGTTTCAAACAGATATAAGCTCAAGACATAACTTCCCATAAGTTTAGGGATGTTCAGACTTGGGATTTTGGATTAGAACTCCCTCTAGTTTCATCCTCCCTGCTGCACTTCCAGAACTTTATAAACTCCTTCTTCTTGAACATAAACACAAATGTATGTACATATGTGTGTGTGGTGTGTAAAAAAGTACCAAAATGAAATACTCCACTGCATGTGCTTCTTTCCTAGAAACTGCCACCAGATCAACTCAGGGTTGCTATATTACTTAGCCACTCTGCCAGCCCCTCCCCTTTTTTGTCCTTAGCTGCTTAGGATGAGGGTGGGGGATGTTTTCTGTTGTGGGTAGCAAAGCATTTAGGATTGGCGCTGCTGCTACCTCTTCATTTCTCCTCACTCTTATGTGTTTGTATGTGATTGTGTTCATTTAGGTTCTCCAAAATGTAAAAGAAAAGACCCTTCAACAGAGCAAAAAATGGGGAGCTAGGCATTTGCCTACAGCTTCAGAAGTAAATTAATAGTTAGAATGGGAACTGTACTGTACATAAAACAGGATATTTAGATCCAGCACATTTTTGCATAAGGTTATAGAACAGTCTTCTTCATCATGGCCGTAATGGAAAATCCCATCTGATGCTGACTGGAGACTAATAAAGATGTTTATAGACTCAGACTCATAGACTCTAAGGTCAGAAGGGACCAATATGATCATGTAGTCTGACCTCCCGCACAATGCAGGCCACAGAACCTAACCCATTGACTCCTGTAATAGACCCCTGACCTATGACTGAATTATTAAATACCTCAAATCATGGTTTAAAGACTTTAAAGTATAGAGAAGCCACCAGCAAGTGAGCCGCGCCCCATGCTACAGAGGAAGGCGAAAAACCCCCAGAGCCTTTGCCAACCTGCCCTGGGGGGAAATTGCTTTCCAACCCCAAATATGGCGATCGGTTAAATATTGAGGAGGTGGACAAACCTCATCAGCCAGACACCCACGAAAGAATTCTCTGTAATAACTCAGAATCCACCCCATCTAACATCCCTTCACAGGCCATTGGCATATCTACCACAAGTAGTCAAAGATCAGTCAATTGCCAAACTAGGCTGTCCCATCATACCATCCACTCCATACATTTACCAGCTCAGTTTTGAAGCCAGATAGGTTTTTTACCCCCATTGCTCTCCTTGGAAGGAATTTCACTCCTCTGATGGTTAGAAACCTGCATTTATTTCAAGTCTAAGCTTCCTGATGGCCAGTTTTTATCCATTAGTTTTTGTTTCCACATTGGCGTTGAACTTAAATAAATCCTCTCCCTCCCTGGTATGTATCCCTCTGATGTATTTAGAGAGAGCAATCATATCTCCCCTCAGCCCTGTTTTGGTTAGGCCTGGCTCTTTGAGTCTCCTGTCATAAGGGAGGTTTTCCATTCCACGGATCATCCTAGTAGCCCTTCTCTGCACCTGTTCCAGTTTGAATTCATCTTTCTTAAACATGGGGGACCAGAACTGCACACAGTATTTCAGAAGAGGTCTCACCAATACCTGGTATAACGGTACTAACACCTCCCTATCTCTACTAGAAATACCTCGTCTGATGAATCCAAGGACCGCATTAGCTTTTTTCAAGGCAACATCACATTGGCAGCTCATAGTTATCCTGTGATCAATCAGTAGCTCAGGTCCTTCTCTTTACTGCCCCGCTCCACAAGCTTTGTTTTCAGTGTAAGAACTGGCGAGCTGGTATCTGTGACATACTGTGGATAGTCATGGGATTTTAGTCAGTAAATTGAGTTAATGGATAACGTTCTTAATTTAAGATCCTATACATTTCATAGGCTGAACTGTATAAAAAAATTAAACAAATAAAGGAAATGTGTTAATTTATGATGACATCTGAGCCATTTTGTAGTAAAAAATACCACGGATAATAGATTCAGTGTTTCTTTTTTAGTGTAGATTAAGGCAATTTATGCAAACTGGGAACTTTTACAGATTGCCAGTGGGTAGACCTTGGCATCTGTGTAATTATGTGGGATCTCTGCATACATTTAAAGGCCAGTTAATAGTTTTAAATAATGTCATTTAAATGAGGACAACTAGACAAGGATTTTGTAAGCCAATGAAAGAATTATGTTCTAAAAATTGCCAGTGCTATCCATCATATTCACACACCTGAAAGCCTGTCACCAGCTATGTTATATAATGCATACATATATGAAAGACAGATTTTTACATTGCAAAACTAATGAAAAAATTCTGACATCACTGGAGACAAATTTGACCTAATGAATGCCTTTATTATCAAAAGTAAGTCACATTGACTTGCCTAGCTACTAGGTATTAGGTCCAGGAAAACTAAATTTTGTTAATCCGTTGTTGTTCAAATATTTCTTCATGTCCAGCTGCCAGTTTCTGTGCTCTGATACTTTGTCAGAAAGAAATACAAATTACTTTTCTACAAGTTCTTGGACAATTTGCTTGGGTCTTCAGTTCATTCTGTTGGCCTTATCAATATAAACCAGGTCATCCTTAATATCTGATTACAATACCTTTAATGCTCTTTAAAAAAAAGGCAGCATACATCATTCTCCCCTTCCTTCTGTGGTACACACACAGGGTGAAATCCCTGCTCTACGGAAGTCAGTGGCAAAATTCAAACTGATTTCATTCAGGCCAGAATTTCACCCATACACTTTAATCTGGTTCTTGGATATTTTGATATTTGTAAGTGATCTGCTTAGTTTCTTTCAGTTGCTAAAGGTAATGGCAGCTCTATGTCAAAATAAGGCATATTACAATATACCACTGCAAGCGGAGCATATGTTCAGTACAAATTCTTTTGTAAGTGCTCCCTGATGTTATGACTTTTTTTTTAAAGGACACATTAATTAAAGAAGACAGCTACCATCTACAGACAGACTTCCACATAGCTCAACTTTCAGCTTTGTCACTCTTGTTTACCACATCCTGTCTGGAATTCTATACAGAGCACAGAAACATCTGAAGGCAGAATAATATACTGTAAATAAACATATAATTACATTGAGAAATCTGTAGCTTATTAGGTGATTCAAGGACGTCCTGGACCTAGGGTATGTCTACACAGCATTTTGGAGTGACGCTCCTAGCCCAGGTCAAAGGATTTGAGCTATTGGAGCTTGTGCTAGTGCTCTAAAAGTAGCTATCTAGACAGTGATTTGAATTTGCAGCTCAGGCTGGAGTTTGGGCTCTGAAGCCCACCCTCTCCATAGGTTTCAGAGCCTCAGCCACATCTTCAAAGCATCATCTACACTGCTAATTTTAGACCTCTAGTGGAAGCTCTATTAACTCTAGTCTTGACCTCGGCTGGGAGGCTCACTCCAAAATATTATGAGGACATACTCTTACTGGTGTTTTAGCAACCACCCACACGCAGTGTGTATCCTGCAGTGTGGTGTGCTAAAGAATCCGCTGCTACATTAATTCTTCTTTTGAGGGGATGTCTACACTGCATCTGGGAGTGTGTTTCCCAGCATGAGTAGATGGATGTACTAGTTTTGCTCAAGCTGGTGCACTAAAAACAGCAGTTTAGCCAGGGATAGCATGGGCTACATTTCAAGCTAGCCAATCAAGTACGAATCCATCTGGACCCCCGGCTATGTACTAGGGAAGCTAGTCTGGGCTGCTGCCAGTGCTACCCCCAGCTACGCTGCTATTATTAGCAGAACTAACACGTCTGTCTATCCATGCTGGGAAGCACACTCCCACCTGCAGTTTAGACATACCCTGAGTGAGTTACTCTTAAAAAATCAGTGCTGGATGTTGCATAAAATTGGAACAAAGCACAATTTTTCTGAGCACCTTCCAAAATTATGCCTCTTTATTGAAAATTATATTTTGATCCTTTCTATGACCTTTTTTTATCTAGATAGAGAATTATAATTAGTTTATTCCATTTACACATTACAGTTTGTGTTTCCTCTGATGAATCAAACTGAAAGTGCATCATAACTGTGCAGAATAAATTACAACAGAAGAGATAAGAGATATTTCCCCACAGAAAATTATAAATGCCTATACTACTCCTGGCTCCAGTATCAAATTTAGGGCACAATTTTTTCATGGAAATGGAGACTGCATTATTAGTAACTATTTTTAAAAAAATCAGGAATAAATCAGACAAAAAATCAGGTATATTTGTCCCCTGCTGGAAGAGAATAATTTGTTTTACTGCCTTTTATACAGAGAAGTGATTGTAAGATGGTTGCCTAGCCATCATTTTGTAACTGTAGGACTTTAATTGGGAGTTAGTCACTTCTTAATATTGGATTTATCCGTTGGTTGCATTAGAGGGATGCTTCCTGGGCTGGTTGAGTCAGATTTGTGGCCCCATTATACCAAAGTATCTGGTGCTGCATCTTTATTTATTTATACAAAAGATGTACAAAAGCACTAGTCCTCCCTATCACCCACCTAGGTAATTGGAAAATAAAATAACACGGGTTTCATAAACCAGAACAGGTCACTAAAGACAGTAATGTTGTTCCCTATCACATCATTTACAAAATCCAAGCACATAACAGCAAGTAAATTGATAAGGACATAATAAATGTCATGCTGCACACGTAACCATCCGTTTTTATCAAGTGACCAAGTACGCATTCCTTTAATAACCACTGTAACTCACCCGATATTATTCTTGCAGAAGTAATATTAAAAAATACAAAACTAAACTTTTTTGAATAAGAATTATTGGTTATATGTATAAACTGATAAGCTGCACATGCAAATCTACATACATAATTTCAGCATAAACTGGTACACGGTTTTCCTACCAAACTGCATATAGTGCATTATTTACAATAGCAGCTAGAAGCACTTTACTAAAATATGTAACTGTCAGTTGATAAATATATGTAAGTGACACAAAGTACGCTGACATCAAGATAACAAAAAATATAAAAAATATATAAAAAATATTAAAAAAACAACTCATGGGACAAATTTAAATTTTCTGTTTTGTAATGAAATATATACTTCTTTATACGTGATAAAAATCAGTGGAGCTTGGGTTTTATACATACTGTTATAGGTTTCTACACTGTCATCAATCACATTGCAACCTAACTTGTTCTTTGGAATGAAGTGTTTTGTTTTTGAAATTTATATTTCAGTCAGTTATTTACGTGTGGACCATCTCCTATTGATTGAATTGGTGCGTGGGTGGGAAGAGGAAGAGGTATTCTTTAGTGGGAAAGCTGCTAAATGGCTTCAATTATCTGTTGAGGGTAACAATTACTAGTGTGCACACATTTTCCAAAAGGAGAAACGATTAATTGAACTGATTTATGAATTTGTTTAGCAGAACAGGCTGTCCTCATGTACACCCATGTATATTTTCCACTAAAATCAATGACAAACACACAAACACAACCAAGGACAGATTTTGGCTTTCAAGCATTTGGCCCTAGATCTCATCATTTATGCATCACATGCCTTTCTGAGACTATCCCCTCCTCTTTTCTCCTTGGGTATCCACAACTGGAGAGGGGAAGTATGCATCACTCCCAGTATCTTCAAACCTTTTAGCAAATCTTTACTTTCAGGCCCTTAATAGTCAAACCCCAACCTACCGGTCATCTCTCATTTGCTACTGAGATGCCAATGCTCAGCTCTGAGTGGCCCATGATGTCAGCCTCCAGTGCCAACTTGTTACATTTTCAAGCAAGCATCTTTGTGCCTTCTCCCAATGTGCCCACACTCTTGGGAGGTTCTCCATGAAAACATCAGCAAAGCTACCTTGTTATCCACCTTCCAATCCCTCCTCCAAACTCTCCTTTGCTATGACACTGAAACAACTTAACAATGGCTAAGATGCTAGTGTACTGAGACCACAGCCTATCATGCTGAACAATACTGTCCTATTGTTTCCTTGTACTGCTGCATCTGTCCACATCCATTTCTTGTCTTATTCTTGGATTTTAAGTCTCTTGCAGGGACCACCTTATTGTTTTTTGTGTTTACAGTGTCTAGCAAAATGGGATCCTGGGCCCTGAGGGGCCTCCTAGGTGTTACAGTAATACAAATAAATAATAACTTCTGACTTGGTGCCCCTTGCTGTAGTAGATCCCTTTGCCAAGAGTTTCATGGGTCTACAAAGAAAATCCTATCAGATATCGCCACTGGAGCTTTGCTGACTAAGGTGGAGAACAGCTGTATGAGCCATCAGGCCCTACAAAGACACATGATGTATGCCAAGATGGTCTTGAGTTCTGGGGGGCGAAGGGGACAGAGAGGACGAGAGGGGCCCTAGGCCCAACAGGAAAACATAAAGAAACTCCATGAGGAAAAGTTTGGGTGTGCTCCAGGTCCATTTTGCAGGTTTTCTACAGAAAACCTCAATCTGGGACATTTTTTGAACTAACAGGGTTATTTACTTCAAAAAAAACCCCCAAAACTAGTCCCAACTAGTCCCAAAAAGCTGTCCCAAAGTAGTGGCTACTGGACTGTCTTGTGAGATGCATTTATCACTAAGGGATCAGACAGATATGAAAAGGAAATAGTATGAGAGGCTCAAATATATGTAAATTAAAGCAAAGTGATTGGAATTTAACTTATTTCACTTTGCATTGTGAACTGAGAAATGGGACTATTTCCATGAAACCCTTGTCTCACGCACTTGAATTTTTTGGCCTATTTTCCAAAGAAGAATTGTCATAACCAATAGCATCATCCATTTCAAGCTTTACTTGTTCAAAGAGTTGATTTAGTCATAACAAGTAATTTGGTAATTTTGGAAATAAGCAAAAAGGATATTCCCAGAGCCTGTAATGATAAGTGCCATAGAAAAAGGAATGGATGGGATTTTCAAAAATACCGAAAAGGGTTGGGTGCCTAACTCCAGAGATGATTTTGAAAACTCCACCCAATGTCAAATTCAGGCTGACAAGGCCAGTACGTGTTTGACATTTTCCCTCTTTGTTTTTTTTAATGAATCACTTCCCATGCATAGACAACCCAGTACAAATGTAGAAAAGGAGGACCATGTGAAAGAAGCTTTTGTTTGAAACTGGTTAGAAAGAACAAACTTCTTCCAATTTGTGTTGGAACATTTCCTCAGCTTTATTTAGCTTAGGCTGTTGTGTATGTAGCCAAGCCTAATGAAGTTTAGGAGCCTAAATCTTGTTTTCAAAGAGGATGTAGGAATTTAAGAGTCTAAATCCCATCCAGTGTCTATGGGATTTAGACTCTTAAGTGCCTAGATGGTGCTAGCCCTTTGGGGTCCTAAACAGGAATATTTTTGTCCCCAACAACACATGCTAAAAAAGAATAAGGGACCCCCCCTTAAACTGCTTGGGGCTGAAAGCAATTGCTTAGTCAGTTTATGCCTAGTGCTGGCTCAGCCTAGATCCCTTTTGAAAATGAGACTTGAACTCCTAAATGAGTTAGGCATTGCAACGCTGAGCAAAGCAGCACCTAAATACCTTTACAAATCTGGGCCTGTATGTTTTGTGGATTTGTTTCACTGTTTATACACTGACTCATCACTATGCTGCCTGTATCCATCTAATTAAAGTGTCACATAATGAATGAATTATAATGTATCCATTAGTGCAGTCTAGCATGTCTAATAATTAACCTTTAAAATAAATATTAAAAGGATGGTAATTTTTACAATGAATGCAAACCATGGTGGTCTCATTCAAGGCCAGGCTTAAGTAAATAAATGCTATGGAAACAGTATAAGATCATTTTAAAAGTGACTTGTTTTTATTAGTTAAATTGAGCATCATTATCATGGCATTGCTTTTACAGAAGAACACCTCAATGGTTCAAAGAAGAAATCTGATTAAGAATCAATAGCATGATATAGCTCTTGGTCAAGAATAGAAAGTGATGCCAGATTTAAAATATGTGGAAGTTGCTTCTGTAAGGGAGAAAATATAAATTCTGCTCATTTACATATATAAGGTTACTCCACTGAATCCTATGATTACTACTCCAGCTTTACCCCAGTGTAACAAAGCAAAATTTGTCCCTCTGTGTTCTAATTTGTAATGCCAGAAACACAGAATTCCTTTTAGGACTTTGCAGTGACTGAGAGACACATTAGTTTTATTCCAAACTACATTAATCTGGAGGCAAATTTCCCCAGCAACCCCCCTCAATCTTCTCTCCCTTTTCTCCCCTAAGCCAACCAAAACCACTCTCTGTGATCCAAGGTGGTAGGCCTCACCTGGAGTTAACCTTCTCCCCCGCAACCCAGAAACACTCTTTTAGAAGACTTTGTACCATCCCCAATCTGATGCTTGTTCATGCACATGACATCAGCAATGCCTCTCACTATATTGGTATGTTAGAGTGGCAGAGGATACAGGAAACTTCCTTATACCCCGAAAATACCTATGCATGGACCAACCACAATTTGACCCTTATGATTAAGAGCATATGGGTATTTCTGACCCTCTCCCAGCTCCCCACTCTCTCCATCTCTCTACCAATATTAGACCTGATCCTAAACTAGGGTAAATTGGCCTAGCTTAATTGAAGTCAATGCAATGCAAAAGGACCTGCAATCCCATTTGCACCAGTGGAGGATCTGTGTTATTATATAGAGCTGGTAGGAAATTTTCCGCTGGAATGATTTTTCACAGAAAATTTTTGATCTTGCACTGTGAAAATTGAAATGAAATATTTAATCTCAGGTCAATTCAATCTGAACTGGAATATTTCATTTTTCTGAACTGACCTGAAACATTTCATTTAGAATCAATTCATTAAAATATTAAACTGCATTTAACAGTCCAGATCCCGAATTGCACATCTGGATGTTATATTAATAATACAATTGTTCTTTAATCAGCAAGGGAAGAGTAAATGGTTTCTTTACTTGAGAGATGAATTTAAAGTGTGCATTCTACCCACACAGCTTGATATTTAACAGAAAACTTAGGTGTCACATTTTCTCAGTTTTCCTAAAGCTTTAATTTATCAAGGTAAAACTAACCACCCCATGGCATTTAAAATTAGTCATTCACTATAGTTTTTCTATTGAGTTATGTAATTCTAGGCATATTAAATTTTTGAGAGGCTAATTTGACTAACCCACCCTGATTACAGTCATCTTCACTGTTAACTATTTCTTTCCTCAAAAAGCATGTTATTTTAAGAAAGCACATGTAAGTTAAATGAGAAAATGGGATACTTTGTTGCGAGCACAATGGCCAAAATCCTATATTTTGGAGAATCGGGCTAAAAGTAGGTATAATCAAATATAATTTGATTTGTCCAGAACATTAAGTATGTATAAAATGTAGAGATCTTCAAACCTAATCTGAAGTTAGGGTTCTTTCCTGTTACTAGTCAAACTAGCAAAACTGTTACCCATCTATAACTGAGTCAGGTGAAAGAAAACTACCTTAGGGCACTTAGTATGCTCTTCCTATCTCTGCAGTACCTTAAATAAGTCATCTCTAAGCAGCCTTACACGAGCACACAAATCCCAACACCGGGACTGATTCTGTCACCCACTCCAGTCCTTATTGTGGTGACATAATTGGACACTTAATGAGACACAACTAGTCAGGGGAGATTTTCGCCTGTGCAATGACAGCATAGGGCCACCATAAGCAAATCTCTATTGCCTCCTTGACAAGCCCTGTTGTGAGGAAGATGCTGGAGGAGGGGCTCAGGGCAGAGATGTAGCACATTGTATTATGGAGTTTCTGGAGCACACAACAGTCCGGAGACATCCAGGGATGTGCCAAGGGCGTCTCTATTTTGTGCTGGAGCTGTTTCGACCCCTGGAGCAGGCCAGAAACTAGAAGGCACAGAAACTGCACAAAGTCACTTGTGTTTCGTTTGTCCAGGAGGCCCAATACAGAATGTGCTTACTGGGGGTGGAGGGACAGGAAACTTTTGTCTTTTGGTGAGCTTTGGAACCAAACATGTCTACTTAAACCTTTAAACCAACAACTTTAACTGTTAGGAGGTGAGAATGCTTTATACAAGATAAGTTGATATTCCCAGAGCATGCTAAATCAGGCAGAGCAGGGACTTGAACCTGTGTCTCACAGGCTATTGCCCTAACCACTAGGCTAGAGGACAAGAGAGAGACTGCCCCTCTCGAAATCAGTACATCTCTGTGAAGCATTTTGTCAAAAGTGTATCAACCCATGCTAATGCCTAATATGAATAGATGTATTTATTGTTAGCATAGCAAAAATAATCAGTTGTTTTCAATATGAAGGTGGCATTCAGTGTTCTCAGTTACATATGTAGATGTCTAGTACTGCATTTTTGAATAATGATGAATGTTTACTGAAATTTCCTTAACAGGAATAAGAATATAAAAACTTCAGAGTGAATTTGGGTTTTTCTGGGGGTTTTTTCAGGCAAGTTAGAATATTAGAGTCTTTTTAGAGTCCTTTTTTTCTCAAGGAAACTGCTTCAATTTATAGTGAGAAGTCACTGAACAGCACAATGCTGGTAACATTTCAGTACAAGAGCCAGAGCCTTTTAGACTACATCCCCGTATTAGACATCAGATCAAGGCCTCATTGTTCTGGGAGCTGTAAAAGCCACATGGGGGAGCAGGGCCAGCCCTATACCAAATAGTGCCCCACGCAAGGAGCATCTTCAGTGCCTACTGTCCTCCCCTCTATTTGAGGTTCGAGGAAACTGGTTCTCAGAAAGTCTGGAAGGTTCCCTGAGATTCTTCAAAGGCCCAGAACATTCTAAGAGGTTAGTGAAAGATAAATCCACATTCAGAATACCTGAAATATTTTATTTCAAACATTTTATTTTCCCTTTGTCACTAACAACAAAAACAGCACCCCAAGCCTGACAGCCCCTAGCCTGGCATCCCAGGCAGTCACCTGGGTCGCCTGCCCCTAAATCTGGCCCTGTGGTGGAGGTTCCGTGTTGTGTGAGGGATTCTCTCCCATTAGAACACAAGTTGCACAGAAAGATATGAAAGCCCATTAGCTGACCAGGTGAGAATCTCCCCCTCCCTCCCAGGGCAAACCCTGTATAAGAGAGCCATTACAGCCTTGCATAACCTTCTCGCAAACTCTTGCATAAGGGGCATGCTGGAGGTGAGAGGAGAATCCTCATAGTTTATGCAGCAGAAAGTTTCCTGAGTTCCTGTTGGCAGTTCTGGAATAATCTCTGCTAGTTCACTCATTTGGAAAGCAACACGCTAGTTCTGTCTTTTTGCAAACAATTAGCATGATAGATTTCCTCTCTTCTGACAGGTTATGTTAATTCTGCAAGGTAGGAGTTAATAACAAGTATAGGAACATCTGCATAGCTGTTTGTGGGACATCAGTACTTGTGCCTGACACTTAGTGAATTATTTTTGCAAAGCAAGCCAATGGAAAGGCTTAAATAGCAACATTTGCTAGAAGAATATAAATAGTACTAATAAAGAATACTGATAAGTAAAGCTCATAAAGTACTATTTCAAGCCAATGTATTTTTCAAGTAATGTGCACGAAATCAAAAGAATAGGTATAGAAAATAAATTTATATTCCTAAAAATTTTAGCTGATTGATCATCTCCAGTCTGTAAAACCAATTATAACTATAATCCAAATGTGACTAACATGAGGCAGGACTCTTGACAGCATTTTTATTTTTAAACGGAATGCTACAGTACAAATATTCAGACGTATTTTTATTTAAAGTCCCATTTTAGTGAATGTCTTGAGAGAAAAAAATAAAGATTAAATTTGTGTTATCATTGATATAAAACCAAAGCTACAATTATTACTTTTATCATTCAAACTCTTAAAACATACATAAGTGACTTAGGAGACTAAGAGCTTGCCTACATTTATAATGCTACAGCGGCAGAAATGCGCTGCTCTAACACTTCAGTGTGGACACTACCTACGCCAACAAGAGAAGTTCTCTCTGGCTGTAGGTAATCCACCTCCCTGAGAGGTGCTACCTAGGCTGATGGAAGAATTTTTCTACTGACCTAGTGCTGCCTACACAGGGACTTAAATCAGCTTAATGCTGTCACTCAGGGGCGTGGATTTTTCACACCCCTGGCCAAGTTGTTAAACCGACTTAATTTTCTAGTGTAAACTAAGCCTTAGTCATGCTTTCAGGAGTGATTTAGGCATTTAGGATTCAAAGTCTCATTCAAAATCAGTGGGAATTAAGCTCCTAAGTGCCTAAACCCACCTTTCAAAAGCACTTAAAACCAATAGCGGTCGATATTTTGAAAGTAAATATATTTCACTTTTTCTGAACTTGTGAATAGAGCTGGGAGAAAAACAGTTTTCTGGTCCTTTGCATGTTTATGAGAGTTCGAATTTTCTTTTTCATCTTCAAAAGTACAAATCTCAAAAACTTTAACAAACCAAAAACTAAAACATATTTTGTTTTTATGTTGATCTTTTCTTTTTTAAAATAACTGTTTTTGGTCTACCTGGCTTAAATTTCAAGAAGAAAAGTAATTTAAAATGGAAAAACCCATACATTTTCATTTAAAATATGTCAAAATTGAACATTTTGACACTTAAAAAAATCTCAACATTTTCTGAGTCAGGAGAGTCAATGAAACTGTTTTGTGAACGGGTCTGGATTCAATTAATCAGCATTTGCTGATGAAGAAAGGTTTAGTCAAAAATTCCCAACCAGTTCTATTGAATACAAATATTCTTGGGCTGTTGTCAAGATTAAATAATTTGCCAAGTTCCTGGCTTCTTTCAGAATTGTCATCCTTGTTTCATTCAGCCTTATGTCTTATATTTTAACAGCTTTAGCGTTGGGTCATTATCATTTATCCTTTAAATTAATAAACAAGTCTTTAATTTAATGTCTTTATTCATATTTATTTTGCTAATTTTTATTTTTGCACTTTGCTGAGTGTTTAGAGCCATTTTAACCATCATCCATTCTTATTTATTATTCCTTAAAATGAGTAAGAAATTGTTGTATTCTTTAGTCTAATGAAAGATGCAGGGGGAAGCAATGGTACAGGGACAGCTGTCTTCACTTTTATCTGCTTCTACTGCATAAGTAAGTAGAATATTAAGACTGTACTATTTTGGTTATTTTCATCCTTATCATAATTATTATTGTTAATTATTAACATTGTAGCAATCCACTGCAGTGAATATATAGAATAATTGAAACTCTTGTCAAGTCTTATAATCTAAGCAACATTGGATCTGGAGTGGTCAGCACTTGTATAGGAATGTCCCAGGATAATCTAGTGCTGCAGGAAATGGCATGAATGATTCAGTAATTAGCAGCAGTATTCCTTTTGAGTCAATATAAGCCAATGCTCCATCGTGGTGCTAAATGTCAAAGATACACCGTGGTTTTGGAGATACAATCCTACACTAAAGTTACCAGTGAAACTCTCTTGACTCGAACAGTCATTCATGATTTAAACTAAAGTGGGAGTGAGAGAAGAACCTGGCCCCTTGCTGTAAAATGTTTGTCAAGTTATTTTTTCTCCTAGGTTACTGATATTTATTTACAACCTTTAATTTTGTTTGTCTTGGAATAACATTATAAATAACAGAGAGGATGTGGCCGCGCAGACTACCAGTGAGAGTAGATACTGGGGGAGGGGGGAGGGAGGATCATATATCCTCCATTGAGGCTCACACTACTGTGTCCTCATTGTTATTTTTTAGCAAGCCAGCAAGATTAAAGTTAATGCAGGCACATCTACACAATCTGCAAACAAACACCTCTGGCTGCATCGTAGCCATGGCCCGAGAAGGAGAATTTGTAGCTCCCCTCAACTTTGTCTATGGAGTTTGCTGCTCACTAGTTAGCAAATATAACTAAGCCTGGGTTATGATATCAGCTGATCTATTTATGACAATGTGACCAACCTCACATACCTGCCCCATTTATTCTTTATGTGAGGTGGGTTGGGGGAGTAATTCATAAGACAGAGAATCTATAACATGAATAAGAACACTTCTTTTCACAGTTTCTTTTCATATTCTGATCTCCTCATCTTTTACCATCTTCATTGTTCCATGAGAGTGATGCTAAATACTGAAATAACACTTGATCTAGCCAGTCATTTAAAAGTCACTGGTTTGCATGGTTGTACATGGTTCAAGTAAATAATTGGGCAGCAATTACATTTTCCGCAACAATGGGTTCAGAGAGCAGCGATTTCTGATATTTCAGTTTAGGTTTACCTTTAGAGTTGACAGCATGAGAACTTAGAGGAAATGATCAAATTAGTTTGGACTGCAGTTTTGAATAATTCATCTAAGATTTTACCATTTTCAAAATGTTCTTGAGTAATTAAAACATTTGTTTCATGTGGAAAAATGCGCTCTTATAGCAAACATAGGAGTACCAACAACACATTGGATGCACTACTGCATAGTGTTATTAATGCTCTATCAAGGAGTAATATCAACAAGAAATATGGCTGATCAAGACATAAATTCTCTATGTGGTGTTCAGTTAGAAAGTTTAAAAATACACTGCAGGTTAATGATCTCTTCAAATACTTCATGACAGTTTCATAAAATGTGTTGATTACATATCATTTTGTGGCAGTTATTCCTTTAGTGGAAACTGACAAGGGCAAGTTAATATCCCTCAGTTATCTGCTCTGTGTCCTTAATGTACAAAATGAGAAGCTAGAAAATTGAATATTAACTGTACTATGGCTATAAATTGATCTCTAGGCGCTGCACATTGGGAGCTGTGGGGGAATTAAATGGAAGCGCATGACCTAATTCTGGCTAAAGCAAAATCATGGTTAATTTTAACAGGAGTACTTAAATTAAGTATATCACCTTTGTGCAGTCTGGAAGTGTACTTGATTTTTTCATTATGTTTATTATGGCAAGGAATGACCTCTGTATTTGTACTGTGAATAACTCTAGTCAGAATTGCTTGACTTGTTACATACATTTTAAAAACTGCTGTTAGGTACAGTGATATTTTTTCTCCTTCACAAAAGCTAAGAGGAAAAATATTTGAACTTTTCCAATCTTTTCTTCAGCGCGTACCCCAACCTCCTAAATCCCCTGAAATGTTAGCCCATAATTTAGCTCCCCTGGAAATGAAACATTTTCTTAAATTTTCACATATCACTCATTCTATGGCTAATTAAGACTTGTGCTCCTAAAATCACTTGCATGCTTCTGTTAAGAAGAGTTTTTTGCCATGCCAATAGATAGCAGAAATGGAAGATGTTTGATTGGGCTGAAAGGGATAGACAATGCCTGAAAATATGCCTGAGGGGAGGGGTAGGCTCAAACACTTTGTAGCCACTCCTACCCTGGCCCTGCATGCCCAGAATGCATATGGATATTGTGCCTGGCTGGGGGGAATGGAGCTGGGTGAGAAGTTTCTCTGTCTCTACTTTCTATTCCTTGACTAGGCTAGGGGGAAGGAAGAATGAATAAATGAATGAGTCAACTGGGGAGATGTCTTCCTCTGCAGGTACCAAAACATAGACCAAATATGAAACACAGGCTCACGTTCTAAGTGACTATCAGCCTCAAAGGTCTGGCCAGCAATGGAGCCCTTTTCAGGGCTGCAAACTCTAGCACTGGGGCTGGTTCTCAAGATGCTGTTTTTCAATACTGAGGGGATATTGGTGGCAAAAAGGGATAATCTCTTCCACTGAGCTACACACCTTGACACACACGTAATCTTGCTTCAGAGACACACTACACCATCAATGTGCAACTTTCAGTTACAGGCTATGCTATTGTGACTCATCACCATCACAAGCAATATGGGTTGGCATCTTATGTTGGAAATTGGCTGTCTGCTGTCACTAGACCAACATCTGGTCCAAATGACATCATAGAATGGCAAGCAATCAAGGTGAAAGAGCATATGCTGATCAATGTCTACAAGCTTATATCAGTTAATGGGCCAACCCCTGCTCTGTCCACTTTGTCAGGTCCTTCCATCTACTGTGGGCAACTTCAATTCCTGCCATGTCAGTTGGGGATACCCTGACAACAGTGCAGAAGGAGAGAGTCTAATAGAAGTAGGCATCAATTACTGACCTACAACTCTTCTATAACGGAAAGAAAACCACCAAGCTTTCACAGTAGCAGATGGGCAACAGACTCTTCATCTGACATCACTTATCCATCTTCCAAGCAATGGCCACCACTAGTCATAGACTGGAAGGTGCTTGAAGCTTTCCCAAAGTCTCAGCATCAGCCGTGTTTGATCACCATGAGTCTGCATATATCAGACAGCTTACAGAAGGCACACTGAAATTTTCTGAAAGCTCAATGGGAGGTCATTCAATCAGAACTAAAGACATCTGTCAATGAACTGGCTGAGTTGGATTTGATATGTCTTGCCAATATAAATGACCTTACCAGTTTTTCTGTTAATTAGTTCAGGCAGCTGATAAGAAATTGAACCCTAGAGGGTATAGCTGGCAGTATATACCTGGATATATGACCATAAAGCTTAAGAAAACAGGAACAGGCCTAGGCTTGTACTACATTCTTATAGAGTGCCTCCTTCATCTGTGCCCAAAAGTTAGCTGCTTCAGTTCCTCAGCCAATGTTTCCAAGACAACTGCATCCCAAAAATCTGGCACAGAGCAAAGGCTGTAGCTGTTTTGAAACCAGAAAAACTGCTGGAAGATCCTAAAAGCAATCAACCCATCTTTCTTCTCTTTGTCACATACAGACTTATGGATGGACTGATTCTGATGAGCACCGATGGAGGTTACTGAACCACAACTGCCCTTTGTTCAGGCTACCTTCACATGAGGAAGGTGTACCCAAAGTCAAGTCCTTTGTCTAACACAGGATACAGAATAAGACTTTGAGAAGGGCAAGATAGTTGACCTTGTGTTAGTGGATCTGTCAGCTGTATATGACACTGTCTGACATGCCAGGCTGACTGACAAGTTGTTGAAGACTATTCCCTGTAAGCCCATAGTATGGTTCATCATAGAAATGACAACAAATGAGAGCTTCATCTTGTAAGGTGGAGACTGTCAGCTGGCTTAGGCAATTCTGTAATGGATTTCTACAAGGATCCATGCTAGTTCCTTTCTTTTACAACATTTACACTTATGACCTAATAACAACAAAGGCCAGTAATCATAGAATCATAGAAGATTAGGTTTGGAAGGGACCTCAGGAGGTCATTTAGTCCAAACGCCTACTCAAAGCAGGACCAACTCCAACTAAACCATCCCAGCAAGGGCTTTGTCAAGCCTTAAAAACCTCTAAGGATGGAGATTCTGCCACCTCCCTAGGTAACCCCTGTGACCCGTCCGTGCCCAGGGTAGCCCACTGATAATGCCAGGGTCAGGGCAGGCTGCAAAAGGAGAGCAAATTCTCCCAGCACTGGTGGGTGACACTGCAGTCAGACTTCCCAACCAGCCACAAACAGTGCTTCTGATTCCCCCACACAGGTTATCAAGAAGCCACTGTGCAAATACACACAGCCCCCTTTACTGCCTTTCAGTCTCTGGCTCCCAAACTGACACTAGGTCCAGTAAAGAGACCAGTTGTTTAAACTCTGTGCTCTTTACTAAAAGATTCCCTCTGATCCCAAAGGACCAGCCACAGTACCAGTTCACTATGAGTTTGGATCTTACCCAAAATACCACGCTGCCAGCCAATCCTTTAGTAACTAAAACTAAAGGTTTATTAATAAAAGAAAGAACAAACAATAAGAGAAGTGTTAAAGGCTTAAAGCAATCAGATCATACAAATGATTTAAAAGTCCATATACATCAGGTTTCTAGAACAATTGTGGAGTTGTATAGTTCCTCTGGTATACATCCAGTACCTGGATGGGTCTAAGTCCTTCAGTTCAGTTGCAAAGTGTGTTGATCCAGAGGTGTGTCCGCAGCTGGACAGGAACACAGAACAAGACCAAGACAAAGACAAAGACAAAGACAAAATGGTTTCTGTGGTTTGATCTTATATACCCTCTGTTACTGGCCATGTGGCTTGTGGAACTTTACAGGAACCAAAATGGAGTCCATAGTCACATGGGCCAATCCTGGTAACTCTTCAGGTATGCCTTTAGTTTCTTCCTAGGCCTTTGGCTTTTGTTAAGGTCTTGATGGGCCATTAAGTGGGCTGTTGTCCTGTGGCCTCTCTGTCTGGAGTGTGTCTTTTACAGCACAGTTTGAAATACAGGTATATCAAAGGTCTCCATAACTTTCTTCACACATATAAAACATGAACACAAATATTATCATCCTATTCAGCATATCATAACCTTTCTAACAGTACCTGACATGGTATGTCTCACATGAATCACTATGATTTTGACATATTAATGTCAAGTAACACAAATGCCCCCCCCTCCTAATGCAGTCCGCATGACAACCCCTTCCAGTGCTTCACTACCCTCCTAGTGAAAAACTTTTTCCTAATATCCAGCCTAGACTTCCCCAACTGCAACTTAAAACCATTGCTCCTAGTTCTGCCGTCCGAAAACTGAGAACAACCCAGTTCCATCCTCCCTGGAATCCCCTTTCAGGTAGTTAAAGGCTGCTATCAAATTCCCCCTCATTCTTCTCTTCTGCAGACTAAACAAGCCTAGTTCCCTCAGCCTCTCCTCACAAGTCATGTGCTCCAGCCTCCTAATCATTTTGTTGCCCTCCACTGGACTCTCTACAATTTGTCCTCATCCTTCCCATAGTGGGGGGCCCAAGACTGGACACGCTATTCCAATTGAGGCCTTACGAGTTCTGAATAGAAGGGAATAATTACTTCCCTTGATCTGTTGGCAATGCTCCTACTAATGCAGCCCAATATGCCGTTAGCCTTCATGGCAATAAGGGCACACTGTTGACTCATATCCAGCTTCTTGTCCACTGTAACCCTCATGTCCTTTTCTGCTGAACCAGAACCTTTTCTGCCTAGCAAGTTGGTCCCCAATCTGTAGCAGTGCATGAGATTCTTCTGTCCTTAGTGCAGGACTCTGCACTTGTCCTTGTTGAACCTCATCAGATTTCTTTTAGCCCAATCCTCTAATTTGTCCAAGTCACTCTGTATCCTATCCCTTCCCTCCAATGTATCTACCACTCCCCACAGCTTAGGGTCATCTGCAAACTTACTGAAGGTGTAGTCCACCCCATCCTCCAGATCACTAATGAAGATGTTGAACAAAACTGGCCCCAGTACTGACCATGGGGCACTCCACTTATTACCAGCTGCCAACTAGACATCGAGCTGTTGATCACTACCCATTGAGGCCCATGATCTAGCCAGCCTTCTATCCATCTTACAGTCCATTCATCCAACCCATACTTCTTTAACTCATTAGCAACTAGCTTTGCTAAAGTCAAGGTATATCATGTCCACCACTTTCCCCACATCCACAGAGCCAGTCATCTCATCATAGAAGGCAATCAGGTTGGTCAGAAATGACTTGCCCTTGGTGAATCCATGCTGACTGATTCTGATCACCATCCTCTTTTCCAAGTACTTCAAAATGGATTCCTTGAGGACCTGCTCTGTGATTTTACCAGGGAGGTGAGGCTGATTGGCCTGTAGTTCCCCGGATCCTCCTTCTTCCCTTTTTTGAAGATGGGCACTATATTTGCTTTTTTCCAATCATCTGGAACCTCCCCTAATCACCACAAATTTTCAAAGGTAATGGCCAATGACTTTGCAATCATATCAGCCAACTCCCTCAGCACCCTTGGATGCATTGCACCCAGCCCCATGGACTTGTGCATATCCTGCCTTTCTAAATAGTCCTGAACCTGTTCTTTCAGCACTGAGGGCTCCTCACCATTTCCCCATTCTGTGCTGCCCAATTCAGTAGTCTGGGAGCTGATCCTGTCTGTGAAGACAGAGGCAAAAAAAGCATTGAGTACTTCAGCTTTTTCTATATCATCTGTGACTAGGTTGCCTCCCTCATTCTGTAAAGGGTCCACACTTTCCCTGACCTTCTTCTTGTTACTAACCTACCTGTAGAAACCCTTCTTGCTACCCTTCATGTCCCTTGCTAGCTGCAACTCCAACTGTGATTTGGCCTTCCTGATTTTATTCCTGCATGCGTAAGTATGTGTATGCAATGACATCTGTCTCATTGATGTGAGTAACTATCTACATGATATCAGAGTCTGTCAGCCAGGGCATGAATGCTCTGGCCATTCACCTTCAGCAGTGGAGACTTAGATTCACTTAATGTAAGACAGTTGCTACAACTTTCTATCTGAACTGTCGCCTGACCAATCAACCACTTACAGTCTGTGCTGAGGATCATCTGCTCCCTTTCCAGCCAGCTGTCACTTATTTAGGAGTTAAACCGGACCATAGTCTTACATACCCATCCCACCTAGAACACCTAAAGAAAAAGATTGCCTCCAGTATTGCTTAGATACAGAAGCTAGTAGAAACATCCTGGGGAGCAGAGGCAAAGGTTCTAGAAACATTCAGTCTTGATGCTAGTATTTGCTCCAGCAGAATACTGTGCAGCAGTTTGGAGCAGTAGTCAGCACATGCATCTTGTTGCTTCAGAACTGAATACAACCACCCCTATTATTAGTGGTTGCCTTAGAATCAGAGAAGTGTAGGACTGAGAGACACCTCAAGAGGTCATCTAGTACAGTCCCTGCACACAAAGCAGGACCAAGCAATAACTAGACTATTCTTAACAGATGTTTTGCCTAACCTGTTCAGAAAAACCTCCAATGATGGAGATTCCACAACCTCCGTAGGCAATTTGTTCCAGAGCTTAACTATCCTGACAGTTAGGAAGTTTTCCCCTAATGTTGAACCTAAAGCTCCCTTACTGCAATTTGATCCCATTGCTTCTTGTCCTATCCTCAGAGGTTAAGGAGAACAATTTTTCCTCCTTCTCCTTATAATAACCTTTTATGTACTAGAAAACTATTATGCACCTTCCCCCTAGTCTTCTCTTCTCCAGACTAAACAAACAATTCTTTCAATCTTTCCTCATAGGTCATATTTTCTAGACCTTTGATCATTTTTGTAGTTCTCCTTTGGACTTTCTCCTATTTGTCCACATCCTGAAATGAGGGGCCCAGAACTGGACATAATACTCCAGTTAAGGCCTTATCAGTGCAGAGTAGAGTGGTGGAATTACTTCTTGTGTTTTGCTTACAACGCTCCTGCTGATACATCCCAGAATGATGTTCATTTATTTTTGCAACAGTGTTACACTGTTGACTCATATTTAGCTTACGATCCACTATAACCCCCAGATCCTTTTCCACAGTACTCCTTCCTAGGCAGTCATTTCCCATTTTGTATTTGTGCAAATGATTGTTTCTTCCTAAGTGGAGTGCTTTGCATTTGTCCTTACTGAATTTCCTATTTACATCAGACCATTTCTCCAGTTTGTACTGATAAATTTGAATTTTAATCCTATGCGCAAAAGCACTTGTAACCACTCCCAACTTGGTATCATCCACAAACTTTATAAGTGTATTCTGTAGGCCATTATCCAAATCATTTATTGAACTGAACTGGACCTAGGACCAATTCCTGTGGGACCCCATTCAATATGTCTTTCCAGCTTGACTGTGAACCACTAATAGCTACTCTCTGTGAATGGTGTTCCAAATAGTTATGCACCCTCCTTATAGTTACTCCATCCAGGCTATATTTCCCTAGTTTGTTTATGAGAAGGTCATGTGAGTATCAAAAACCTTACTAAATTCAAGATGTACCACATCTACCACTTCCCCCCATCAATAAGGCTTGTTACCTAGTCACAGAAAGCTATTAGGTTGGCTTAACATGATTTGTTCTTGACAAATCCATGTTGAGTGTTACTTATCACCTTATTATCTTGATTTCTTGATTATTTGCTCCATTATCTTTCCAGGTACTGAAGTTAAGATGACTGGCCTGTAATGTCTCAGGTTGTCTTTATTCCCTTATTAGCTGCAAATTATTCTCTAGTTTGTATGTGTTGTCTTATATAGCTCTCTCAAAACTTTATCGAGATGCCATAACCCTTATGACTGCATGGAGGGCTAAGATGTATGAAAACAGTGTGCTGTGCACTAGGCTGACAATAGTGTCGATAAATTCAAATAAGCAACACACACTTCCCACACTGCCTCCAGAAGAAAACACCTATAATTGCCATTCCTGCTAACTTGCCACAGCTGGCTTTGTGACCTCTTTTGTGGCAGCCATACATGCATTCATGTCCAGTCCTGCTGCTCCAGTGTTCATCTCAGATGAACAATGGCATGGGAGGTGCTACAGCTATGTTCTTGCAAAGTGGCAGTAACTCTGGGATAGAGAGACAGGCATGAGGATGAAATTCAGAAGCTCTAACTTACACCCACTTGTTTGCAACCTGAATGCAGATCCTGGACGAGGCTTAATGGGTGGCTGAATGGAACGGCCAGAATGGCTGCTACAATGCAGAAATTTGGTATAGTCCAGTCTTCACAGTGTGATTGCAGGGCAGCAATGCAAATGGTCAAATGTGGTGGAAGAGTGCACAATCAGAAGATTGGAAGTTGGACTGTAACACCTTACAACCCTCTATGATGCAGCTGTAAAATGGCTGAATAATCTAGATATTGACTTGAGAGGCATATGAAAGAAGGTGGTTTGTGTGGACCCCTCCCTTGTAATTTGATTAAGCAATTCAGTTCCAGTGAGTAGCAAGTGTCCACTGCAGGTGACCATCACCTGATCAAAGAGACCATCTCCCAGAAGTAACCATGAGACTTGGGAGATGGCTGGGGGACTCATTGGCCTGATCCTGTGTGGGTGTACTCTGGGATTCAGTATGACCCCCACTGCATTCAATGGAGCTGTAATTTGATGCAGGCGCCCAAGTGTGTGGAATTTACTGCAGAGTCAGGACCTATAAAATAATTTGGAAGAAAGCAGGCAAGTTTGCAATTCTTTTCATTTGTAAGAGATGCTATAATATTCTAGAATTAAATAAAATAAATAAAAAGTTAATCAGGTGTCAAGCATCGTTTTTAATGATTGTTTCAAAAACAATGCTAGTTGAATGCTTAGTAGCCTTCTCTCATGAAAAGAACAACCATGTTATCCCAAGTTTTTATATTCCAGGCTTTTTCTAAAGAAACTATTTACTGTTTATGCAGTCACAGCAAATATAAAGCAATAGCAATGGATGAGCTATAAAAAAAGATGACTTTCTTTGGTTGTATTTCACAACCATAAGGGCAGCATCTTATGTAAGTAATACATAAGTAAAGAAATGTTGGCTCTGACTAATAATAGCAGGGTGATGTATTCAAAAAAATTACCTGCCAGGGAGTTATGAATCTTACACGGAAATGAAGCTACTAAGTATGTTAAATAAGGCATGTAGCATGAAAGTATTTATATCATGGGTCATATAGTCTTATAGTTGTCCTGCATAACATTTCATTTCAAGCATTCAGTAAAGGAAAATTAGTTCATTTATACAAAAATCATTCAAAGCAGCTGGTATATTTTTGTATTACTTATTCCAACTAGGCTAGATGCCAGTGCTATAATCATGTATTTTCAGATGCCTCGTTGAGCTCGAACCAAGGTAAATATTTAGGTGATGCAAACATTTTGAAACCCATTGGAAATAAATCCTCATTAGCAGATACAAGCATATCTTATGTATCTGTGTAACAATTTTAACAAATATGAAGTTTACCTATAATGAATATTCAGATTTTCAGATATTTCACTATTCCCAGGTACTCTACTCATTTGGATCACAAGGGAACTCTAGAAAGTGGGTTTAGAGCCATCTCAGAGAAGTCTAAACCCAAATTCTCTTTTCTATGCTTGTTGTCAGGATTTACGGATGAGGCAGGAAATAGTTAAGAGGCTAACTAGTCAGCCATTTTGAACTCAACAGGCAACCAAGCCTCAACTGCAGGACTGAGCCAGATCTGGGAACTTCACTCTAGGGCATCTGGTACCGTCAACCGTGGTCACCCTGGCAGGCACAATGGACCTCAGTAGACTATGTGCAATTGATGATGAGGAGGAGGAGACAACTAGGCCCAGCAGCTTTAATATACCTGATAGGAAGAGGAAGCCTAGGCTCAGAAAGGGGAGACTAAGATTGTGACTGAAAAGCAGTTTATCTTTGGAGTCATTTTATAGCCTGGAAGGGAAAGACTTGGTTTTGAGACAGCATTTGTTCCTGGGACCTTCAACGTCTTATAGAAGAAATCAGCAGCTTGCAGTATTGGTCCCAGTGTGGGGAAAATAACAACCATAATGTTCGTTGAGTCAGCATGGCGGGAGGTGGGGGTGGGGGTGGGGGGGTGTTAGAAAATGCAAGAATGTTGTGTCCAGTTCATCCAAGCACAGATGAATAACAATGTATCACCCTCAGAAAGCTACAGAATCCTTGCATGTATTTAACACCAAACAAGTCCAACACTTATACAATTGAAATAAAATCTGATGCTGTAGATACTGGTTGATTAATAGCAAATAAACATGTTACAAGCTACATATTATTATTAATTAGTATGAATTATTAATATTAATTGAATTATTTTTACCTATAAGAAGTTTACAAACCATCATGCTAAATTAATTGCAAACAGGCAAATGTAGTTTTGTAATTAGCAAAAGGAAGTTGTTCTCTTTCCAATCTGCATTCAGCTTCTAATTAAATCTTAATTAGAAATCAGTATTCCACTTAATTGAATTGCTGTACTTTGTTTAGAAGCATTTAATGTATTTTAAACTACTTACAATTTTAACAATCCCCCCTCCCAAAAGTCTTGCAGGAATGTGAGATTATTGCTGTCTAAATGACATTTTGAGCTATTCTAATGCAAGGCTGTATATCTGTAAATTCAGCTAACACTACATTCTAAACCATGATGAAGATATTAATATCCAGAAACTGAAGCTAGTGCAGAATGCGACTGCCCACTTGCCAGATGGAATTTCATGAAGACAGCATATAATGCTGATGCCTCATGATCTGTAAGGAAATAATTAATGATATCAAGCATCTTAAATGGAGTATTCAGCATCTCTGAAAATAAGGCAACTGAGATTAGGTGGCAAAATTTTGGTATCCACATTTGAAAGTATGGGTCACACATATCTAAAGTTGAACACCCCAAAAATGAGGCACTCAGTATTAGTG
This sequence comes from Mesoclemmys tuberculata, assembly GCA_007922155.1. Taxonomy (NCBI): domain Eukaryota; kingdom Metazoa; phylum Chordata; order Testudines; family Chelidae; genus Mesoclemmys; species Mesoclemmys tuberculata. The sequence goes on along the minus strand of ML675609.1, from coordinate 33,965,929 downwards.
TGCTTTACATAAATTGTGTATTAACTTCTGCCTTAATAACAACCACCCTGTACCCATTCACAGTTGTGTTGCAATAGTTGCACAACATACACTAAATAGTAATGCACCTTGTATAAGAATTCCATTTTCATAGCACTTCTGGTATTAATTAATCCACGGATTAACTAACTAAACTGAAGACAGCATGACTTTGGTCTGTGGGAGTACTGCTGGCATCAAGAAGTTATGGCTCAGAAGGACTTCAAAATCTGTGGTGCCAGCAGTTTGGTAGTTAACTTCAGACACCTCAAGTTTTATTGTAGTTGCAACTGAGTATTGTCTTGTTTTAATATAATTGTATTCACACCCCATGCTGCATTATCCTGACATAATGTCTAAGCATTAATAGGGTAGCAGAGAGATGTTATTTCTAACAAAGGATGGCCTCTTGTTGCTATGAGTCAGTAAAACAAAGCATTCACTTTTGCAATACTGTGTCATGCCTGAAGGGACATAAAGGATGTTACAAATGTAGCATTGCTATGCTTACTTCTCTTGTAGTTTTAATATTGCAGTGCTAATAAACATGTCCTCCTTGTTCACAGTATGCAGACTAGAGCTAGATTAAGGGTTTTTCAGTATCACAATAAAAAAACTTGCACCTCGGGTCTGGCCCATAGGTGAGCCTGAATAGGCCATGGCCTACCCAATTAGCACCCTGGCCCACCCTAATCTGAGCCTGTGTGAATGCAGAAGCTGATGCCCACATGGTTATGGATCAGCAAACCCTGGCTGAAGAGCGCGTCACTCTTATCCCATCTGCAGAAGGCCGTGGATGGCAGGAAGCTGAGTGGAGTACAGCTGCTTGACTGGACTTGTCACTGCCTGCACCCACACCACAAAACTTCTGGCCCCAGGTAGCTTCAGAGAATAACTGACATGGAGGAGAGATGAGTTTGCCAGCTGGGCGGCATCTGACCTGTGGGGTGGGTTTTTAACCATACGTGGTGTAAATAATTGCATGTTGGAAAATGTCTGAGGAGGCTGTTGTCAAATGATGCTGTAGGATTCTAAGTTTTTATTTTTTAAGTTCTCTGATTATTTCCTGAGGTTTATCATAGATTCATTGATCAATGTTTGATCTTCAGTAGAGCTGGCCAGAAAAAAAATATTTTTCATTGGAATTTGCTGATTTGTCAAAACTGAAATGTTTTGCAGAGGCAGTTTGATTTCAGTGAAGTTCTGGTGGAACACAGGCAGGAGTCCGAAGGAAAGCTGCCTGTCAGGCACATTTCTGTCAACAACCTGTCAAGTATCCTGCCAACTTGCCCAGCAGGTTCCAAGCCAGTCTTCCTGCCAGACTGCCTCAGAGCGGGGAGCCCCCACAGCTTCCAAGCTCCATTCCCTTTCACAGAGAACTAAGAAATGTTGGGGGTTTGTTCCAACCTGGAACAAAACCAAATTTTGAAATCCTTCACTAAAAAGGTATTACATTTCTCCACACAGCTAAAATCTTCAGGATGAATTAAAATTACAGCAACGCTCAAAGGATGGAAAGGTGGCTGATATCTACATATTTGGGGGAAATTCATCTGATACAATTCTTGATTTAAGCAGAAGTTTGTCTCTTCTAATTATCCTGCTTTTAAGTATTGTTAGAACGAAGGCAGAGTTGAGGTCATACCTACAAGAAATCATAGCCTCTCATAACCTACTGTTGTATACTGCATTGCTCTGGCCATATATGTTAGTTTTTTCAAGTATAGGAAAGTATAGGAAACTAATCTAAGTGACTAGACCTTGTTAACCTATGATATTGAGAAGGACAAAAGTCAACAGGGAAGCAATGCTAACAGATTTTAACCCTTAAAACCCTGAAGAAGTGTATTCATTCTTCATACACTTCAGTATGGTACTGCCAATGTGTATGCCATTGCCAAACCCTTCCCTCTGTGAATTCCCAGACATACACCACCCTGTACACCTCTGCTAGCGCTTGTTATTAGCGTATAGCATTCATATTTTCGTTTTTCAAAGAACCATTTATTTAATTCCTGCTGTTACGATGAAGTACATGGTCTGTGATCAGCTGGTTTAACTGATCCCTTTGTGTAATGGGAGTGAACAACAAGCATAGTGGGAAGGGGGTGAACCCAGAGGAAGAGGGAATGGCTACGATGCCTCTTTGCTACAGTTATCCTGAGCTACCAGGACGGCCTCTTGAGGCCAGGGGGAGATGGGTGTAAGTTACAGCCTTTGAACTGCTTTCACATTTGTTAGGAACCATAATGGTCTGAGCTAGGCTTGGGATCTGGAGACTCAACAAGTCCTGAGAACCCAGTAATTCACCTATTAGGGTACTGAGTGTCACAAATTCTGGTCCCACATAAAGAATACTGGTGGGATTAGTTTTCTAAGGAACGTAAATTTACTACCATTAATATCAAAGGAAATGCTCAAAACAGTTTTGCTTTTGCACTTGCTCCATTGATGCTGCTGCAAAGAGTTTCTATATTTTAGAAAATGTCTTGTTTTCAGTAGTTAGAGGATGGCAGTTTACTTTAGGAGGTGCAGCCACAGGAGATAAACAACTGTTAGGAATCTCTGTCCACCAGCAATGGAAACAGATCTTTCTGTAAGTATTAATGTTCCTACACTTGCTCCTTGCAGATCGTGGAACATGAGCACTATATGCTGTCTGAATGAAGCTTCACTTGGCAAGAGGGCAGCCACAGTCTACACTCACTTCAGCTTCCAGTTTTTTTAAATCTACAGTAATATTTGTAATAGTGTCTCTGACCTGCTAATGGATATTCTTTTGAAAATTGTTTTCCATTCACGTGTATCTGGTCAGCAGCAACACAACTGGGATTTGTAGAGTGCTGGTGCAATTATCAGAAAATTTTCTTTTATTCCATGATGCATGTATCTTATTTCCATACTGATTTTATAACTCCTGGGTAGTATTTCATTCAAGTACTGCATGTTATCATATGGCAACTCCCTCTGGAGCAGGTAAGTCAGGGTATTTCACCCTGTCTTCGGTCCTCTCTAGCCCTTGGCTTCAGCTCTCCAGCTTACAGCCTTCTCCTTCTGCTGCACCTGCTGCCTTCAGCATACTCTGGCTTGGGGAAGGCAGTCAGCAAACCCTTCTTGCTGCTCTGTTTGCCTTCAGCCTTCCCCCAGGGAACAGCTTCCCTGGCTTTGGTTCTTCAGCTCAAGGAGGATGGCTGGTAACCCCGCTGGCTTTCTAGCTCTAAGCCCCTTTCAGCCTCTCAGCACTGACTTTGGCTCTTGAAGTCAACAAGCTAAGTCCTCCCTTGGCTTCCTGTTAATTCTTCCCTCCTCCGGTACGGGGAGATTTTGATAGACCAGTAAAAGGGCCAGGGATTATCATACTTGTTACTGGCAGCCAAAATCAGTAGGCCTTTCTGCAGGCCTGTGCAGCCTTGGCATGACTTAGCCAGGAGGGGAAGGGAGTCTCTTGCTCAACCTTTGCCTGATCCTGTGTCCCCTCCCTGATGCTCTGGTGGATATGCTGGGATCTGTGTTTCAGGAAAAGACCAATAAGCTTATTTACACATGCCCGCTCGGAGATGTTTGTCCAGACCTCAAGATATGCAGATTCAGTAGGAACACATCTAGTTAATTAAGTACTCTGGCAACCCTAGGTCTAGCTTTTGAAACTTTTTTCCCTCATTTCTAGATGTTATTGTCTACTAACAAGGAAAAATGAGGGCAGGAGAGAGGCTTGGACTCTTTGGGATCTCTTCTTGGACACAGCTTCGGGATCCTCCAATGACAGCTGGAAGATCAGGCCAATCAGAAAGCCATCACTGTTTCCACTCAAAAGCTGTCCCAGACTTTGGTAATTATTGAGGGTTGAGGTGTTTTACTAACCTATTGCGGACATGGGTAAGTGCTTGAACCTAAGTAAAGTATAATTTTAAAGTAAGAACACCCTTGTGTTCTGTTTGTGCCGAAGTAAAGCATAGCTTTGAAGTAAGAGCACTTTTGTGTTATACTGTTTCTACCAGTACATTTATCAGCTGGATGGCCATGACTCCATTTGGCTTATTTCCTGACACAAAGTAAAGTTACCCTGGATAACACTTCTTGGAGACCTCCTCCTGACTCCAGTAGCTGTGATTTATCAGGGCTCTCTTCCTTGGTGCTTTATAATCTCCAGGTGCTGCCCTGACCTCTTAATTGGCCAAATTGGGAGCACCTGTTCTGGCACAGGAGCACTGGACCTGACCTAAAGCCCAATGTACTTTGAACCTGGAGACAGAAATAAATGTAATTTCTGTCCAAAAAAAAGGGGGGGGGGAAATCCCTGAAGCCCCAAGGGCAGGCAGGAGTTAAGCTGGGGGTCAGAATAGTTGGGCCTGGATCTCAGAGTTGTGTGCGGGTGGGAGAAGTTTACAGTGCAGAACATGGGCAGCAGCAAGGAGGGTTGGGCTGCTCCATTCCCCTGTGCTCCCTGCTGGCCTTGGCATTCTGCAGAAAGGCCAAGAGCCCCCCACTCTTTAGCCAGGAATTCCTGATCCACAGCCATGTGGACATTGGCTTCTGCATTCACAGAGGCTCAGAGTTCTGTGGGCCTGGGTACTAAATGGATGGCCAGCCCAGGCCCACATGTGGCTCTGCCCCAGTACACAGTTCAAGCTGCAAAGGGAAAGTGATACTTGTCAATTTCCTTATACAGGTGGCTTTGATGCAAATTGAGTCTTCAGATGTTTGGGAGGTACTCCAATTAACTTCAGCAAGAACCCAAAGCATGCATCCAAAGGTAGGTTCTAGTCTAAGTCAGTGTGACGAGTTTGATGTAAGGGAAACATCTAGGATCACAAGAACTGCAAGCGGCTCCTGCTTCCTCCATGTCTCTGAAGGCCTGGCTTCCTATATCTCCAGTCCCTACCCCACATCTGTTATTGAAAATCCTACAATTCTCAGAGAACCCTGGGAATTACAACACTCAGAATACCTGTTCCTGCAGCAAGGTGTTCTTGGACTACATGTCTGCCTCATTGGGCCCAGCATGTCCTATTACAAAATAGATGAATTCATCTATTTTGGGACCAAAGGCCTACTAGAAATGTTCATTTTTGGTAATACATTCTGTTAGGCACCAGCTGGCAAATATTGTCCCTTTGAACTTCATGAAAATGTTTCTAATGATTTCAGTGGGAAACAGCATTTGGCCCTAGATCTGCTCATATGTCTTTTTCCAGTAAGAGGAGAAAAAGTTACTGTTCTCTGTGCAGAAGCTTTAGTAAACAGGAAACGAGAATATTAATTATCATGGCTAGACCTTACTTCCTAATTTGTCAGTCTGATATATTTATTGAGTGGTTTAACAAGATAGCTATTTTTAGATATGGGAGAGTTCAGCTGTTGTTCTGTTGGCAGATTGCATTTAAAACTAAACTTATGATTATTTTTTTAAAATTTGGAACAAAAGGGTATGTAATGAGTAAACAGAAAAATCAAATTTACAGCCCTTTTAGTTTTTTGCTCAAGTTTATTTTATAAAAAAATACAGTTATGAGAAATCTAATGCTGATTTTCTAATGTTTAAACCATTTACATACATCATTTATGCATTTATCCCCCCATACCTTGACCCAAAACCTTTCAACATTATGATTTCTTCACCATCCATGGGCAATTGCCTTATATGTTATTGTGTGTTGCTTTCTGAAATCCAACTTGATATTTCCTCAGAGAATTCTACCAGATTTGCTAGATTATATATATTGTTTAGGGTTCTACACTGAAGAGTTACTATCAGCTCATATTTTCTAGCTTTTTAATAATCTTGCCAATTTCTTTAGCAAACCCCTTAACATCCTTAAAGAAGAAAACTTTGTTTTTTATTTTATATTTTAGAGATCATTTGCAATTTTTACTCAGTGGTCTGTTTCCTAAAGAGAGAAAAGGGATGAAAGACAGTGAGAGAAGCTTAGCTTTTAAAATATAAAAAGTTTTCCACTTTATTTACCATCATATAATGGCATACACCACCAGTTAAAGCTAACTTCCTAGAAGAATAATGCTGAATTTATTGGATTGGATACACTTGTATCTGGAATAGCTCTGGTTGTGTCAGAAAAAACTTGAAACATATATTTAGTGGGAGGATGAAATTAAATGAGGAAATTTTTAGCTAAATATCAAGAGAGACCAGTGCTGAAGCTTAGATGTCTGGGACATGTAAACAAGAACAATTGTATTCTAAAACATGTCCTATAAGGAAAAATCCTGCATTGGCAGGAAGATGAACTGGGTGACATTATAGACCTAAATCAAATACCCCACAAATAATCTACTATACAACATAGATTCTGCCATTGTACTCCTAATAGAAATATATTTGGTAACTATGTGTGTATTTGAACAATGAATCTCAAATAGCCATTTGATAGTAATCTAACATGGTATATGATTTCAGAGTTGTTTGAATTAGAGTAGACAATTTGGTTAAAGATTTAAGAAAAAATTCAACAACTAAACAAAACCTACACTACATAAGAAGTCACATTTTCCAGAAACAGATTATAGCAGTTATCTCCAAATGTTGCAGTATTTATTCTCTCTCTTTGTTTGTTGTGGAAAGAGCCAACACTTGACCCAGGCAAAAATGGAATTTAACCCAGTGGAGTTTAGGTGCTAAGTGACAGATTTTCAAAGATGCAGATGCAAGACGAGTGGGATTGTCAAAAGCACTTAGACACCTAATTTCCATAAGAGACATAGGGGCTGTTGAAAATACCACTGAGTGCCTTTCTGCATCTGGCCCACAGAACAGACACCCAAGGTGGCATATGTACAATATTTACTTTTTTTCTGAGCAAAGATCAGGAGGGTTTTGCACGAATGATGTGCAAACTTGTTTACTTTTTAAAAGAAATATCTTTTACAGTGCCAAACCAATAAGGAAGATGTGATGGCAGGAAAGAAAAATCCGGAGGTTGAATGAAAATGGAGAAAACCATAAAAAACATGCAAAAGCCTAAAACTTTCCTCTAAAAAGAAAGCAGCAATCTATAAAAGCAGCATATGTCACTTCACAAGGACTGCTCAGAGATCTGAGGATAGAAAATAACTTACTGGTAATGGAAAAGAGGGGAAGCAACTAAACAATGCACCAAGTCAGTTAGGGTTTGAAGGGGTAAAAAAAAAAAAAAAGAAAATTAAGAGTAGAACAAGTTAGAATGGAGTAAAGAGTATGAAAGAAGTTTTACAAAAGTGGCAGGGAAGAATAAGAGAAAGAAGGTAGCTCCATTAATAAAGGAGGATGACTGATTTTAGAATAGAGACTCCTTTTCAGTATCTTTCATTAAACAAGAAAATAAAAAAAAATTAAGTTATGAAATATGAAGACTTTTTAAAAATAGCTATTGCTAAAAGCAGGAAAGTAGATACTTGCAAAACTTCAGTATATTCAGGACATCAGAGCCTGACAGGAGTACCTTAGCATATCAAAGAAATTGGCTAACAAGACTTATGAAAACACTAAGTTATTTTTGAAAAGTTATAGAAACTGGGGAAGTATCAGACAATTGGGAGCAAAAAAAGCAAATAAGGTAGCAATTTCTAAAAAGAGAAAGATTCCTGCAATTTCTGCTTGGTAAATCTAGTTTTATTCTCTAGTAAAATAATGGAATGAATATTGACAGAAGTGAAAGCAACTTGGCGATGATGGAATTTTAGACACAAACTTCTAAAGAACAAACCTTGTAAGACACTTGATTGCTTTCTCTGAAAGAATTACAAAAAAGCAGATGGATGACAGAGTATATTTAAAGCATCTAGACTTTGGTAAAGTATTTGGTACAGTAGGAGCAATTCTCAGTTGTGTCTCAGCCCATTTACTCTTCTCTGGAGGTGCGAAGATGCTGCAAAGGAGGCAAATGTGACCTGAGGAATGCAGCCAGCATAAAAGGACTCTTTGAGGTAGCATAGAGCAGAGGGAATGGCTCTGTGCTGCCCTATCCTTTACAACCAGTGGCTTAGAGGACATGTTGCTGGAGTGAGGGGATGTGACTAGAACCTAGAGGGGTATTGCAACAGAGCACTCAGTAAAACAGTCTTGAAGTTGTTTTAACCCAGGATGGGACCTGGACAGTTCCCAGCAGTGCTGAAAATACAAGTAGCACATAAATAGCTTCCAGCCACTTTTGCCCCTTCATTCCTGTTCTTGCATTGAACAGCTGTTGAGCAGAGCTCAGATAGAACAGATAAGTGGACCAACATGTCATGAAATCTTACCTTAAAATTAATCCAATTTGACTTGGTTATGAACTCTATCAAGCAGGTTAAAAACTGGCAGAAGGACAGTTAAAAACAAATAAATTTTAAACATGCTGAGTTGTGGGACCATCCCTAGTGCAGTCACAGAGAGCAAGTGTTTTATCCAACATGTTCATTAACCATGTGATATGTAACTAAATCTAGGATGTTAATAAGGTTTACAGTGATGCTAACCTAGACAGCATTAAGGACATCAATGAGCAGAGAGAGAAACAATAAAGTGACCTAGAGAGATTTGAAATAGGGGCAGAAAATAAACTGGAGTTAGAACTTGGAAAGGGAGTAACCTAGAAAGCAGTAATGTTAAGGGACCAGGAGGTAATAACAAGCAGCAAATTAAATCTGAATTTGCAAATGTCATGTGGCAGCAAAAAAGGATCAGTGCTAATTTGGGAGGCACATGCAAAGGTATTGTAAATGGAGCGCAGAGCAGATAGTTCTCCTTTAGATGGTTCTAGTGAGACTGCTCCTGTAATACTACATTCAGCTGAGCACTGCTCAATGCCAGGAAGATACAGGAAGGAACAATTTTAATCCCTATTTAAATGAGTTGTTAATTGAGCAGTATGATTACTGGGATGCAGGAAATAGTAACACAACAAACCGTGAATAGCTTGGTTAAACGACAAAGGCAGGGAGAGGACAAGGTAACCATCTATGTGAACACTAAGAGGAGTGACAGGAACCAAGGGATTAGAATTAGAATTGAAGGGCTGAAATGAAGAAAAAGGAAATTTAGGCTGAATGCCATGAAAAATTAGTTAATGGTGAGATTTGTTACATTGTGAAATCTTTCCCATGGGTAAGAGGATGAGGAATGCTCAGAGGGGGTATGGTTGCTCTTTATAAACAGGTCAAGGGGTAAATAGCAGGGAGCTGGTGGAGTTTGTAAACTAAAGGACAATGTTGACACAAGTACGAGTGGATATAAACTGGCCATGAATAAATTTAAGGTGGAAATTCGGAGGTTTCTAGCAATCTCATGAGTGAGGTTCTGGAACAGCCTTCAACAAGAGTAATGAGGGCAAACAGCCTAACTGGTTTTAAAAAGGAGCTTGATAAATTGATTAAAGGGGTTATATGGCAAGGTTGTCTGCAATAGCCAGGGACTGGACTTCATTACCTAGGAAGTTCCTTCCAGTCCTATGTTCCTGTGACTTGAAATTGTCAAAAATGACCAGATAAAACACTAGACAGTGTATTTGGATAACACATCCTGTACTGACAAGTAGATAGAGCAAATGGTTTAACACTGGAACGTCTTTTCCATCTCTAATTTCTATTAATTTAGCAAACCAGAGCTAGAAGAATAGCAAGAAATACTGTATACCACAACCCATTGTAGCAAGTCACAAATTCATGTCAGAGAAGGCTAATATTTTTCTTTTAAAATTAAATTTCTCTAAAATTCTAGAAAAATAGACTTTCTAAATCACATTTACTATTTCAGTGGCTGATATGGTTGAGAGTAACCTGTTAAGTAACCTTCCTTGGTTCATTTCAGACATTTTTATGTTGCAAAACTAGTACTGTCTGTCCCTTAGTAGTGAATGAAATAAATTTAAAGCAGTGCCAGATAAAATTAGCACAACAAAAAAATTAATGCTTGTTGTACAATGTGGCACATGAGACCAAGATCACGCAGCAAAGCCTCAATTAATGTGGTGCAGCAATATGAGCTAAAGTTAATTGGTAACAGAATCAATTAATAATGTTGTGGCTACTATGCAGGTGGAGATGGGGACAGGCAGCAGCAAAATGGTTATTTTGGGGGGAAGGGAGCAGTAAGGAGAGTCTTGCAGGAAGAAGCTGACAGGGTATTGTCTGGTGAGATTTTTATTTTTTTTTTTTTACCAGCAGAGACTATCTCAGTCATTTTCATTACCTGAGCTGAATGATCAGAACAGAATAGCAATAGCTCACCGTTCCTATCTGTCACTGAAAAGAAAACCAAACCAGGTGTGCACCAGATTTAATTAAAATAATCTACCTACTCCATTGTGCATTTCAGTGCTGTGCATTCATTACTCTATTTCAAAATGTCTCTCTCTCAGCTGTTGGTAATGCAAGTCATTACATCCAAGTAGAGTATCTATACCCCAAAAGGGAGAAGAGCCAGAGGCTCCATGAAGTCCACTAGAGACCTCATTATTGCCAATCTATTTATGCAAAAGGTGCTCAGATACTACAGTGAAAGGTAGCAGTATGAAACCCTGGAATAGATAAGATAGCATTGTGTTGAATTCTGCTTCTGTGAATTGGGCCTATGAAATTTTGCAATAAATGAGAATGGAGAAGACACAAGAGTAGGATTAGGATATCGCTATCAAATGATCAAATATCTTAACCTCTCCCCAATGACTTTATTCATTATTTTTCCACCCCTGCTGTTGCTGAGCCATTAAGATTCAGTTTGAAAGTAAAGGGATGGTTTCAGGATGAGCTCTCAAAATAGCTTTATTTTTAAAGCATTTCAGTTTAAAATGTTACTTTTTACCAGCTCTGCTTCCTGCCGATAAAACTGTCTTGAAACTTCAGCTTGTTCACTTTAATAACTGATCTTCACAGAACAGTTATCTTCTGTGTCTCAGTTTCCTCTTATTTTCTGTGATTGCTGCGCCCAGGTTTACCAATAGCTAATTGGACACTGGTGTTTGGCTAACGTTTAAAATGTGCTACTGTTCTGACGGCTGCTGGAGTGGCTATGTTGTTTTCAGGGTTCTTCCACATACATGAATATGTACTAATGTTCAGGTCTCCAAATACCGTCACGTTAGTGCTGCTTTCAAGTGCTTTTGGCTGAGTTTTGGTAACACTGCTCATGTTCTGGTGGTGCATGGTATGGAATAGGAGATGCTTCATGCTGACAGCTCTCTTGTGATAAATACTTGAGCCACCTGTGGAGAATCCTACTTAAAGGGAATCATAAGCTTGAGCAAATTAGAAGCCCCTTTTCCTCTTTCCTCTTGTTTAAAAGGAAGTCTCCATTCCTCCTCCCCCTCCCCCCCCAGGATCCCTCCACATGTTGGATTCAAGACCCATCTCCTCCATGGGACCAAATGTACCTTTTCAGCTTTTGTGTGTGTCACAAGTGCTGGGCAGATCACCACTTATTGAATCTTGGACCTCATAGCTAGAGACTGTAAATGAATGGCTTCACACAGGATACACTGTGTGTTTGAACTCACCCTGGATGGAGCATGCTGGATTTCAGAAACAGGGACATCTCTACTATTTCCACAAGCAGGGATGAGAAAAGTGATTTTCAGTAAAACAAGAGTAACCCCATATCACTTCTAAAAATTCAGAAGATTTGGCTAAGGTCCCTCTTCATCTCCCTACCTTCTTCCATCTCCTATGCCAACTCACTGATGTTAGTTACCACAAGACTCTGATATATGGTATGCCCTAGCTTTACAGAAGAGTTGTGACAACATACAGTACCTGCAAAGAAAATCCAAAAGCATATTTTTTCCTGGCACCTATCTAGCACTAGAAGTACTTCCTTAATTTTTCTTTAAAAAACAAGTCATTAGGAAAATCTATGATGTATTGGTAGAATATTTCAGATCACCCCAACTCCATTTTCACTCATTTTCAGCTTAAAGGACTCTCCCCGAAAAAAACCAGAAGCCTTGCAGACTGCCCAAAAGGTTAGCAAATTCAGGTCTAGTGGCCCAAGGAGGGATGCATTCTAGAAACAATGACCCTCACAGAAAAGAGCCCTAACCAGTCACTCCCTCTCATTTATAACCAGGGGGTTCCAACTTGAGTGTCTCCATTGTTCTCAACTATGTCAGTATGGCCCAGGGAGAGAGGTGTAACCTCAGGCTACTCAATCCCATCCCACTCCATTTAGCTTATTGCCAGCAACTTGAAATCCACCTATTGGACACCAGTGTGTTTCTTGAGTATTGGTGTTATATTCTGACTGTCCTCAACATATTGGTAGCTGCATTTTGCATTATCTTAAGCTTCTGAGTGGTCCCACTGTGACCACAGTTGCTGGAACTAAAGGTGCTGGGGGTGATACCACACCAGCTTGAAGTGATTTCCATCATATTCAGGGTTTATGGTTTGGTTCAATGGCTCTCAACACCCTCTCTCTAAAAATTGTTCAAGCTCCCACCCGACTATGTCTCCCCACACTAAGCACATTGCAACCGCCTAATCTTCAGATGTCAAAGGCATGGTTAATAGGAATAAATACTATAACAGGAAGAGCCAGTTGACTCTTTTGGCTGGATGCAATTTAAAAAAAATAAATAAAAAAGTCCCTTTCAACAGAAGTTCAAAATTTAATGAAATTACAAGACTGTGAAACTATCACAAAGAGTAGGTGCATTTCTTCAACCTGAAGAGCAGATATCACCCTTGCTATATTTTCTGGTTACCTGTCCCAATCCAGCAGCATATCTTCACTTGCTCTGGATTAAGCTTCTGACTACACATCCTCATAAACGGCCATTTTTGGTAAAGCACGAAGAAATTTGTTATACTGCACCATCCTGGTTTGAAGTGAAGAAATGTAGTGCTGAGTAGCATCAACATACTGAATACACTGCAGCCTGTGTTACCACACTAACTCCCCTCTTACAGATTTGTTAAACAGCAGGCGTGACAACAAACGACAGATGAACGAACACTGCAAATGCTTCTGTCATCACAGACCTCAGGGCTGAAAAGTAATGGTCCAAAACCACTCTTTGGGACCTCTGATTCTCACATAGAAATGAGCAGAACCACACGAGAACATCCCTGTCCAGTGCTTTTATTGACCCTCCCCCCAATGTCCCAATAAAACTTTATGGTCAATAACAACAAAGGCAGCAGACAGACCTAATAAGATCAGGATGGACACTTTATCATTGTTCATTGCCTGAAAAAGACCATCTACCAGCACAGACAATGCAACTTCTACTCCAAATTCAAGTCTAAAGCCCCATCCAGTGGAATCCAGGAAAAAAGAATCAGAAATTGCCCCAGCTGACTTGCCACAATCTTCTCAGAATGGTTGATATTTGACAAAATTATCAGTATCAAGTGATTGTTTCCTTAAGCAGGGACCATACCATAGTTTCCTTTTTGTAGTGACCATCCTGTTCCCTCTTCTCATTTGGGACAATTGCCAGTAACAATGCCAGTAACAATTGCCAGTAACAATGCGCACAGTATTTCCCCACTGGCTGTCTCCAGTTAGATGGCACATGCATCCTGTAGAGTACTACTAGCATTTTCAGAACCTCAGTGTGAGACATGGGCCAAAACTTGAGCAGATGTGTACTGCTTCCCTTATGCCATTGGTTTCGCTATAGAAAACCTTTTGTTAATGATTATTGGGATTGGGAGGGGAAGCACTTTCATGATAGATTAACAGCAACAGTACAAGGGAGTCAGGTACCCAACTCCCACTGAAGTTCTAATTTGCTTAGATCCCTTTGAAAACTCTAGTTACACAGTTTGCAGTCTTGACAATGACACCCAGTTCAGAATTTAGTCATCTGGCCGTTCCCCTCTCAGACCCTGTTTAATTCAGTATAGCATGTGCCTGCTAGAATGGAATGGAATGTATGCAAAATGTACATCAGAACACCCTGCTCAAGGGTCAAATTATTAGGTTCTTAACTGGCTGGAGGCCTGATAAATATATATTACTGCCATTACTGTTGACAATTAATCACTATTCTTTTAGTTCAAGTAGCAGAGTCACTGCATTTGAAAATGAGGATCCCCACTTTATGTTCCAGCAGAAGCAAACTTCTTCCACTGCGATTTTTCACAGAAGCTACTTTGTTTGGAATAAAACAGGGTTTTGCTCTTCCAGGGTGTTAATATATTTTTTTTAATCTTAATTATAACATTGGGAGCATCAGAACGAAAAATTAAAAGCAGATAATCTTTGCCATGCAGAAGCTGTTGCAGCATAAAATCTTCTAAAAGAAATAAGTAGTTAAAATCTCAGAGCTGAGAGTAAATTGGATGGGAAAAAAAGAGTCATTTGAAGGGACTTATTGCAATGAAGAGCAGTGGCATCAAGTTTCCTTGGTAGCAGGATTTTATAAACTGGTACAGTATGCTAAAATTAAGTTATTTTCTTCCACTCACTTTTTTCTTTACATGTCAGATAAAAGCCAAATAAAGCAATTGGACTGTTTACTGTAGCTGTTTACTGCTTCCCTATCACATACAGTAGATTCATGCTCCTATTTTAATACTTTATGGCTAGATTGTTCCTGTAATTCATGGCATTGGGTAAAGTCTGGGGTGGTATCATCCTGCACGTGGGGCATTTGAAAAGGTGTTGTTCCCAGCCACAACCTGGCCTTGACAAATTTAATTTAGACTGTCTACCCACAGATCTGCATAACCAGGATATGCAAAACGTATCTATCTGCAGTAACTAAGATTCCGAGTTTCAAAGGATACTAAGTGTGTAAAGATGCAGACAGGTACCTAATGGGATTTTCAAAGGTGCCTATGCAAGTGAGGCACCTATATAACTTCTACTGGTTTTTAATGGTACCTGGTTTTTAATGGTACCTGTCTGCATCTTTCGGTGCCTTTGAAAATCTGGCCCTAAACACATGATTGTTTATTTGCAGCCAGGGAAGAAATTCATTTTCTATTAGGTCTGTACTGTATTCTCACTTTTTTTTTCAGTCCCTATTTCTTTCTTCCTCTATTCCTTTCAGTTACTGGAGGTGTTCCTGTCTGATCTGCTTTTGGTAGAACACTAACAAAAGATTTCCAGGTTGGCAGAATTATTCATTTCAGGATTCCTCACTCCTCTCCCTGCCATTTTCCAAATCAACTTGATTTGTAGCCAAGTGATGCTCCTGTGGGCCCTTTTCAAGCTATTTTACTACATTTACCCACAATAATCAGAGGCAAAGGACAAATAGAAGGCCACATAAATATTTATTACAGTGTTCCACAGCTACCAAGGAGAGAAAATACTTATTTTCCACTAAGAAATCCAGATTGGTTTCTTTATCTGATACGCTCAGGAGACCCACAAATGCTTGCTTGTTCAAGTGAACCTGAAATTATTAATTAAACTTCCATCTGCATCTCTCAGAGGTAATTCATAGTTTGGATATTACTTCTTTTTCAAGTATTCATGACAATAATAGTCCATGTTTCTTGGATATACAGGGTAGTTAACAGGGAGGAGTGGAAGGGCAGGGATGGGGTGGGAAGGATCATAGGGGAGACTGTCAGAAAAGCTAACACAACCCAAGCTTTATTTTTTTGGTGAGCTGTCACAACGGCAGTTATTGCAGGGGCGCTCTAACTGCACAACTCCAGAGGAATCATGTTGCCAGGGAGACAAGAGTGGAATTATCTGGGATCAGAGCAGGCACAGGCCTGGCATTTCACAGCTCTCTAGCTCTTCCTCAGGGTTAGGGGTCAGCTCCAATACTTGAACTCCACCTTCTGCTACTATAATGTATATGTGTGTGTGTGGTGGGGTGGAGAAGGGAAGAGGGGATCCCCATGAGGATATTCTCATGGATATTTCTTGGAGATTTCTGCATGTGAGGGAATGATCTCTGGACCATGAATACTTTACAAAGAGGACAAAACCAAACAATTTCCTTCCTGTGTTTTTAAATTGTATGTTAATATACAGAAACCTCAGGATAGGAGTATGTTTTACAACTATAACATTATCATTCATAATTTAAAATCTAAATTGGAATAATTCCTAGGGGGACCGATTCCACCATCCTTACTCTTGAGGATCTCTCTCAATGAGTAACCCCCATGGTTTTCAAAATCTAATCTAAAATTAATTCAAGACTTTGACAATATCAATGGCTCTAAAAGTCTTAAAATACATTGTCCCCTTGCATCATGCCAGGACTGACACCATTATGTTAAGCATTCCTTAATCATCTTCAGGTAAGGTATATTTCTCAGATGCCCTTTGCAGTTGGTTCCTTTGACAAATTAATTTTTTCAGCTCTAGCTACACCACCTGTCTAGAGATTTGTACCATACTCCTCCTGGTGGTCTCTACCCATCTTACTAATTCTGAAAGTACATACAAGGATTTGTATTTTTCTTCTTCCATCTTCCAGATTCATATTTCCCTGCTGAAGTTTAACACCACGTCTTCTTCTACCCTTGTTGGGAATAACTAGCTTGTCCTTTTCTAAATAAGGTGTCTTTATATATCATCAGACATTTATATATCATTTAAAATTAATTCTCAGTAAATAAGGTCTAGCTTTAAGTAACATGATGCCAGGAAAATGCTCAAAGATGATCAAATGAGACACACTCTGGGCAGAGAGAGAACTACTCAGCAAGATACCTGTTTCTTCTTTTTGCCTTTGTATCTGATGGGTCGGGGTCCCATTCATGGAAAGTTGGCTCATATCATTCCCTTCTGGGTTAGTACATTGAGCCCTTATGGGGTCTCCTAGCCTGGGCTCCACCAGCCCAAGAATTTACAGTGCAATTTTGAACCCTGTAGCCAAAGCCACAAAAGCCTGAGTCAGCTGACTGGGCCAGCTGTGGCTATGCCATGGGTCTTTCATTGCCGAGTAGATGTATCCTTACAGGCCCAGTTCACTATGTGGACTGGATCAAAGCCCATATGATCCTTTATTATGACCTCAAAACAGCAAGTGATACTACTCAGAGAACCCTATTTTCAGCACTGCATGAGAAAACAGATTGAATCAGTCAAAAGATACTATTTTAACTTTAACCCAAAATGTTCTCTTTTGGTTTTTCTTCCCCAGCCTTAAAACAGTTTCATTTTTTTAATTTAGTGATTGAAGTGAGAAAATTTCCTTCCATGTCTTAAGAATTTCAGAGTGCATAAGGTGAACATTTAAAATCTATACAACCCAGGAGTGTCAGACTTTTCAAGGAATGGATCTTCACTGGCATTCAAAAGGTCAAATTCCCCTCTGATGTACTGCCACAGAACATGAGGAGTTACATCAGGGATGATTTTAGCCAATAAAGTCAAAGTTTTCTGGTCTTTGTCCTATATTTCTGCATATTAAATTTTATTTTTAAAACTTTTATTGATTCTATGTAACTGCACCCTAGCAGGGGCTCAACCATAAATTTAAGGAAATGGAAACTAGGTTTACTGCCAGATTAAAACTCTAATTAAATACTGTAAATTAAATATCCTATGTCAAAACAGACTAAAGAATTTACTGTGCAAGACAATGAACGTTGACATTATTCCTCATCTCATCCTATATATGCAAATTCCAAATGTCTTTCTAAGCTTCTGCTACTTGGGTCCTGTGTGGGCGGATAGAACTACCTACATGGACGTCTTTGAATGAAGGAGACCTAAATCAGGAGTTCACAACTCTAGTCATTCTGCAGTTGAGAGGCTGGTCCTGTAGTCTTAAAATAAGTAGTTTCTATGCTTGTCTGGATCTGGAATCTTTTTTAATATAACCTCTATCTGTGAGAGATTTAAGATTAATGTGTCCTAGCTTCTAGAAATGAAATATTTTATGCACAGATTTGATTAAAATGCAATTACAAACTGAAGTCAAGTCACTAAGACTCATAACATTTACTCACTGCTGTTTACATGAGAGGTAATTACAGATACTATTTTTGTAAATCAAGGGCCAGATGATCTTTAACCACAGACCAAGAATTATTCCCAGAAATTACTGGAAAATAAAACCTGACAAACTTGAAAATTGTAAACTGCTTATACATTTTTTTCATTCTCTTTGGGTACTTTCCATTCTAAATTTCTTTCCTCTTTAATCTGATGATTCATTCTGTTAGAATTTAGTGTTCAATGTGTACTGTAAGAGTTCCATAGCTATAAAATGATTTCCATTACCTCACCAAAATAAGTTTATTCATTACACACCACTTCTTGAACAATGGATTTAGGTTTCTAGTTTGGCTCATCCTATTTATTTCTCAATATGGTTGTCAGCTTGAGTAGTACAAAATTCTGATTGGGAATTCAGAACATAATGTTTCCTTCTAATTTTCCAGCTTTCCTATTTTAGGAATCAGAAAATAGTCTATTCTTGCATGGTTCTTGTGACTACTGAAAAGTACTGAAAGTCTCTTTCTGGGTGTTCTTTTATCAGTTGGACCTAGCTCTGACTTCTATTAAATGATGTATTGGAGGAAGGTGCTATATTGATCAAAATTGGTCTCACATCTTAAATTTGTTCTGAACTAGATTAAAGTCTCCACTACACCAAAAAAAAAAAAAATCTTATTTCCTCCACTCCTAGGAACAGCATCTCTTATCCCTTGGTAATGCCACTGCTCCTTCTCTTCCCATGCCAGGCTGCAATCCCCAGAGCTACGGAACTCCACCCTGTGGAGGAATCTCTGTAGTTTCACAGATCAGTGAGGTGGCGGCAGAGGAACCATTGCTCTTTTTCCACTACAGGTTAGGATCCTGATCCAGCAAAATAGGTAAGCATGTGAGTTGTTCTATTGACTTATGTGTTTAAAGTTATGCATATGCTTACATATTTGGCTGGATGAAGCTCTTGGTGCCCTCAGTTCCATATTTTCTTGAACTTCATTGCCCTCAATTTTCTCATTTTGGAAAGCAGTATGTGGCTCAGGTCCCATGGGGAAGAGCCATACTCTGCCTTCATATATTTTCTACTGTCGTATCTTTACTCAGCTACATTTCCTGGATTCACTGAATAGTCTGTTCTTTGTAGCATCTCCTGTCTATGCACACATCTGCACACATACCATACAGAACAGCTGCTTCATTCTTAAGACGTTAAATTTGAACTCAGGGTTTTCAATAAGATTATACTGCAGAGATATTTTTCTGAAAACTGCACATTACGATTCCCATACAGAACTAAACTTCATTTCCTTGTCAGTCATTTTAACAAACTTAACAAACACAGCTTTTGCAAATTAACAATCTTTTAAACTGACTCTCTAAAGTTTTATGAGATTCCAAATAAATATGGTACCCTCTCTGAATTGAAAATATAATTTTACTAAGGCAGTTGAGTTCTCTGGGGCTTTTTGTTTCCCCCTTGTTCAGGAAAATTAACAAAGGCAATCGCATGCCAAAAAAGCACCATTGTATATATCAAACTCATACTTCAACTTTTCATAGGATGAGATTAATACCACCAAATTTATTTTCATTATTGAGATTGGCACTACATAAAGGATTATACGTGATTTATTTAAAAAGAAGAGACCACAGAAAATATGCTAGTGGTAACTGAATGTATCTGCTTGTATGCCTAGTGTTTGAAGCCACTTTCCTAAAAGAACATCCACATGTTATAAGAGCTAAAAGCAGCAAAGCTGTTTGTCCCTGAAGCAAAGGATAACCTACACATCAGGAGGAGTTAGATATTACATGTTCTTGAATGACCAAACAATTATTGAATCCAATTAAAGGACGGTCTTGGTGTTCTGTTGAATACATATTGTAATTTATGCTGCTTAATGGAATAAAATGGTTCAGCCATGAAAACCACAGCTATTGGCCCCCAATTCACCAAGGTACATAAGCACATATTTAACTTCAAGCAAAAGTAGCCTACTGAAGTCAAATCTTTTAGACAAAAGATTATAAACAAGAAAAGTTTCAAATGCATTTTTCCCTATCTGCTTGAAAAATCAGAAAGCCTCTATCAGAAAACAAAAAGGTACTAAAGAGATTAGAAGTCACTGTCCACACGATTTAGCAAAAATGTGTAGATTTTTCATATTTTCTAAGTTTTGACTGAACAGCATATCCTCTGTTCAGTAAGGTACTGAAACACAGTGCATAACTTTAAGCATATGCACATTCCCTTCGGAGCCAGAGGAGGGAGTTGATCAGCTGAATAATCATATAGCAAATAAAATACAAAATACACATAGTACATGCCTGACAGTATTTCGATCACACAAAACTGATGCTAGCAGAAGCAGGAGAAAACAGTATACCTTATTTCTGAGGGTAACCTCCATTCCTTGTTACCAAGGGAACTACTCTTGTAAGTATCACTATCATCAAGAAACCTATTGCTTGGAGCCACTTATCACCCTGACTCAAATCAGGGCTCTTGGGAGCAAAATGCCTTATGAACAACTTGTGCATTAATCTGTCAGTGAAATCCTGTAGTATGCTTTCTTGAAATTCATCATTCATTCCAGACCAAATGCAGTTTATGTAAGGCTGCACTGATTCTTACAGCCATTGATAGAAAGCAATTCAATATTTAGTAGCAACTTTTATAAGTTAGGCAAAGTGATTAGATAAATTATGTTCTATATTAGAGAATTGTAATTCAAAAACAGTAAGAATTGTGAATACTTGCATTACACAGCATTAATTATTGCACTTTCCATTCAAGTCAATTTATAATGACATGATTAACGAAGTTTGTTGTTTGCCTTCGTATTAATAAATGGAAAAAGTTTACTGAAAGAAACCAGCTGAAATAAATTGATTTACTATAGCTTTATGCTGTTTTAACTGAGGCCTAAATATGCAAGCGTACTGCTTTTGCCTTAGCTCAACATATGTACATTTTATGGGACTGATAAAAATGTATATACAAAAGCACACAGAAAACTGCAGTAAAGTAATATTTATCATGAAAATTGGCAGTTTTGAAGCTTGTCAAGCTTCCATGAAAGTTCTACAATCTTTCACAAAATTTATAGCAAAATATTTGTGAAAAACTGAATAAATTTTGAGAGAAATTGAGCAGCCACTTTTGCTTGAAAATACATACTTCTGACTTTTGATAAACCTTAGAAAAGCAACTTAAAATCCACATGGTCCATAGGGATGAATGAGAACAGGGTTAAGAAACAAAGAGGATGTAAATTCTATTCCCACCTCTGCCATTAGTTGTCTTAACTCTTTGTATACATATTCTTTGCACTTTACAAAGTTTATTAGATATACCCATGAGGTGAGTAAATATTGTCTCCATTTTAGAGATTGGGATGTTAGACTCCAGCTTGGAGTCGACCAGAGGTCTTGGGTTTCATCGGTCTGAGGGGAGAAGAGTCTATTCTGGCTCAGCTCCGAGCCAGCAAAAGAAATTTAGATATTTATGAGAAGATATCTCATGAAACATTGGAGAAGGGGTACAACAGGGATGTGCAGCAATGCCACATTGATATTAAAGAGCTGAGGCAGGCTTATCAGAAAACTAGGGCAGCTAACAGCTGTTCTAACTAGGGAAGCTAACAGTCCTTGCCCGAAACATGTTGCTTTTATGAGGAGCTGCATGCAATTCTCAGTGGGGACCCCACCACTGTGCCACCATGCATCATCGATACCTCCGAAGAATCCCAGTCCAGGATGAATGAGGATGACTCTGTGGATGAGGAAAGCAGGGTGCAGGAGAGTGGAGTATCCATTCTCCCTGAGAGCCAGGACCTGTTCATTACCCCAGAGCAGTCCAGCCTCACACAAGACAGCGGGACTGATCAAGATGCAAGGGAAGGCACATGTGGTGAGTGTGTATGGCACACCTTTGTGGTTATGTCCCCAGTCCAGCTTTTTAAAATTAGCTTGTGTTTTTGAAGGGAGGGTCTTACTAGGTGGTGGCAAACTTCAGTGGAGGGTTACTCCTGGAACAGACTATTTATGTGCAGAGGTATTCTCTGAGAATCCTCTCTGGATATCTCAAGGAAACTTTCATGTAGGTAATCTGTTAACCTTTGCAGAAGGTTTCTGACGAGGGCAGCCTTATTTCTTTCATCATGGTAGGATACTTTTCCCTACTACTCTGCTATTAACTGAGAAGGCATCATTGTGAAATACAGCATAGCAGCATAAGGGTCAGGCCTGTATCCCGATGATTGCAGCAAATCTTCCCTTTCCACTTGCGTTATATCACACAATTTCTGCAGGCATAAGCTTTCATGTGCTGCAACCCACTTGCATCTGACAAAGTGGGCTGCAGCCCACAAAAGTTTATGCCCGCAGAAATTTGTTAGTCTTTAAAGTGCTACAGGACTCTCATTGTTTTATCTCTTCTATAGTTTCTTTTAACTCTCTTAGAAAATTCTATTAAAGGGCTATAATTCTCTATTACATTATAATTTTATGGACTGGTTTCAGAAAATTCTATCAAAAGGTTATACATTTCTATTAAATTATAGAAGACTTTTGCATTCTAGATTACAGGTTGGTAAAGCTCGATAAAGTGAAAGCAAGAATAACCAGCCAATGACAACGTTCAAAATGCCAAAGTAATATAATTACACATATGAAATATCAGGGCTCATAGTATGTCAAGAGGGGAAAAGTGTTTTTGATTACAGACTGTACTGAGAGAGGAAAATTGTGCAACACAAACCACTCATCAAATTGGGAACAATAAGACTGACAAGGTGGGTGAGGTAATATCTTTTATTGGACCAACTTCTGTTGGTGTTTGAGTTACACAGAGTTTGTGTTACACAGAGCTCTTGTACTAGAAAAAAAGCTCAGTGTATGATTGAAATATTGTATCTCTCACCAACAGAAGTAGGTTCAATACAAATTATTTCCTCACTCACCTTCTGTCTTTAATATCCTGGGACCAACAAGATTGTCATACACTTGACCATGCTCATTGCAATCATGAGATACCATTTTGTAGTCCTCCTCAGATTTTGCACTTGTAGTAAATGTTCCTTTGTCAACTATCTATGATCTTCAGAGGTAGCTAAAGCCTATACTTTGATTGCTTGGTGTTAAGTCCTTTTATCTCCATTTTAGCTTATCACCAGGAAAAAGACCTGTTCACTTGTTTCCAGAAGACATGTCAGACTGCAAGAAAAATAAATATATCTGCATTTACCTCAGCTTTGATCCATTGTTACCTAAGAGACTGTCTAAGAAATACAAATGATTCACATACTTTCCCTGTAACTACAGCTCTATGCTCTCAGGAGCATAGGTATTGCAACTCTGCCCATCCCTTAACCAGGCCACATAGGGGGAAGGTTTCTTGTGTCCTCTCTCCCACATTTCTCATCTGTGTATAAGCCAAGCAGAACTCTGAAGTGTACAAGTCAAGGAGCCTGCACAAAAAACATGATGAGCTCTATAATTAAAGACTGTTTCACAGGAATGCATAAGCACAATGGAACAGAGTCAAGCTGTGTGGGCAACCATAAGCTAAGTATTGAGTGCTATCCAACAATAGCATTCATTTAATTTACTTTAATATGATGAGGAAGTGCCACTTGCATTTTTTTTCAGATTAGATATTCTGCACCTCTTATGTAAAACTATAGATTTAACTGATGGAAAACAGCTCATTTTAAGAATATTATCTAATGCATCTCCAGCAGCGTTTGAAAACTAAAAGCATCATTTAGCTGAAGTAATAGATGTTGAGATAATTGAGAAATCAAACAGCCCATATACTTCACCAGCTGTTCCTAACAAGAAAAAAGTAGTGTCTTGAGAGTGGGGGTGGAGAGAAGCATAGCAGGTCTTGTAGACAGGACTATAGAGTCTTTTAGCCTATTTTCTAGATCCAAGTTAGTTTACCAGTTGCTACACACTACAATTTCAACCGCCTTTTTGTAACCAGTTAGAAGTTCAATCACTTTAACTAGCTATAAGTAATGTAATTCAGTTTGTGTCTGTACAGCAGCTTTTGTGGCGTCACAACCATCTTTGAGCATCTGCTCCCACCATGCTGTAACTGTTTGTGTTTCAGTACATGGTGGGAGAATCTAGGAAGCTATGATCTGCAGGACATGCAGTGACTGGAGCACATGATGTAAAGTGACAGCAGCAGCAGATAGGACAAAGTTCTTGAAAATAATAAAAGTCCTGTTTGCTCATTATTAGTAAGATATCAATCTATTAATAAAAACAGTTATAAGTAATGAGTTACAGTAAGTATCATTAAAAATTCAATATCTACCACTCTACAGTCTATGTACTACTGCCTTTATATAGTGTAGAAAGATACCATGGTTACTGCATATATGTGAGGTAGTCAATGGGGATTTTATAACAGCACCAGTTGGACTTGGCAACTTGTGAAAACTAAGTATACTTATACTAAAATTAGCTCAATTACTTAAAAACGTGTGTTATATAATAGCATTTTTCTTCATTAATTAACTGAGAGGTTGGGAAAGGTCATTTAAAAGAAAAAGCAATTTTATATTACAATGTATTTTTATTTAAAACAATAAAACAAAATATTTTTAAAAATAAAGGAATGCAATGAAGTTTAAAAGCATCATCTGATAAAATGCATCACAAAAAAGTAATAAAGCTGATAGCCTAAAGTTACTTGGACCCCTATCCTGCAAACAGTTATGCAGATGTGTAATCTACACGTAGGTGATCCCAGAGACTACTCATGTGTGCAAAGTTAAGCACGTGCATAAGGACATGTCTGCACTTGGCACTTGACACTTGTGTGGGTTTTTCTGTAGATCACTTAACATGGATACATATATGTTGAGCAAGCAGTGCTTACCTGCTACATTGTTATATGTTGCATTATTAATCAGAGAGTAAGGCAATTTTGCTGTATGTAATTGTGACCACATAGCACAGCAATATTTCAAATAAGTGCTCCTTCATTGTGCTGCATTTATTCTGGGAATTTTTGTTTTTGTGCTGCACACTGTGGGATACCTAGAACAAAGCAATGGAATTCTTGGGTTTGGGGTCAAATTTAGTAGTTCCCGGATTCCCTTGTTTCATCCCATCATCTATGGCTGTTCTGTAAACCAGCCAGCATCAATATTCAAAATGCTGCTAGGCAGCATGAAGAAAACATTGGCTATCACTGTGATCCTCACGGAGATGAACATAAACCGGCTGCTCCAAGCAGATCTAAATTAAACGCAATGACTTCAGAACCAGACCAATAGAAGCACTTAAGAAGGAGGAGGCTGAAATCAAGCAGACACTTCTAGATCTTTTCCTGGAGCAGCTTTTCTCAGTGGACCACTGCTTTTGGGCTTGACCAGCTACTGACTGGTAGTACAGGATAGTGCTGCAGACCTGGGATGACCAGAAGTGATGGCAGAACTTTAGGGTATTAAAAGCCAGTTTCCTAGAAATCTGTGCAATGCTCCCCCTGGACTGCAGAACACCTACACGAGAGCTGCCATCAGTGGTGTACGATTCATTACTTTCCACTGATGATATGAAACGGGGTTGTTCAAGGAATGAAGCAGAAGGCGGCAAAACAATGGCAAAGATACAGTACTGTATCAAAGATAACACTAAGGCTCTGCCAGGGAGAAACGGGGGTGGTGAAGAAAGGACTATTAATTGGGGATAAGATGGTTGGATCCTCTCATGGATCAGTAACTGGTTAAAGGACAGAAAACAAAGGGTAGGAATGGTCAGTTTTCACAATGGGGAAAGGCAAATAATGGTGTCCCCATAGGGTCTGTACTGAGACCAATGGTGTTCAACACATTCATAAATGATCTGGAAAAAAGGGGTAAACAGTGAGGTGGCAAAATCTGCAGATGATAAAAAATTATGCGAAATAGTGAAGTCCAGAGCATACTGCAAAGTTACAAAGGGATCTTACAAAACTGGGTGACTAGGCAGATGAAATTCATTGCTGATAAATGCAAAACTGTGCACATTGGAAAACATAATCCCAACTATACAAAATGATTGGATCTAACCTAGCTGTTACCACTCAAGAAAGAGATCAGGAGTCACTGTGAATAGTTCTCTGAAACCATCCGCTTGATGTGCAGTGGCATTCAAAAAAGCAAATGGTGTTAGGAAAGGGATAGATAATAAAACAGAAAATATTATAATGCCTCTATATAAATCCATGGTATGCCCACACCTTGAATACAGCGTGCAGTTCTGGTCACCCCATCTTAAAAAAAATATTTATTAGAATTGGAAAAGGTACAGAGAAGGGCAACAAAAATAATTAGAGGTATGGAACAGGTTTCATATGAGCAGAGATTAAAAATGACTGGGACTTTTCATCTTGGAAAAGAGATGACTAAGGGTGATATGATAGAGATCTATTTATTTATAGACTATAGGTCTATAATATATAGACTTTAGGTCTATATAATAGAATATAGACTATAGATCTATATAATAGAATATAGGTCTATTTATAGATCTCTATCACATCACCCTGGTGTGAACAAAGTGAATAAGGAAGTATTATTTACTTCTTCACATAACACAAGACCCAGAGAACACCCAATGAAATTAAGAGGCAGCAGGTTTAAAAAAAACTAAAAGGAAGTACTTCATCACAGAATACATAGTCAACCTTTGGAACTCATTGCCAGGGGATGCTCTGAAAGCCAACTATACAAACAAACAAACAAACAAACAAATGCCCAACCCCAGACACATGGGTAACCTCACTGAGAGTGAGTACATCAATGGCAGTTAGCCAAGATGGTCACAGAAGCTAGAGATACTCAGCGCATGGGGTGCGTCCTTTTGCCAGAGGCTGGTTATGGACAATAGGGGATGGATCACTTGATGATTGCCTGTTCTGTTCATTCCCTATGAGGCATCTGGCATTGGCCACTGTTGAAAGATAGGATACTGGGCGAGATTGACCATTGGTCTGTCCCAGTATGGATATTCATATGTAGGGAATGTGCCTCCTAGGCTACATCCACAGTCTGGCAAACTACTCTTCCCAGACCAAACCTAAGAATCAAGGGGCTCTAAGGAGGAAGAAACTGGGGGAATAGAGTGGGCTTTCAACCGGGCTGGGGTGAGTCTCTGGCAGATGGAGATACAGAAGCTGCAACAGGGCAGTCTGTTTCACCCAGCCCTGAGAGGGAGGTTTCTGAGCTGAGGGGGAATTTTCAAAATTTGCAAGGGAAGATTAAGGTGTAGGTAAGTCCCGTGGCTATAAACTTTCTTGTTTTTACCCACTACTCTGCATTCTGTGCGTCTTTGGGTGAATGAATAATGCTTTGTTTTGAAGAAGTTATGAGTCATTTTAATCAGCAACCTGGTCACAGGTCCCTATAGGTAAAGAGCTTACAGGTGCCATACCAAGGTGGGCTTCCTGAAGAGGGTTGGTGAACAGGAGGTTGCAGTCCAGAAATCTGGTATAAGAGTGGCTGGACCATAGGGTTCTACCTAGAGATGGAGGAAGTCAAGCCTGGTGCCTGAAGGGTACATGATGGAGGTGCTGAAAGGGGTCTCAGCACAGCTTGTCCTGTGCCCAGGCTAGTAGCAGTTTGGGGGTATTTTTTTTAATATGCAAGTTATATACGCACTATGCTAGATTTTTTTTTAGTGCAGGTAAGGTCAAAGAAGTGCACTTTGCCCTTGTAGCATGAGGCGGTGAGGTTTGTGCTGGGTCTTCGTTCCTGTGGGAGTTTGTTGCACAGCATTGAGCTAACCTCCAAGAGAGCTCTGTCTCCTAGAGAGACAAACTCTTATTGGAATAGGGCATATGAGCAAAGGAATTGCCATAATGAATCAGACTCAAAGTCCATCCTAGCCAGTATCCTCTCTTTGACACAAGCCAGCACCAGATGCTTCAGAGAAAGGTATAAGAATCCCACCCCTGCCCCCATACAGTGGACAGATGTGATGTAATCTCCCTCACACTAAGTCTGGACCTCTAACAATTAGTGATTGGCTTGAGCCCTGAAGAGTGATTTTTAATCTCTTTTAATCTCTTTTAATCTCTCCTCCACAAAATTTGTTGTAACTGGCTGTTCCGGATATCCTTATAAACATCCAATCTCTTCTTTAATCTTGTCAAGTTCTTGGCCCCAATGACTTCCTGTAAACTGTGAGACCCATTGCCAAAGCCACACTGGGTGGTGTGGAACAAGTTTCTTTTTATTGATTTCACATTTCCAACCTTTGAATTCCATTGAATGTCCCCTTGAGCAGGTTTTCACTGAGCTATCTACAGTGATGCCCAGCTCCCTTTCTTAGGTTGATAAACTACACATTTCTAAATTAAGTGTAAGTTTTTTCCTCCAATGTGCATTGCTTTGCATTTATCAACAATCTATTTCATTTGCCATCATCTTATCTGCTCACTTAACTTGTTCAGGTCTCTTTGAAGTTCCTCACAGTCCTCTCATGTCTGGATTAATTTAAATAACTTTGTGTCACCTGTACATTTTGTTACCTTTGTCACTCACCCCAGCCCCTTTCCAGATCATTAATAAATATATTGAAATTTGAAATTTCAATTTTTAAATGAAACGTAAAAGCTTCTCACTGTTAACCTTTTGCATGATAAAAATAGATCACTTAATTCCATTGCTTTCTGTCTCCTAGCCAACTTTTGACAGTACTTTATCTATTTTGACAATACTTTACCATGAGAACCTGAAGTTCTTTCTGCCAAGCTGGACCTTTGCATGGAACTGAAAGCATTTCAGAGAAAACTACCACTGAGGTCACGGACTGAAGGCTTATTTCTACTTACTAGTCTAAATTTAGCTTTCAGAATCTTTCTAACATCTTCCCATACACTGACCATTTTATGTCATTCTGGCTCATTGTCTGTGTAACAGGGATATCCACCCCATGAGTTCCCCCTTATGGCCCAGTGTGTGTCTGCTGCACCCTGCCATTTTCCTCTTCTCATAGACCAAAAGACTAAGGTCAGAAGGGACTGCCAAACTCATGGTCACATCTCCTGCACATTGCAGACCACAGAACTTCACCCACCCACTCCTGTAATGGACCACTAACTTCTGGCTGAGTTACTGAAGTCCTCAAATTATGATACAAGAATCAGTCAGGGCCTCTTAAGAACCCCACATCAGTCCAATGACCCTTCTGGGGTCCAAGTTATTCAGTCCTAATATGTGCTGGGCCTCCCAGCCCCAACTCCGGTTCAGTGACATTATTCAGTGAGCCCGGTAAATTTCCCAGAGCTGGGTTCTCTTCAGTCTTTTACTATGGTCCCTGCAACACACACCTGCAGCTGCTTCTTCAGGCCAACTGCAGCTTCCAAGGCTTCTTTCCTGGTTGGCACTTGCAGTCATCCTACTAGGAGTCTTACTGTCTCCACAATCAGCTCCTCTTAAGTCCCACATCCAACACAGGTGTAGCAGGGCAGGGTTAACTGAACAAGACTGGCAAACCCCAGGCCTCCTATCCCTTAAAAGTGCCAGCTACCATGTTACAGTTTGTTTCTTGAAATCATGTTTCAGCTTTTCTTCATGCTTGTAATTAAATTTATATGAATTGAATAAACTAATACATTCATAGATCCCATTTCAGAGCATAGCTATATTTGGCATTATCAGACCATCACTGTAATCATCAGTAATACAAGTAATTTGCACAGGAATGTTACAAATTCTTATTAATATAATAAGATAAATAGAACATAACAAAGGCCATACATACTGGGTCCTACCAATGGTCCATCTAGCCCAGTATCTTGTCTTCTAACAATGGCCAATGCCCAATGCTTCAAAGGAAATTAACAGAACAGGGCAATTATCAAGTGATCCTGTCATTCAGGTCCAGCTTCTGGCAGTCAGAAGTTTAGGGACACCCAGAGCACAGGGTTGTATCCCTCACCATCCTGGCCAATAGCCGTTGATGGACCTATCCTCCATGAAATTAATATAGAGCATTACATTTTGTTAAAAACCATTCTGAAAGTAAATGTATGATGTTTCTGTCATTTAAATAGGGCTTGACATAAGAGAGCCACAGATGTTAGGACCAATTTACTTTAGTTTGCTGATTTAGATGGGGAAAGAGAGGAGGATACATCTGACGTACTCTCTGTGTCCAGCTAAGTTTACTTTTACTGCCTGCATACGAGACCCTCCTAATCTCCTGATTGTTATTCAGATGCTAAATCTTTCACATCAGGTGACTCTCGATGCACTGCTGCACAGTGATAGCAGATGGGGTCTCAAGAACAAAAAACAACAAACAAACATTTATGACCGTCTAAAGCAATACTGTATTTGCTCAGTTACAATTCTAAAGGATACACAAAAAGTTTAGTATTTCCAGGTATGTATACTATTACTGCACTATAACACTCAAGCACTGAAGACCTTATCCAAAGTATTTTAATCAACATCAGTGGACTTCGGATCAAATCTTAACATTCCAAATTGGATGATATGCTGCCTAATGATAACAATGCAAGCTAGATATTATTAAAGCTAGACATGGACAAGGACTGAGCTGCACTGTCTTCCAAGCTATTTATGGGTAGCCCTCCTTCCTCCTGGCTTTAAAAGAAATGCTCCCTATCCCTGGGGACCTCAAACTTAGGCATCATGCAGTGAACCACACAATTTTCCCCATAAGTATATTCTCCAAATAGCAATATTTTCAGGAAAACACTGTAGCGTTATTTACTCATCATTAGTAGATTTGGTGGTTATTCTCTTTAGAGTCTCTTCGAAGGCAATACATCTAAGAAATAAAGGTGGCGAGGGCCAGAGATACAGAAACAAATGGAAAACTTGTTTGCAAATACACAAACAATTATTGAGAAAGACTAATTTTAAATCTATTTGAGATGAATGGTTGTTAAAATAGCTGATGGAGCAGCTCTTACTTAATTCTCCTCACCATACAACTTGCACTTTATAAAGGAAAAATCCAAGAACATGTGAAGTGGGTTTTTTTTTTGTGTGGTCTTTTTGGAAGTGTAGGTAAAATTTTATATTTGATTAATTTTTTACTTTCTGGGGAAATATTTAATTTAATTTTAGTAATTTGCAGAAAAGTAATTTTAAATTACTATTATTTCTCAGAAAAGAAATACTTTGTTTAGCTCAGAGATTTCAGCGAGATTTGTTAATTAGCATGAACAATAAGAGATTTTAAGTCATAACCAAGTTCATTGACGTTGTTCAGTTAAAGTAAACTTAGCAAACCTAATTTTAACATCAGGGTTGCAGATAATGTGCAATTTCTAAATAGCTCAAGAATTTTCATAGATTTGATTTGCTACTGCATATTGTATTTAGAAAAAATTCTAAACTACAATGATCACAAAATATATTTCATACAGATTTGTAATGGTAATGAGGAGAAATATTACAGATGAAAAATGTAAGCAAAGAGGAATCATACAAAGATAAAAAAATTGAGATGTACTAAAAAAAGTACTATTTGCTTTAGAATTTTGACAAATATAATGAATTTTCTAGGAAAGGGAATTTTCTTCATGTCATTAAAATCTTGCTCTCTCTAATGTTAGGTAACATGATCCTATAATTTTAAAACATATTTCTGACTTTAAAGACGCCATTTTGCCTGCT
The DNA here is from genome assembly GCA_007922155.1 of Mesoclemmys tuberculata. Classification (NCBI taxonomy): domain Eukaryota; kingdom Metazoa; phylum Chordata; order Testudines; family Chelidae; genus Mesoclemmys; species Mesoclemmys tuberculata. The sequence goes on along the minus strand of ML675609.1, from coordinate 33,934,432 downwards.
GAATTGAGTGCCCCTTTCTAATGGCTCCGTTTGTTACCTCTATGAGACACGTGTAGGCTCTAGAGAGTTGGAGATGTCTCTTATGTATTTCTCCACAGAGAGAAAAGCAGCTGCTTAGAGTGAGAGTTCTGGTTGACGTTCCTGACATGTAGTTTTCAGAAAGCAATTATGTATAAGCCATTGTAGTAGGATTGTGGTTGTCCCTCCCCCTCTGGCTCAGAGGGTGGCCACACCAGCTCACTATTTCACCATCTATTGACAAGGAGGGTGTCACGCGGGCTGCATTAGGGGGGGGGGCATTTGTGTTGTTTGACATTAATAAGTCAAAATCATAATAATTCATGTAAGACATGCCATGTCAGGTACTGTTAGAAAGGTTATAATATGCTGAATAAGATGGTAATATTTGTGTTCATGTGTAATATGTGTAAGGAAAGTTATGGAGATCTTTGATATCCCTGTATTTCAAACTGTGCTGTGGAAGACACACCCCAGACAGAGAGGCGGCAGGACAATAGCTTGCTTAATAGCCCATTCAAGGCCTTATCAGAAGCCAGAGGCCCGGGAAGAAACTAAAGGCATACCTGAAGAGTTACCAGGATTGGCCCATGTGACTATGGACTTCATTTTGGTTCCAGTAAAGTTCCACAAGCCACATGGCCAGTAACAGAGGGTATATAAGATCAAACCACAGAAACCATTTTGTCTTCGTCTTTGCCTTGTGTCCTTGTTCCTGTCCAGCTGCGGACACACCTCTGGATTAACACACTTTGCAACTGAACTGAAGGACTTAGACCCATCCAGGTACTGGATGTATACCAGAGGAACTATACAAGCCTGCAACTCCACAATTGTTCTAGAGACCTGATGTATATGGACTTCTAAATCATTTGTATATATCTGATTGCTTTAAGCCTTTAACACTTCTCTTATTGTTTGTTTTTCTTTTATTAATAAACCTTTAGTTTTAGTTACTAAAGGATTGGCTGGCAGCGTGGTATTTTGGGTAAGATCCAAACTTATAGTGAACTGGTACTGTGGCTGATCCTTTGGGATAGTAAAGAGCATTGAGTTAAAGCAACTGGCCTCTTTACTGGACCTAGTGTCAGTTTGGGAGCCAGAGACTGAAATGCAGTAAAGGGGGCTGTGTGTATTTGCACAGTGGCTTCTTGATAACCAGTGTGGGGGAATCAGAAGCACTGTTTGTGGCTGGTTGGGAAGTCTGACTGCAGTGTCACCCACCAGTGCTGGGAGAATTTGCTCTCCTTTTGCAGCCTGCCCTGACCCTGGCATTATCAGTGGGCTACCCTGGGCACGGACGGGTCACAGAGGGAATTAGTTAACAGGCCATTTATGGGCACTCTCTGGCCCGCAGGCAGGACAGAGCAACTATGCAATCAACAGACTACTGGGTGGGCCAGGGGCTAAGAGCTCTGGTAGAGGGCTGAGCGCCTCATCATTCTAGGGGCTCAGGTCCCAAGTGGGGGAGCTGCCACTCCAGGGGTGGGGGAGCAGGAGGACACAGTCCCACCCAATTCCACTGTGTCCCAGCCCAGGGCCCTAACGGTGGGGGAGTGTTCCTCCATGGGGTTAGCAGGGAATCCAATCATAACACACTGACAGGGGCACCGGTCCCAACAAAGTCAAATTGCAGTTGGCCATCTCTGGGCTACTTCCTATCCTCTCCTCAGGGTGTCCCTGGGTCACCCTAGGGTAGGTAGCCAGAGGTAGTCACAGCGTTTCCCTTGCAGACACAGGCTCCGCGGTGGGCAGGGAGTCTATGGGCTTGTCAGCAAAGGCAGCAACTTGGGTCTGTGGAGTGTCATTGGTTAACCTGGGGGAGGCAGCCAGCAGCAGTCCTGGCAGTTCCCATGCAGGCCCACGCTCCTGGCTGGGCAAGGCACCCCCAGGCCCATCTGCAAAGGCGGCAGCCAGGAGTGAGCCAGATGTGTCTGTTTCCTTCACTGTCCCAGCCCCAGCTGAGCTGGAGGCTCTGACTTTTATGCTTCCTCTCCTGCCCACCCACTTCCAGTGGAAGGGGTGAGGTTGGTCTGGCTCTGTCCACTTGGGTAGGGAGTTTTAATTAGTTTTAAATGGTAAGAATCTCAAAGGATTGGCGGTCAGCAACATCATCAATGACCACATCTCAATGACCCATTGAGGCAGTGTCATTACTATGAAACAGTGAAATTGACAAAGTCCAAGCTAAAGCTCTCAAGATTTAGATAACAGCTGGGGGCCTTCATCTGTGATTCTCCATCAAGGACAGTTGATTGTGGAATGATGATTAGAAATCAATGAAGAGCGACTAATGATTTGGGGTGTAATGACATACATTACAAGGGTCTGGCTTTACGATAGCATGTGGTCAGAAATGTCTGACAACTAAACCCCAAGATAGGCACCGAAAAACTGAGGCATTCCATATTATGTCACTTTACAAAACGTAGACCTCAGCAAGTAAGATTGCTTTATTAAATATCAGTTTAAAAGAAAAGTTACTTCAAGTATTTTAAATATGCTTTATCAAATTATAGCTGTTCATAAAGAGTATCTCTTGACTATTTAGTACCAAATATAGCTCTGAGCACTGCTGAGAGGTGGAGTGGGCTGGGGACACTTGAAGATGTGTTCTTTGTGCCATGAATCCTGACATCTAGAATCAGATTCTACTGGGCAGGCAAGGTAAATGAATGTGTGTGTAAGGGCCACTTTGCTGCCCTAAAAAGAACGAGCATTTGCTCTCGTCTAGTCCATTCTGGAAACTGCATTCTCTAGTTACCAGACCATGCGTCATCTGAACCAGAGGAGCTGAGGTTAAAAGAACTGTTAAAGAAAGGAATACTGTAAAATATTTAATAAAATTAGATGCATATGGGAGAAGGAAAAAAAGGAACAAAACCCATGTAGCAAAACAACTCCTGACTGGCTATTTAAGGAGGCCCAAAAATATGTTATCAATTTTGAAGTCGTTTTAATTATACTCACTGGCATAACATCATCATAAACTTGGAAAATACCCCAGTGGAACACAGGTTTAATGGAGATAAAGGGGAGGATTACTCTGTGAGGGAAGATCAAGCTCTTTTTTGCTCCTTTATAGAGTTGGGTGAAATCTTTTGCACTAAACTTTTTCTGTCAAAGAATGCAGATTTGGCAACATTTAAATGTTTTATATACATGTCAATTTTATGCCAAATTGCTCTGGTTAAAAAAACTAAACAAAAATTATAAAAGGAAACTTTCATTTGGAAACATTTTGATTTTTGGTTCAAAATAACTTTATAATTTTTCTTTAATTTTATTAAAAACAAATGTTAAATGCTTGAAAACAAAACCTTTTGTTTCAGGTTAATGAAACATTTCTTTAGATTTAAACCAATTTTTCCCCCCAATTTTTTTCTAAATTGTCAGCAAACTGAGAAACCTGTTATTTGCCCAGGCTTATGCCTTTATCCTGAATCCATTCCTGCACCTACTAGCTAATCTTAAAAACAAACAAACAAACAAACAAACAAACAAACCCACTACTATTAAACAAGACACATAAAAAGAAGCCACATACCATTTTAGCTCAGCGTAAGGAATAGATACTTTTGGATGGTCACTATAACAAAAATTGCCAAGGAAATAAACTGACAAATTTGGACTGGAGTGTAATCTATACTGAAATACCTGCTAGGAAAAAAGGGATTTACAGCATATAAATGACTGTTTTCTTATAGGACACCCCCTAAATAATGGAATGCTGTCCATGAATTGACCTGTAAAGCCACTACATTTTCTTCTTGCCTGACCCTCAAGACCCACTTCTACTGTAATTATGGAGAAATTAGAGATTAATAATGGTAGAGATGCCTTGGGGAATAGCTTAATTTTTAAAAACAATGTACAAATAAATGTTTGTCTTTTCTTCTTCTTCAAAAGCCTTCAAGAAATATACAGTCAAAAACTTGCAATGTAATTGCTTTTAGTATTGTAGGATAAGTATAAAATTAAAGAATTAAAGTTAGCTTAAGTTTGATTCAGAAAATGTGTGTGTATTGTCAAGAAAGGTCCTGATTAGCAAGTAGAAGGCAGGCCTTGGAAATAATGAGTTATAAGGCCAGAAGGAATCGAATAGGGAGGACGTCTGACTCAAAAAATAACTAATGAAATAAAGGAAAGTATCTAAAAAGAAGGCCTCTGATCAAGAGGTGTGACTGTAGATGGTTTTGAATGAAAGAGAATTGTTCTTAAAATAAGACAACACAGTCCTTCCCCAATCCAAATATTAGTGCTAAAGTCAGTGTGAACCCAAAGTGCAATGGAAAAAAACTGCTGAACTGCAAGAAGTAGGGGAGGAAAGGCCTTGGGAAGAAAGGTGGTTGTAAATCTTATCTGGATTAAGAATGGAAACAAGGGTAAATTGTCTCAAATTTGAGTTTAGCTAAAATCAGTAATTGTCAGTGATATCACTTGTTTATTAAAGGGTATAAAAAGTAAACTCTTAAAGGGCTCATTGCTAATATTTGCCTCAGCACACTGGAGCTGACCAAAATGGGTCTAAGCACCCCCGGGTTTAGCCCATTTGTAAATTTCTTGATCAAATGCTTATAAATGTTTTGTTACTGTTTGGATGCAATAGATTGCTTATCAGTTAGGCTTTTTAGGCATGTTTAGAGCAATTGTATAAATACCATTTGACTTTTGGATTTAATCAAGTAATTTATGGTTAAATTAGTGTTTGGTGGTTTCCCCTATAAATATCAATAATTTCAAATATTACTAATTTCAGCAGGTATAGAGGGTTTTTATGTTTGAGAAATACCTAGTACGTAGCAGATGCTACCAAAATACAAATAATATTAAGATTGTAAATGATGTGATTCTGTTGCACAAGCTATCCTCTAATAATATCATAGACTGTACTTTTGCATGCATGTAATGTTTATTTAATGGAGGAATGCACAAAGAAAGTTCTTGCTGGTACATACCAAGTAGCAATCAGGTGTTAAGCTATCTGAATTTTTTATTCAGAAACTGGGTTTTGGAAAGGGTAAATCTTATTCATTATTGCCATCAGTAGATGCTGTTGCTGGTTCTGACTGGTTTACTGTATTCAACCGAAGAGACATCTTTACTATATGATTGAAACAAACCATTTCCTAGCAACAGGAGAAGTGCAGACATGCTGACCGTTAGAGCAGCAGAGATAGTAAATGAGAGAGACTACAACAATTTCAGACTTGGTACACAGTCATTTTTCTAGCATATTCTGAGGATCTTTGGATATGTAAAAAGCTGCTTCCAGTTCTCCCAAAAAGCAATTCCATTATGTTCACCACTGGTGGAAATATAAAGACTTGATGTCTGAAATAGGCACCTGCTGAAATCTTTTCACTCCAGAGAAAGGGCCTTCATGGGAAAAGTAATAGGTCTTTGATTCTCAGAAGTTTGAAAGCCAGAGAAAACCATGGTTCCATCTAGTCATGAGGCTGGAAAGGACTTTGAGAAGTCATTTTCTGGTCCATCCCCACCCACGTTTAGGTAGGATTAATAATCTAGCCACTATCACAAGGCATAGGTACCCTAATGGTCTAAATACATTTAATTTAAACATAATGGAACATATCTGCTTTTACTAAAATCCTGTGCAACCTCACTAATGTAAGGGACTGTCACCTCCATGAAAAGGTGGTACAGAAAAAGTATCACAAATAATATTCCTTTTGTGCTTAAATCAGATAACAGATTCTACTAAAGATTTCCAGGGCTCAAAATCCTTATTCAAAGCTTATCAAGAGCCAGTTTATCAGGTCAACAGAATGCTTTGCATCCGTATGAAATAAAGGAGATTAGCAAAATATGCATTTTGTCACTGAGAAATATTTTTTAAATCATGGAAGCAGAGAAAAGTAAACATACTACTTTTTATTTTTAATGAAGAAAAAAGAAAGAAAAGAGAAAAATGGTCCTAGACTTGGAGGGATAAGCACGAACTTTTATCTCTAGTGAAATAATGGAACAAATATGATTTTTTTTAAAAATCACCAAAACTCTAGACTTATGAGTATGGCTTTATAAAAATTAGATTTGGTTAGCCCTTTTTATAGAAACATGCCCAAAAAACTCCCAAACATTGGGAGTGTTCAGAGTCTGGTTCTGGATTGAAATCTAAATTTTTCCAAATAGTTTGTACAGTTTCTTTCTATTGGGTGACATCAAAGTCACAGATTTGGAAACATTGAAATTTCAGGGTATTTTAAACTTGGATACAAATTTTGCAACAAAGTCATTTAATTTTTATTATAGATCTAGAAATTAGTGGCTGCATGTGAAGTGGTATCTGTAACAGAGTTGGATTTTAGAACAGCATTTCATGAAATTAAATCTTAGTCCCCAAAGTTAATTAATTTGGCTTGGAAATGAACACTTCCCATAGCTTGAAAACTGGCCAAGGGACCATGAACAAGAGATTTTCCAATGGATCGTATTGACAGGAGAAGTCTAGTGAGGATACCACAAAAGGAAATCTTGCTTCCCCTGGGTGGCGAGCGGGCAGTGCAATTTGCCTGAGGAGAGCCCAGGGGAAACACTCCTCCCTACCCTACACTGGCCTATAGAGTGGGGGTGGCATACATTAGGGAATAATCATGTCACCCTAATGTCCAGTGCGAAGTGCAACCTTTGCCTCCACCCACCCAAATGGCCATGTAAAGAGAGAGCAGCAGAAAGAGAGTGTGCCTCAGACAGGTGCAATTTCCCTGGTGCTACTCCAGAATGGGGCCACTCTGCATTGCTCCAGGGCAGGGCCTTCATACACATGCTTAAGAGCTAGCCCTAACGGTGGGAGGGCAGAGAAATAACCCAAGGATGCTTAGAAACATGGGTGGCCTATGTTAATATGGAACTCAGCTTGGAAAAAAGCAATAAGGTTTAAAACGCCCACCTAAAACATATTCATAAACAAACTCCGGGTGGACGATTGAGCCAGAATCCTGAGCTGAGGAGATCCTCCTGAGAGCAGGGACAAAGACTTGCTGAACACAGGGACCAAACCTATCCTTGATGGCAGGGAAAATTTTCTCTGTCTAAGGGGGTACAATTTTGAGATCTAGATCACGAGATGGGAAGACAGGCAAAATGCTAACTATTTAACCATGCAGTGTAGGTGTAGCCATGTCCGTTCCAGAATCTGAGAGACAAAGTGGGTGAGGTAATATTTTTTATTGGACCAACTTCTGTTGGTGAGAGAGACAAGCTTTCCCGGACCTGAAAAAGAGGTCTGTGGGCTCAAAAACTTCTCTCTCACTGTGATGGGGCAGCTTGCCCTGCAGTGGCTCTCCAAGAGTTAACTCTACCCTGTGGGCCGAAGAGGCCATGCCCCCCTCAACTCTGCTGGGCATGTTCCAGCTGGAGACTGGGTATAAGAGGGACGGAGCCAAGCTGCTTAGTTGTGGCTGGCTGCTGAAGGGAGAGAACGCAGACTGCTGGCTGCATTCAGGGAGCCACGATAGGCTCCGAACCCAGAGCTAATGCACACAGAGACCCGGCAGGATTCCAGGCTGTTGGATGAACCCAGAGAAGGGACCAAGCTGCCAGGAGCTGCACCAGCTGAGGACCCTGCGGGCCCTGGGGAATCATGGATCATCACCACAGAAGACAGAGCAGGAAGTAGCCCAGGGGACTTAAATGTTACTAGAGCAGGGGACTGGGGAAACCAGTCAGCATGTTTTGTGGGGATCCCCTCTGACTCAAGGGGAGCACTCCTGCGGCTGCCAGGGTCCTGAGCTGAGGCTCAGAGGAGCAGGGAGGGCCTGAGTCCCTCTACCCAGGGCACCACACACCCCTAAGTGGTGCCCCACTTCCCTACCATGTCAATAGACTACATAATCCCACTGAGGTGGGTGACTATTGACTCTGGCCATTAGGCTATGCTTCCCTGACAAGAAAGGCTGCTTTATTGACTCCGGCCCTTAGGTCTTACTGCCCTGTGAACCAGGGCCATCCTATTGACTCCAGCCACTAGCCTTCCTACCCTGCACACCAAGGCCAACATATTGCCTCTGGCTATTAGTCTATACCACCTCAAGGGAAGGGGCAGCCATATTGACTCTGGCCATTAGGCCATACTGCCCTAAGAGAACACAGCCACACTGACTTTAGCCATTAAGCTGCACCCCTTGTGGCTAAGGGGGTCTGGGTACACAGCCGTAGGGCAATAGTGATCTCTATCTGCCCCAAGTGGGGGACAGGCATACTTGCCCTGTGACACTCAACAGAAGTTTGTCCAATAAAAGATATTACTTCACCCACCTTGCTTCTAACTATTTAACTAGGCTTTCATATACAGATTTTCCCCTGCTGTCAAGGTATAGACAGGGTCCATCAGCTCGACAAGATATCATGCAAGCCTTATTTACAGAGTGAGTTCAGTGGGTCTCTCATTACTGTCTTGCGGAAAAGTCTGCTCTGGAGGCTAAACAAATACTGCCACAGGGGCAGCTCGGTCCTCAGAATAAGCCCTCTTGACTCCGTAAAAGATGTTCAGTTTTTTCTCCAGATCACAACTTATTCTTGCCATATGCAGCACTTTCATCCCAGTATTTATCCCAGATTTGAGTAGTCCACTCTACTTAATGAGGCACTTCCGTGTGTTAGCAGTGTGACTAGAAAACACTTTGAAACTTTAGATCAAAATAGCAAATCTCTTATTTACTAAGAGCAATAATATAAATGACTTACATAAGCAGCAATCGGTTGAATTATTTGTGGGAGCCTACAAAAAATAGCCCATCTTAATTATACATCCATGCTTTCAGAAAAGCTTAAATTGTCTTCAGAAGTGGCCTTTTTAGGAAAGAGATAGAGATGCATTGTTACATACAGCGCAGCTGCGTTTCTATTTCATTGCCATGGTAATTACTATGGTAACAGTTGAAATGATGGCCACGTAAACCAGATGCTACATAATTACATTGCCACAAACTGAAAAACGATTATGCCAAGGGTTTTTGTTGTGCACTTATCACATATCCAAAGTTAGAGGTCAGCTATGGCCCTATAGATTCTTTTAATCCTATTTAAAAAATCAAGTATTAAAATAAATATGATTAAACAAAGAATTAACTATAAATTCTTCAAGAAATATACAATGCAGAGAAAATTCAATTTTAGAGACAGAGAACTTTAAGGTTAACAAAGTACCTTGATAAATTAGGTAATCTCCTTGTTCATTCCTATATTCCATAAGCCAGAACCACATCATTTGAAAAACTCTTCTGTAGTCTCACTAGATTCTTAAATGTTAAAAGTATGTGTGAGCTTGTGCTAGTGACCAAACACCCTTAACAGCCTGTTGCTGACTTTTTTTACTCAGTTATTTTGTTGGGGTACAATATATCAAGCTTTAGCCACACACATTAGTTAGGGAAGGGAAATACTATATTTCTAGTTCTGCTTCTACAGATAAGCCTTGGGGTATTACCTATGCTTCCTATTGCGCCCTTCTCCCGCTCCTCTCCCATTTTAGTATACTGCCTCAGCTCTCTTGCAGGTTTTCTTTTCATGCTCAGTAATCTCTTTACCATTGATCCTTGAATTCATGAAATTGAAGCATGAATTTGGAAGGAGCATGAAATTGGAAGTCAGTTATTGTATGAAGAGTTTTTGGGCCTGACTTGCTCTTTCTGTTCCACCCCAGCCCTTTTATCTTGCTCTTGTGGTATAAAGGAGGTGAAATGGCCCTGGGTAAATACATAAACATAAAGGCACTCCCTGGATGATGTAGAGATATCAGAATGACTGATTGTATGAGAAGTTAGCGCAGTATTTAGAGGTGAAAAAGACTTGATACATTATCCATGCCACCTTCCTCTGAACCCTCATTATAAGGGGCATGCCAGAGATGAGCGGGAGCAAGGGCCTTAGGGAACTTTTGAGTCAGAATGAGAATTCCAGTAGCCCTGAGGTTGCTCTAATTTACACTAGAAGATGATTGAATAGGTCTCTAGTAAGGCAGACTAAGAATTCAGGAAGTGCAAAGATGGTTTAAATTCTGATTTGTTTCTCCCTTCTTTACTGCTCTCTGTACAGGAATTGAGGGATATAGAATTGGGGCCATTTTGTTCATTGATTGACTTCAGTCTCCAATTAAGTGTGAAATAAAAGTGATCAAAATCCCTGTAAGTAAAAATTTCAGTACACCCTAAATTTAGTTAACATACACTCTTGTTTCATACTTAGGGCTGGTCTATAGTAGAGTTTCGTCCACTAAAGTCAGTTTTTGTTCACAAAACAGTGGTGGTGTACACCTAGCAGTCACCCTCCCTCCCCTGCTGAGGCAACTGCCCTGATTATTTTGACAAAATTAAACCACCTCGATGAGAGCTTTTTTTGCCCAACTTGTATCGACAAAAGCATCAGTGTAGACACCGTTTGGTTATGTTACAGTAAGTGACCTCCATGAAGTGTCCCACAATGCCCTTCTGGACCACTCTGGCCATCAGTTTGAACTCCGCTGCCCTGCAGCCATCTGCCCTGCCCCCTTTAAAGTCCTGATAATTTTTGAAATTCCACTTCCTGCTTGATCGGCATCAGGAGCTCACATCTCAATTTCCCAGCTGACCATGGTGGCTCCATGCACCAAACGCTCTCTCCTTTGGAGCACACTGAAGCTTGTATATCTCATTGGCATTTGGGGAGAATCAGCTGTGCAGTCCCAACTCTGTTCCAGCTGAAGGAGCTATGACACCTACGGCCAGATTTCTCATGCCATGGTGGAGAAGGGCTATGAACAGGACATGCTGAAGTGTTGTGTGAAAAATCAAGAAGCTGTGCCAGGGTTATCAGAAGGCCAGGGAGGCAAACTGTTGCTCTGGTGCACAGTCAAAGATCTGTCACTTCTATAAGGAGCTGGAAGACATCCTCAGCGATGACCCCCACCTCCATCCCAAGACACCCGTGAAGAAGTTCTGTATGAGGAGGTGGACTTAGATGATGATGTGGAGCCAGGGACCAGGTCATTTGGTGGCATGGGGAGTCAGGATCTCCTCCTTACCCCCAGCGGGTTCCCGCTGGTCCCAGCCCTACTGCTCTGGCATGCAGGAGAGATGTTCTGGTAAGCGTTTTCTTTGGAGCTGAGGCTGCTCATTTACAGGTGGTATGGCTGTCCTTTGCTTTGCTAAATTATAGAAGTGACTGAAGAGTTAGAAATGCACAAGACTAGCTGTGTTTGTGTGTGCCTCCCATTCTATCATTCAGCTACCCACTGTGGTAGAGAAGCAAGGTAATGCGCTCTAAGATTTCACAAGAAACCTCCAAAGAGATCTCTAGGAAACTCTCCTGCTGGTACTCGGCAAGCCTCTGGCTGAGATTCCTCAGCAGAGCGGCTTTGTTTCTTCCCCTGTTGTAGGACACTTTCCCCATGCCAATCAGCAATAACCTGTGCAGGGACCAGAGCGGCACAGAGGTGAGCAGCACAGAGACCCAGTTTGAAGTGGCTCGCCTGGAGGAGATGCACCCTAGCATCCTTGCTTACTCTCAGGAGTGGCCTCTGCCTGTTGAAAATGTTGGCACAATTGGAAAATTTGTCCCTAGCCACTTGCATCAATACCTGACATAATAACCAGCTTTTCCCCAGCTCCAGGACCCAGCTCACCATGCCCTGGTTGATCGCCGAGCTCTGAGCTTCCAGGGAACAGTGAACAACAAGTGTATTGTAACATAATGCATCAATGCTGTTACTTCAATCACAAAAACAGGCCTGTTCATTGTTTGTTATGCCTCTACAGATGTGCCCTTTTCACCAAAGCATCCCACACCTGTGGAATGCCTGCAGCTGACAAGAAGATGACCTCAGAGAACCAAAGAGGAGATGTTACAAGAACTCCTCCAGAATTTAAAAAAGGGGTGGGCAGGCACACTGTGTCTGCAAGTCATAAAATGGATAGGCATGAGAGAAGGGAAAACCATGATCAAGTACTAACAGGACATGAGCACATGATCAAAGCCATAGAGGAGCAAACAGAGAGCTGCTAAAGACAATCATTACACAGCAGAAGAGTCCATATGTGCTCACCCCTCTTGCAGCCAATACCAAACTGTTTTCCATGCCTTCCCCAAACTGCCACCCCCACATTCCTACCAAATTCCTGGCCCCTCTTGGTACCCTCTTCATTCCCCTCCTTCAGATAGCTACGAGAGCGATAGCTGGACATACACCCAGCTATCATAGCTTTCACTATCCTTCACTGCTTTCACCCCTCCAGAACAGTGTTCTGTGTGTTGTAATTAATTGCTGTGTGAAGAATGGAACATACAGAGTGCTTAAATGGCGGTTGCACTTCTCATTCATACACAGCTCAAGCTGGATAGCAGTCATATCATGGCATAAAGCTGTTTACAAAGACACCTTATTGGTACCCATTGTCAAAATAGTCCCTCAATGCCTCTCTGATTTGAATGGCCTCCATTTTACCCCTCTAATAGCCCTGACATCTGGTTGCTCATATTCAGATGCAAGATGATCCTCCTTTGCACTCCATCCAGGGGGGACCTTTCACCCTTACATTCACATATAGTATGGAGCACACAGCAGACGGCTATAACCATGGGAATATCGTCCTCATTTAGATCTAGTCTGCCACATTGTCAGTGAGCCTTTAATCTGCCAAACACACATTCAACTGTCATTTGGCACCTGCTCAGCCTGTTGTTGAAGGGCTGCTTCCTGCTATCCAGATTGCCTGTATAAGTCTTCATGAGCCACGGCAGTAAGGGGTAGGCTGGGTCTCCCAGCATCACAAAGGGCATTTCAACATCTCCTACAGGAATCTTTTGGTCTGGAAAGAAAGTCCCTGCTTGCAGCTTTCTGTACTGGCCCATGTTTCTGAAGATGCGTGTGTCATACACCTTCCCTGACCACCCTGTGTAGATGTCAGTGAAATGCCTACGGTGATCCACATGCACCTGCAGTACCACAGAGAAGTACCCCTTCCTACCGATGTACTCTATCGCAAGATGGTCTGGGGCCAAAATTGGGATGTGTGTGCTATCTCTTACCCCACCACCGTTAGGGAATCCCATCGCTCTGAAGCCATCCACTATTTCACACACATTCCCCAGATTCTCAGTCCTTTGTAACAGAATGTAATTAATGGCCCTGCACACTTATGATAACACAGCTCTAACAGTGGACTTCCCGACTCCAAACTGATTAGCAACTGACCGGTGGCAGTCTGGAGTTGCCAGCTTCCACACGGCAATCACCACACGCTTCTCACCTGAGAGGGCAGCTCTCATTGAATGTCCTTGTACTGCAGGGCAGGGGTGAGTGCCTCAGAGTTCCATGGAGGCGGTTTTATGCATTCAAAAGTTCTGCGGCCACTGCTCATCATCCCTGACCTGCATAATGATGCAATACCGCCACTCAGTGCTGGTTTTGCATGCCCAAAAGCGGCAGTGCACCATGTGCAGATGCTCCGTGAATGCAAACAGTAATCCATTGTTGTGTGTTTGCATGGCACAGAGCAGATCAGGTGCCTTGGATTCCTGTTTCAATTGGGAGCTCATGTATACTGTATGACCAGCCGCGATGTGTTCAGAATGCTGACAGCAACAGTGGAGAGCAGTGCAGGATCCATCCTTTTAAATGGAGATGGTGGGTGCTCAGGAAACTCTGTTGGGGTCATTGAAGTCAGAAACCCATGGAATGACAGGATGAAAATCAGTGCATCATGGGACATTCAGCCCGCACCCATGATGCACTGTGATCCTCTCTATCTTCCCACAACTCCTAGCTGCACAAGATGGTGAGTAGCACTGTGGGATAGTTTCCCACAGTGCACTGCTTTCAATGTCAACACTAGAGCACCAAATGTGGACATGCTTTGGCGACACGAGTACCGTGTGGACAGGCATGAGCACTGTAATTACATTGCTTTTTGATCACTGATGTATCTTACATTGACAACACTTTCTAGTGTAGACAAGGCCTTAGGCCTAGTCTACACTATAGGGTTAGGTCAACATAATTCTGTAAGCATCTACATTACAGCCTTCCTACTGCCTTCCTCCTGGTGAGGGACATTCATGACCAACCCAGGAAAGGTAGTATGGACATGCACCACTGCAGTAATTACTGCAGTGGCTGTAAGTCCACTGAATATAGGTTGACTTACATTTCTAGTGTAGACATACCCTAAGGGCAGGAAGTAACCATAGGGTGTAGTGGATACTTCAGTGGTAACCTAAGAGTGGGCCAGAAGCTAGAGAAGGTAGGAATGAGCCCATGGAAACAGCAATGAGGTTGGAGTTTTGAGCAGATTGTGGTTACTAGTCTTGGGATCCCTGGGGTGGAACCTGGAGTAGTGATTCGACCAGGCCTGGGTTCCCCCTACTGGTCACTGGGAAAGTGACAAAACTGGGCAGTAGATCCAATTTCTATACCTGTAATTTTAACAAGACTGTCCTCAATTTCTACCCCGGTAATCACTTTAACCTGTTTTGTATTTCAGTTTATATCCTGGTAATACATTTTCAGTGCTTCTGGTTGTCTCCTATCTTGTCCCCAATATAAATGGGTCAAGACCTATCTTAGACACATTGTCAACTATATTTTCAAAACTGACTAACTTTAAAAAGTCCCTGTTCTGACAGAGCACCTAATTATTAATATATATCCCTATAAGGTACTTACCCTGAAGGGGATGGAATATGCATTTTACTACAACAATAATTAATCCCTGCTTCAGTGGGAGTCTCATTAAAGATGATGGAAAGTCAATGGGACTGCAGGTGAAAAGGACTGCATTAGTGGGTCCCTTTGCGAGACTGGCATCTTAGAATAGAAAGCTCAAGTTTCCTTCTCTTCTCAAAGAGCTGTTTTTAGCCTCTCTCCCTAGCTCTATGATAAATAAATGCAGCTGTATATCATAAATAATGTATTCAGGGAGCCACATGAAATTAGTTTAAAAATACAGTTAATTTTGATATATTCCTCATACAATTTGCATGAAAAGAATGGATTCATGGTGTCTTGTTTTCTCTACTGTTCTCGGTTTAATTCTGGGAGTGAAACATCAGAATTGTAATTCATATACTACATTATTCAAGAGGAGGACTGCATAAAGATAGCATCACAGGGCTGCTTAAAAGAAAAAAATTGGAGGTACGACACACTATCATGCCAAGGTTATGCAATATAATGGAAGACCTTATATATGTACGCATGCCCCTCATTCTAACACAGTGATTTAGGAAGTAAGTGACATCATTAAAGATATGTTTTTAATAGAAACATGTTAATACTATTTACAACCCAACAAAACACAAAACCAAATAAAATCTTCTAGTTAGAACTGAGCTGATCATATGTAACCTAAATGTATCTCTGAGGCATGTTTCAACATCAAGGCATTAGCCTACTAAGCCTAACTCCAGGATATTCTAAGGTGCCAAAGCACTCCTTGAAAAGTGTTGCTTATGTTAAGGACATAGATATCTCAAAAAACAAATGTATATAACTAATGGAAATTAAGTTGAGTAATGCTGGACCCTATATACAGGTAATCCCTGCTGCTTTCTTTTTTCCTAAATACAGTATTTGTAATTGTAGGTTCCTCCTGCAAACAGCCACAGTGTTTTGTTACTTTCCTCTTTGCCACGCTTTCCTCAAGATACTAAGGAAGCAACTGTTTTCACTATTTTCTATATCGATTATCCTCTGCCTTGTGACCTACATATATTCCATTTGACAGGATATAGGACTAGTGTTGATGGTCTGTGTTCTGAAACTTCATTTCTTTCTCTGATTTTTATGGTGCCACAGAATAAGAAAAATGAGTAGAAACAAGATATGGAAAAGTCCTATTAGGGCACCTAATCCAATACAAACCTGTGCTTTAATATATATTTACCAGTGATTTGTCTAGTCAATTATTAAATGACTTGAGGAACGAGGCCTCCACCATTGGTCCTGAGACTATTTCACAATCTAGCAGAGTTCACTATTAGGAATTTGATGTTCAGCCTACATTTTCCATTGTTACATTTCATATCTTTAAACAATAATATACTACAATATTTTATTTCAAGCAAAACATGCTGAGGAGAAAAAGGAAAAGCTTTTCAGTTTGTGTTGCTTATACTTTCTTATTCTTTTCCCTTCTAGCAGAATAAAAATTAAAATAAAGTACCTAAAAGACAAGGATTCTCATAGTTAGATCACAACATCTATCAGTTATAAACTTACTTAGAGGAGTCACACAAGGAAAGGTGGCATTTAAGCCTCCCACATACCATAGCTCTAGGAGCAGAGGGACCATCTTAGACCAAAGGTTAATGTGATAGGATCAAAGGTAATTAACATCAGCAGAAAGCTGTGTAACAGGATATACTGTCTCGTAAGGCCCAGCGGTTGAAGGGCATCTCAGGGGATGGGTGCTCCATTCAGGAGTTCTGCAGCAGACCAAGACCTAGGGAACGATAGCAATGGAGGGTGAGAGAGGAAGTAGCCCAGGGTAACAGTTCTTTATCTGGAAAAACTCCTGGCTGCTGACCTCTTTCAGGCTTGTGCCAAGAGGTACGTCGACATTGTAATTAAACCCTGTGAATGGCTCGCGCCAGCTGGCTTGAGCTAGGGGACTGTTTAATTGCTGTATAGATGCTTGTACTAAAGCCTGAGTTCTTGGACCCTCCTCTTAGGGTGCTAGAGACCAGGCTTCAGTTTGAGCCAGAGCATCTACACTGCAATTAAACAGCCCCTTAGCCTGAGCCCCGTGAGTCCAAAGTCAGCTGTCATGGCCCAGCTGTGGATGTCTGATTGCAATATAGACATACTGTGGGAGACTTTTAGTGAGGGTGGGGCAGGGCTTTCCTCTCTTCTAGCCAACCAGGACAAGTTCTGGAAAGGGGAGTGCCATATAATCTGCTTTCTCCTTTTAAACGGGGGGGGGGAGGAGGGGTAGGGAAGAGGAGATGAGATGAGATGATTCTGGTAGGAAGGGAGATTGTTAGCTAACCTTTCCCAGGTCAGGGACAACGAGCCAGTGTTGTGGAGGAGTATTAGGGAACCCCATCACAGCAGGAGCACTTGGGAAGAGAAGCTTGTTTGCTTATGAAGACTTCATTTCAAGTTTTGCTTATGTGAGGTACAATATTCATATTTCCAAATATTCGCTTATCCTATTTTTTTATCAAATAGTGTCCTTTTCAATTCCTAGTTGTCAATTTCTTTGTTTTGTTTAGTATATATCTAAAAGAGGAGATCAGTAATTGCCTGTAAACAGATAGAACTCCCAAAGTATATACACACTGTATGAAGTTCAGACTTACTGACTTCCTGGAATTTGGCTTCATAGATAAATTAAATATCAATTACTTTCTTCCAGAGCTTGGCTGTTAGAATTTCTCTGCAGGATGTCAGGATGTTCATCTGCAGGCCAGATGGCTGGAGCTATGGTCAGGAACAGGTCCCAAGGGTCGAAACTGGATGAAGTGCTGGGACCAGGCTGAGAGCAGTGCTGAGACCAGGGCCAAGGGACAGGAAGTGGATCAGAACCTCGGTCAGAGTCCACAGACAAGCAAATCATGATCGCAATCAGAGTCCGAATGCAGACCCAAGGTTGAAGCTGGGTTAGAGTCAGTCCAAGAGTCTGGGAGGCAGGAACAGGGCTCACATTCAGCCAGTGTCATCTGGAGCAGAGCCTCAGTAAATCTTTTCAAATCTGCAGGAGCCCTGGTGCACCCCACAGGGCAGACTCCCCGAGCTCCAGGGCTCTGAAAAATACTCAGGGAGAATTTAAGCCCTGGGCAGAAAGCAGGGGCAGGGCTGCAGTGAGGTCAGAACAATGCATGGATAAGGCTGAAGAAAGCTGGAACAGTTCTTGGGCAACGCAGGGGCAGGATTGAAGATAGGCTGGAAGCCTAGGGAGCCTAACACCACAAGGCAGCAGGAGGGTTTCTAGCCAAGTGGTGCTGTTGTACAGCCTAAGGTAGCTCCACCAGTGAGAGCAAAATACCTGCTGTCTAGGGGTCATCTGACCCAGGCCCTGTGCAAGGACAGGTTGCTGCCACGTGAGAGATGGGTCACTGCAGGAGCTATCTGAGGGATGAGTCAGATCTGCTGAGTTGCTGGGAGATGAGTCACTGCAGGTTCTGCCGGAGGAGTGAGTACGCAGCCTTGGTCCAGCTCTGGGTTTACTTCAGACAGGACCTTTCTAACTATGCCTATAGATCCCTTGGCTTCTGAGGGACACTCCAACCCTTTTACTAGTACTTGACAGAAGACACTGTATTTGGACATATCTGCACTAACCTCTGACTAACCGAGCAAAAATATGTCTCCATCTCTATGCAAAATTCAAGCACCTGAACTTAGGGAGCCTGACTAAGAGGAGCCCTGCAATCATATGCATGATTCGGATTCAGCCATATTGCAGTCATTCATTTCATACCCCTTCTCACTTATTAAAGGACCAGGTTAATATTCTGTATATGAATGCTTGACTCTTCAGCAAAATGTTCTAAAAGACATCTTTAATTTCAACAGTTAAACGATGGATGCATGAAATAGTATTTTATGGAGATAATGTAATTAAATCAAATATAAAAACATGCTATGAAATTGGAATTAAAGACTCAAAGGCATCTAACTTCAAGCAAACCATCAACTAAATACTTTTACAAAGAAAAAGATTTTGAGCATATTAAGATTTATTTTCCACCAAAAGTGACTGAGGAAGAAACTGAAATGGTATCACTTTGAACAAGCCATTGAAGTATTTAAGATAAAAATGTGTAAAACCCTTTGAAGTGAGTAGCCTCTGTCCACAGGCAAACATCTTTAATTTTGTCTTGTGGAAAAACCTTTTCAATTTTGTAAATTGAATTCTTAACAGACATAGGGTGAATCAATACTAGGTGGGAAAAAACCTCTTGCAAGTACAATAATTGTATGAAATGTTTTGATGTCTCGCTTGCACTTGCAACTGTTCAGCACATTGTCCTGGCAACATTGCATTCTGGCAGTAAGGTTATGACACATCCACACATAACATGTGTCACATTCTGGGACACATGAAACCCCTCTTTAATAGAGCTCAGCAGGGTTACTGGGTACTTTTCAGATCAGTAGCTTCTACACAGTGAAGTGTTTTAAGATTTGAGGTGAACTGCGTGCAAGCATGCCAGAATTCTCCAGGCTTGGGAGATATCCCCACCATTGCCAGTATTATTAAGCATCACTGCTGACTCTTTACACTAACCTTCAATTAAATGGGACAATGGCTGTTATCAGAGAGTCATGTAATCAGTGAGTGTTGGAATTTTGAAGGTCTTCGGGGATGGTCAGTGGGTGTCTGTTCCAGGATAAACACCAGTCCAAGTTACCCAACATTAGCACCCCCTTTACCTACTCCAGCTATTTCCCCAGTGGAGCATCAGTTTGGAATCAGGACTTAATCTCCTCAATAGTGGCATGATGGAGTGGTGGGAGCCTGCGCTGACAGTGAGTAAGAATTTCTAAAGAAAAAGCACCTTTTACTATCTCTGTACAGAACTTGGCCCATCATTAGCTCAATTTCCTGTTGATGCTAGCTGCATGAAGTACTAGTCACTGACATACCTGTTTAGCACAATGGTCCCAAATGTAGTTTTGCCAAATCTAAAGGTACATAGAAATGCACAATTACCTTTAGAAATATCCCTTGGTAACAAATAGATTTAGTGGGACTTCCTCAACAGTTGTGGAGCTATCAAAGCAACTTATTTCTCCACTTCTATCTCCACAAGAAATACTAAAGTACCTGATCATGAAAGGCTGCTACTCCACTGTGGTATAGATTCTTTTGGAGCAGAGAACTTTTTTCCTGTGTATTTACATCTGCTTCTAGATAAAGTAAATGATGCACATGTTCTCAAGAACTCTGGTACAAACAAGAATTTTTTGTAAAAAAAAAAGAACATTGATCACACTGCACATCAGTAATGCAAGGATAACAACTTGCAGCAAATTCTGAATATTGTACACCAGCAAGAATCTTTTAACCATAGGCAGAGATGCCTTACTGGATGATCAAAGCAGGGGGAAGAGTGTCAGGCAGGTGGAAAAAGTTCAGAGTGACCACTGCACACCATGAGCTGCTAGTTTATAGGATGGAATTGAGGCAGCTGAACTGTTATAATTATATTGCTTGTAGCTTCCCATCCATACTGGTTTGTAAGTGTTAGGAGTCAAAGTCAGGAAGTGTTTTGCCAAGTGTAGTGCAGAAACTTTATACCCCAGGAAATGTCTGAACAATGCTAGATATTCCTGAAAGCCAGAGATGATGCTCTTTATATTAACTATCAACACCTCCTACTCCCACACAAAAGCATATATAATTTTTACACAGGACTCTTGCACCTCAGGTAAGCAAGACTGAAGATAAAGACCTTATTCCTGGTGTTCTAACTAACCAATACTTGCAAAAGACCTGCAATATCTGTTTTGTGTGGATTCAAAGCACTAATCAGATGTTACAGACTCAGCTAATCTAGAGCTGTTGAGCCCATAGATTAAATGTATTAAGTTCTTCAAAGTGAACAAGACCAGTGCACATAAATATCATTCAGCCTGTGTGTCAACAAAACGGCAGATGAAATTCAGCGTTGATAAATAAAAAGTAATGCACATTTGAAGACAATCTCACCTATACATACAAAATGATGGGGTCTAAATTAGCTGTTACCACTCAGGAAAGAGATCTTGGAGTCATTGTGGATAGTTCTCTGAAAACATCTGCTCAAGGTGCAGCATCAGTAAGAAAAGCTAACAGACTATAGGAAGCCATTAGGAAAGGGATTGGTAATAAGATGGAAAATATAATGCCACTTCATATATCCCTGGTGCCCACACCTTGAATATTTCATGCAGTTCTGGTGGCCTTATCTCAAAAAAGACATTAGAATTGGAAGAGTACAGAGAAGGGCAGCAAAAATAATTCTGAGTATGGAACAGCTTCCAAATGAGGAGAGATGAAAAAACTGGGACTGTTCAGTTTAGGAAAGAGATGACTAAGGCAGGATATGATAGAGGTCTATAAAGTCATGAGTGGTATGGAGAAAGTAAGCGTTATTTACCCCTTCACATAACATAAGAACCAGGGGTCACCCAATGATATTAATAGACATCAGGTTTAAAACAAACATAAGGAAGTACTTCTTCACACAATATGCAGTCAACCTGTGGAGCTTGTTACCAGAGTATGTTTTGAAGGCCGAAAGTATAAACGATTTAAAAAACAAATTTGATAAGTTCAAGGAATCCATCGATAGTGAGTAGCCAAGATGGCCAGAGATGAAGCCCCATGTTTTAGATGTCCCTAATCCACTGACTGCCAGAAGCTAGGACTGGAGAACAGGGACTCAACAACATGATGATTGCCTGTTCCGTTCATTCCCACTGAAGCACCTGGCATTAGCCACTGTCAGAAGACAGTATACTGGACTAGATGAACCACTGGTCTGACCAAGTATGGCCATTCTTATGTTCTTATATCATGGCTGCATTCAGTAATGTGCAGAAAAAAAAATCTATTTTTCTGCTTATACAGCTCAGCTGCTTAATGCTGTTAGCACCTCAGCGCTCTTATTTCTTCTTTACAGTTATAAAATATACCTGCTTTTTTATTTGAGAGGAATAATCTAACATCCAGGAGTACTGGATTTTGGCATTTTTTGGTAGTATTTCACCTTGTTCGGAGTAATTTTAAATTGGATTTTATTTTTAAAGATTTTTTCCAACCCCTAACTCTCCAATAATATTATTCATATGAATTGACAACAATTAGTATAATCACAGGAAAAGCATTCTTTTCTTGTTCAACAATTTCAATGTTTACCTTATTGTTTACTAGTCTATATTTTTACTACAGCATATTTCATGCGCTTAACATAAAGAACAGAATTTCCTTTATTAAAAAAGCAACAATACTATGACAAAATTAGCTTAGTATGTCTTAGTATGGTTACGCTTGTGGCCCACCTGGATCAGGGTTGAGACATGTTGCTGAGGAGGAGGGGCTTGCAGCCCTCTCCCCACAGCACAGTGTATGAGGCATGCTATACGCTGGCTCTCCCCAGCTGGTAGATGGTCCCTTGGTGACCATTATCAGTTGATGACGTTTACAGCAGGAAGTCAGTGCAGAAGACCATCTCGCCCACAGTATCAATTTTTTTAAATCAATATTTCATGGTTCGATACAACCCTATAGCAGGTCCCCCAGTGTTTACCATTGGTAAAATTCACCTGTCTGCAGAGAGAGACAGACCATGACCTATGCAACACTTAAGCTTTATGTTAGCTACTTCATTGGCACTTAAGTGGGACTTTTGGCACATAGACCTTGCGCTAACCCTCTGCCCAGCACTGAATTTTATCACATATGCATAACTTAGTTAGGTTTTGAAGGGCACTGTTATGCAGCTGGGCATATGGGCTAGTCTAATAACTGCTGAACAGCTAATTCCTTAATATTTTCAAAGATCATGAGTAAAAACAATAGACTCCTATAGTCTTTACTCCCAACCAGAGGTTTAACTGTGTCAAGACTGCAAGCTTATTATTGCAGTTATATGCTACAGTAGCTAAAGGATAACTGTATATACTTCAGTAACAGATCCTGTGCCTCTGAAATGAATAATACTCCTTCTGCAAGATACTTTTACTAAAAAGTGTGAAAAGTTCTTGCATGGGGAAGGGGAGAGCTATTGAATAAGAGACCTTTGAACAATTTTTTAATGTTTATTGAGAGTTTTAAAAGTTTTAATAATAAAGTGACAATCCACTGCTCTGAGAACTAATCTTTCAAAGAGACATTATATAAAAAGGATTTAATAATTCCATCATATAAAAAAAACCCCCAGCAACAACATAGATGTGACAAGATAACTGACCTCACACAGTCCCCAAACAACCACACTACCGCTATTTAACACCTCTCTTCTCATTATTTATGAGAAAGACACTAACTGAAAAAAAAAAAATTGGGCCAGCTGTTCACACATTTCTATCCATAATAAGCATGTGTAAACATCTGAATTGTTTTCTAAGCATTTATGGGTGAGGCAGTAACATGTATTTTAAATCTGCACAACTAGCTTGCCAAGAGTGAACAAACAATTGTTTTCCAAACAACATGCATATTCAGTTCCCAGTGAAATCAATGGGAATTTTGCCATCGACTTCAAGGACAGTATTTGACTCAGTATGCTAAAAGCTATTTTTACATGAAGGTTGATATAAAAAACACTTGCCTTTGTGCAATATATAACAGTGAATTAGAGTTATTGAGTAGGTAACTGTATAACAAGTGTGACAATTAAAAGTACCTGTGAAATTTAGAAAATTTTTGCATGCTCTAATCTTTTGATTTTGATTTTGAAGTTATGCTACAATCATTTTCATATCAAATTACATCACATTTTGTTTGAAACATTTAATGTTTTTGTTCAAGACTTGGAAATGCTTAAGCAGTTATTAACATTGCAGTGAGTCAACCCATTCTGTAGAAATGTCACTGGGCCTGCAGAAGCAGTTTTCTTCTTTAGCTCTTATCCAAGCCTTCATTATTCACATGGAGAGACATATTTATAGTAAAGAGCTATCGTATCCCCTTGAGACATTTAACTTGATTTAGCTGCTCTCACCAAAGCAAAAAAAATTGCAAATATATGGTGACATGCAAAAAAGTCAGTAATTCCTGTAGCCCCTGGAAATAAGGCACATTCATCAAATACTCAATGGTTTGAAAATGTAACAAAACTAAGTATTGCCCAGCTAGTCACCCTAAGGTATCTACTGCAGCATTTATTCCTGAATTTAGTCCAACCATGGACACGTGGTATGTATGCACTAATTTTCATTTCTGAGGTGTGGCTGTTCTCGCATTTGAGGTTAGATGAGAAAGCATTGGACGCTACTTTCTGCATTGAACCTCAAATACAAGAATAGCTTCACTGTAAAAATGGAAGCATTTGTGTTTATGCATCTTGGGTGGAATCCTGGCCTCACTGAAATCAATGGCAAAAACTCACACTGACTTGAACAGGGCTAGGATTTAATTCCTCATCCCATCAGTGCACTGAACACTTCTGAGATGTAGACTTCCAGCCAAAACACTCAACAGCCCACACAATTTCCTAGAAAAACTAGCAGATTCTACCTAGCTTGACAAAGTAAACCCCAATATTTTTTATTCTGGGATATCTCAACTTCATTGTAGACAACAAATCTGATAAAATAGACCAAGACCACCTAGCTTCCATAATGAATGTGGTACCATGGGCAACTGTATGAAGAGCTCAAACAAAAAAACTCAGGAAAGATAGAAATGATATTAGTAAGAAAGTGGAAACATTGTGAGGAACTTGTCAATGTGTTATCACCACCAGTGATTGAGAGCACCATATTGCAGACATTTAAAGTGGTGCAAAGTATCAGGGATCTAGCAAGCCACATCACTACTCCCGAAAGCTGCCACAACCGAGAGCAATTCTTTCTTTCACGTCCATCAGATTAGGAGGATCAGCTAGTCTTCTTGGATGAACACGTAGACTCACACTTTTGTCACCCCCATGTTGCACGGTTGTAACTCATTCTATCTGAGTTTGGATAACAGCAAGTCTTGTCAGGAACAGCCAGAGCTGATGGACAGTGACTGCAGGGGTCGGGAAACACACATTGTGATTAGGAGGGGAAGCCAGACTTCAGTCCAGAAAGAGGGGACTTGGAACCCTGAAAGGACACTGACCCAAATCCTAAAGAGTTATGAGGAAACTGAGGCAGGGAACGGCATGCAGGTGTTTATTGCTTTACCTAGATCTGTATAGCTACTGTGTGGTCACAAAAACATATAGATTTTTTAGAAATCCTTTTGCAGAGTCTGTGTTTATTTGGTTCAAATATTGCATGTCCCTGAAGGGGAAACTATAATCTAGAGTCCCCCCAACACTGGAGCTCTGGGAAGAGTGTGCTTAAGATAATGGGAGGCTTAGGGGGTGTTTAACACTGGCCTTGGTGCTTAATGCAGCTGGCCCATGGAGTCCCACTTCCAGCGGGGGCACCAAACAGAGAGGCTGTGACACGGTAGAACACCAGAGAGGCTGGAGCCAGAGACAGTGCCGGAGCCTACCCAGACCAAGGGAAGCTTAAAAGCACATGGGCCCAGCATGTGGGTTCAAACACACAGCCTGGTGAGAGTCTGGCAGGGGGGGCTTTACAAGGGCTGTGAAACTTGGAAAGTTTAATTTCCAGTCAGGAAGCAGGAAACCAACATTTGACTTAGGTGAGAAATCATATGAACACAATTAAAATTATTAACAGCAAATACACCAAACAATAGTAACAATAAATAGCTGCTGAGCAATACACCAAGCTATACACAGACAAATATTTTTGCATAAAACTATTCTAATCTAAACAATGTAAAAAAAAATTCATAACAAAACCATTCTGTTCACAGAAATTCACAAATAGAAAAATGGTTTTGAATTCTCCAGATAAACAGATTTGTTATGACTAGCTAGTCCCACTTGGGTTATTAATAATATATCCACTGCTTCTTTCTGTATTACTGAATTACTATAAATATGCCCAGCAGTTGTGGTTTACATAATGGGCTGCAGAATACGCAAACTGAAATATGAATGTTCCCTAGAAAACATATTTCTGCTAATAGAGTAAATCTGACAGCAACAGCATATAGAATCAAGGCTGAGTTTTGACAAAAAGAGAGATCTAGTATTTTATTCTAAAACACCAAGATTGACACATGCTTGTTTAGAATACTACCTACTGCCTCCACAAAAAAGAATTGTCATTGTTATGTTGCTATGCCAACTCAGCCTACAGATCAACAATTTAAAGCAAACCAACCCCAAAATTACATTGTGGTTCAAACAGATATATTAAAATAGTTTTTCTGCCTGACAGTACATGAAGCTAGAAAATGTGTTTATTGAGGAGCTCGGTTTATGTCATTCATGTGGAAGTGGTCAGTTAGGAACCTGACATATTGGTACTGTTAGAAATAGTTCTGAGAAATCCTTGCAAGTCTGAGAAACCTAAGAGTAGCTTAGATTTTTGAGAATAGCTACAGATGTTTCCTGGTACTATGGAACATCTGTTTATTGCTGCTCTCAAAAACCTATGCTACTCTTGTCCACTGTGATCACATCACTATGCGCGGGGCTAGTTGATGGATTATAGAGAGGTTTAGCAAATTTCTTCCTTGGCTCACTCTTCATTTAAAGTGAGAGTTGGGAGAGGATCTTTCAGACCTCATCCTCCAACTTCAGAAATGGATCACAGCTATATATGTTCACTTTTTCTCTAGCTGTGAGTTGATGTTTACATACATAATTTCCTACAAAATTGATTAAACCTTACTTTAAAACAATTAAACCTGAGATTCTTCTTATTTCTAGTCCCCCAAATTAGAGGGTACCACAGCTAGAAGTAACTCAGTCATGGGTTCGGGGTTGTTATAAATGTGTATGGGTAGGGTTTTGTGGCCTGCCTTGTGCAGGAGGTCAGACTAGATGATCATATTGGTCCCTTCTGACCTATGAGTCTATGGGTCTATGAGAAGTTTGAAGGATGTCTGTGCAGAAGTAATTTAATTGAGAGGGTGATTAAAATGCAGATACTGGAACATTAGTGTTTATGGTTTATTGGCAGAACTTGGGTTAAGGCCTCCAACTACTTGGATTCTTATTTCTCTGCCAGAAGTATATGGATGTGTCATTGTCTTTGAAGAGAAGAACATCTGAGTTATCCTATTACCACCAAAATATCAGAATGGAAAAACACTCTGAATAGCTATTGTTGAATAGATGAACAATTGCATTAATTCTTCATGAGAGAGCATACAATGGAGGAATATAAAAATATATAAAATAAAAAAGATAAAAGATAAAATATATTTGCTCTTTTGATAAGAGCTTATGTACACGGGGAAGCGAGTGAAAAATAACTAGGTGTGAGTTTGAATGCAATAGCCATTCTGTGCTAGCTCTCTGTGCACTGAATGCACATTT
Source organism: Mesoclemmys tuberculata (assembly GCA_007922155.1). Lineage (NCBI taxonomy): Eukaryota > Metazoa > Chordata > Testudines > Chelidae > Mesoclemmys > Mesoclemmys tuberculata. The sequence continues at coordinate 33,907,372 of ML675609.1, read as the reverse complement.
ATTCTGCACTGTGTGCCTCTGATTTTGTGTGGTTTATGCTAATCCACTGGATTAAGTTAAACTGCACAAAGGCACTCAGTGTGAAAGAGCGTCCACACAGGAAGCCAATGTAGAATAGCTATTCTGCACTTGCTATTCTGGGCTTTCTCCCCTATGGAGACAAGTCCTTAATTGTAGTTGCTATTTTTGATATTTTTGGCAAACTCCTGAAATGTATATGAAGTATGGTGCGATGATGAGGTTCAGCTTTAAACCAGAGAATATTTAGTATTGTCCAATTCTAGGGGTTATCATTAGGATACATTATTATGATAAGCAATCTACTTTTCTGATAAATTAGGATCCTACTTTTACTAAGTAGCATCAGTAGCTGTTACACTTAGACATTATTTGATTACCTTACCTAAATTAAATAAAATACAGGATATTTTCAGAAGAGCGTTGATCTGCTATTCTAAACTATTTCATCGCACATAACTCCAAGATATTGTGTTTGAACTATCATCTTATCCAAAGGGGACAATACTGAGTTTCTCATCTCTACCAAATTAATGAGAAGATCTGGGAAGAAACAGGTGTTATGTTTCTGAATCATTATCTCTGTTCTTTTTCAAAATTTGCTTTCAGAAAATAATAATTGTAATCAATATTTGCAGTGGAGGCATTTAATTAATAGAGAAATTGATTTCAAATTGACAGCTCCTACTTCCTAATCTATTGGTCTATGCTCACATTAACAAACGTTACATAAATACAGCATACATGGAGAGTCTCTCATTACTGTCCAGGCTAAAAGAAAAATTGCACACAGCAAGAGATGGACAAAGAGTGGTGGGATACAGGATATATAATTTCACTTGGTGTAAGCACTTCTTACGTGACATTATTGACCTCTGAAAATGAATAAGTTTAATAACTCAAGGTCACTTTTAAAACTTAAAAAAACCCAAAACCCACAGAGTAGTCTTTATGTGCTACCCTTCCTTACATATGGAGGCTTGGAAAAAATGCTTCTCAAAGTTACATAAGAGATCCTCATAAATATTCTCATTTAATTTACCCAGTTGTATTTGCTTAAGAAAAATGGCATATGTAGTTTAAAGGAAAGGATATCCATTTAGTTCAGTCTCACAATCAGATATTCCACACTGAACAGTATCTTATTCCATAAGTTAGCCCCACTCACGTCCAAGGGACTACTCATGCTGTAAAGCCTGATTTAGCATGAGTAAAGTATCACAGTTGATCACGGTAGAAGTGATTCTTACAGGATAAAGATGTTCCATGTTTCAGCATGGGGAAGGTAAAACAAAACAAAAATCCCCCTCTCATCATCCATTTTTTTCAATGTTTTTGACCTGCTCTATAAGCAGAATGTCTGAAATTAGGAAAAGAGAAATGTGGGTGGAAATAGCCTTCACTAAGGAGCAATGTCTTTAATTATTCTGGAGAAAATCAGTTAACACAATAAGTGTGGCAATGTCTGCCCCCTGAAATAAGCATAATTTTTGTCAGTTGTCATAAATAAGAAGAGTGCAACATATGCACCTACAGATCATATCTTTTTAAACACCATCCATGGCCAATTTTTGAAATATGTCAACTATGCCTGTTATTTACATAGGGCCTTTGGGTCCCATCCTGTGAAAAGGGTATTGGGAACCCATGTGAGTAAAGTTAGTAGCATGCATGAGCACGTGACTGGGTCTTTGGAATTTAGGCTTAGTACTTAAGCAGGTGTAATTTTAGTCACATAAGCATCTCATCCAATTTTATTTGGCCCATTAACTTCATTGGGATTACTAATGTGCTTAAAGTTACGCATATGCCTAAATGCTGAAACATGGTTTTAAAACACATGCTTAAATTTAAATGAATTCAATAGGCTACACGCTTCAAGTTCAGCAGATACTTTGCATTTTGCTGGATCAGGGCCATAGACTAAGTCCTTCAGGGAAGGGATCATGTCTTCATAAGTATTATACAATGCCCAAAACACTAAGGCTTGCATGGGGGGTCTTGTAGACACTAAAATAATATATAAAATATTATTAATGGGCTTTCATGCTCTATTGAAAGAGCTGGGGCAAACTCTGAATGAATCACCAAAGCAAACACTCCATTTATTAAATATCCTGTAGGCACCCTATACTTGAGGGGCCTCGAAAGGTAATTGGGAGTTTTACAGTTGAGAAGATCCTGGGAGATTACAACTCCCATGATGCCTTGGCAAAAAAGGAGACAATCTCTTTCAGGGAGCTCAGAAAAAAAGCACGTATGGACTTGCCTAAATAGAAACACGATGTTGTTTAACTCATTGAGAACAACAACAAGACAGTCTACACTAAAAGCTTTTCAGAAGCCCAGTTTAACATAGTGACAAGTGACATTTGGAATGGACTGTCTGGCATCTAAGAGTAGCATTGCAAGGATATATGCACTTACATTAAAACTTATTTTCATGGCTCACAGGTTGGTGACCCTCCTGCTTTTACTATAGTGCCATACAATTTTTTAAAAAAAACACACCACAACACAAAATTGTCTACTTTCCCCCCTTAATTGTGTCTGTGTGTGGAAGATCAGAGTTGCTTTTACGTCAGTTTTCCTCTTTCCAAGTGTGACATTAGTGCAATAGATAGCTTTATGGTTTTCCTTTGGAAAGCTAGAATGTTCGATTGTACATTTTTCTTTGCTGAAGAGACGACAGTAAGTGAAACAATGATAGAAATAAGTTAGCCTAGTGGAATGTCTTGTTGATAAAAACAAAACAAACAAAAAATTGTTCTATATTTATGTTAGAGAAGAGAAGGCCAAAGAAGTGCACTTTATACTTGTGATAATCCTTAGTTCCTAGGGATAGGGGGAGATTCATTCCATGAATCTGTCTCCAGTCCCACTGCTTAAAGTATTCTGAAACACGTGGGCAGTCTCTGGTAATCCCAGTCAAAATAAGTTTTCATGCACTTGCTGCAGACAAATTGAAATTTTCGTATACATATGTTACCTAATAAGACAATCCTAGAGGCTAGGGAATCAGGGCCAGGGAAGGCAGTGAGATTCAAGGGGATTGGGAATGCAGTGAGATTCTGTGGGGTGGGGGCCTTTCTGAGGACATAGCATGTTGCAGGATCTGCAGTCCATGCCATGAGGGCTGGCATTGCCGTCCCCTCTCTGCTGCTCCCTGCCCCAGTCTCTCCCTCCTGCTCCATCTCGTGAGTCTGTCCCTCGAGGCACTTGTTGGCCAGCAGGGGATAGTGCATATGCCCAGTAGCTCCTCCCAACCCCTCAACAGCTTTTAGGTGATGGCAGGCCCACCAAACCTGCTGCAGCTGCTGCTCCCCAGAATCAACTCTGTTCCACAGCCTCCCCCCAACCCTGACTTAGGCACTGTGCACTTATTGGCCCTCCAGCACACCTGCAGGAGAGGGGCTCAGCTGTCATATTCCCCAACTGTGTTTATTGCCTACCCCTTAGTGGGAATTCACCCTACCCACAACTACTGACCTGATGGGCTCCCAGCTCCCAAACAATCAAAGATGGGGCAGCAAATGAGCCAAGTCGTGCGGCTGTAGAGCCCCTCTCCTGCACGTGCGATGGCTGGGTGGCAGTGTCCAGGTCTGAGGCGTGGGAGGAAGGGCCGGAGTGGAAGGGAGCTGGGGGAGGGGCCTGAGACAGCACGGTCGGTGAAAGTTCTGAGCCCTTCACTGACCCACCTGACCTTTCAGATTTTTTTTTGCGGGTCTGAGTTTGGGCACTGACCCACCCTGGGGAGAGTTCTGGCTGCTGCACAGATGAGTTTTACCAGTGTTGTAGAACGATCCATCGTCTCAGAGGAACACTGTCATCAACAAGAGATTCAGGTGAACTCTTGAATACCCTGGACCCAGGCCCTGGAGAGCTTTGAAGTCAAGGACTGAAAATCTTGTTCTTGATCAGATATGCTACAGGAAGTGAAGGACACACTCATCTGAGTGCGATACATTCATAGTAGCTCGTGTTGCTGAGGAGGTATGCTGTAGCATTCCGTACTTACTGGAGTATCCTAAATGCCGAAGTCTGTGTATTCAAGTATAGCACATTGCTGTAGTTTAGCTGAGAGGTGAAAAAGGTGTGACTTAGCCCTCGTCTACACTTACCTGGCAATTCGGTGGCAGTCGACGGGAGTTATGCAAGCTATGCAGAGCAGCTTGAGCAACTCCCATCCAGTGCTGTGCTTCCCTTTTGTGCAGCATCTTCACATGCACAATGGGGCTGAATTAAGGTAGCACAGGCAACCTTCATTCTGGAATTTCTTAACTTACATGCTTGACTTTGCAACCTTAAAATTTCTTTTAACATAAAACATATTTCACACACACACAAACTAAAATTAATCAGTCTTTAGGGCTTATACCAACTTTTCCAGTGCTTTCCTGGAGAGATGCTACTTTACATGTAATATCTGTTAAGTTATTTTAAAGCATTGGTTCTAGAAGTTTTGGATCCATGCTTATTCCAGGAACAGTAACTGAAGATAGCACAGAAACCTCAAGTCATACTGTTGGACTTATTATTTATGCAGCATATTACCAAGAGAGTAATTTAGCCATACATTCCTTTATTAATTCCAAAGGCCAAATGGTGTTCTCCTGCTCTATGTCCAAAGCCTAAACAACAAGCAATTTACTACATCCAAATAGTAACAAAACATTTATAAGCATTTGATCAAGATACTTACAAAAAAGGGTTAAACCCAGGGATGCTCAGAACCATATTGGTTGGCTCCAATTTGGTCAGACAAGTATTAATAATGAACCCTTTAAGAGTTAGCTTTTTTATATCCTGTAACAAAGTGACATCATTACCCATTATCATACCTCAGCTAAGGCCAAATGAAGGAGTTTCTCATACAACCAATTATTTATTGACCTGGTATCCAATAACAATTTTACTTCTATTACTTCAGCCCAAACTTTGAATAAGATAACACGGATGTTTTGAAGTTTAACACAACTCTTTTTTCACATGATTTCATTCTTTTGAATACCATGCTTGGGCCTATCATTCATGCTAATATCCCAAGTGACTTTAAAACCACAGTTCTCCCAACTCTAATATGGGCCTACATACCTACATATACCTTGACTAAGCAGTGTATGGGGCTATGGCCACACAATTCCCATTTATGTTAATAGGAGTCAAAAAAGTTTTCATGCACTGCTTAAAATGCATATCTTTTAACCTTTTGCTCTAAGAAAAGGATGCCCATTTCTGCAGTTTGACTGAAATATGCTTGCTTACTGGAACCCAGCTTTTGAGAGAGAAGCTACTCTCCGTTTGCTAAACAGACTAGCTTTAAATTTTCTAACATGAGAAGCATTTTGTACTCTGCTCCAGAGATCTCACTATCTGTGTTGATTTCACAGACTGTTTTGGACTGTCAGTGTACGGAAAGCACATTGCACCATAACAGGTGCTGCTGTGAATATTAATCAGAATCGCATGTGAAGGAGGATAGAATTAATCATTTTATAATTCTAGTTCTCTGAGGACATAATCTATGCAGGATTTTCACTCTTGAGCCTTGGAGCTGCAATAAGAGTCATAGGCCAGCTGCCCTGAGTACATACCCAAGGATTCAGGCAGGTTTGTACATGGGATGGCTAGCCTGTGCCACCATCACACATTACTATTTCTAGTGCACTAGCTCAATGAGAGCTAGTGTTTGCATGTCTACACAAGCTGGGAATCACACCTGTGGCTTGTACTGTATACGTAGCCTGAAGAAGCTGCAAAATTTAGGCTTTAGCACCACTGGCTAAAGTGTATTTATCTCAAGTGTCTGCGCACCATAAATGGACACAGACAACACATTTCAGAGTAATTGTCCTTTTTTTCAGAAAGATTTCTAAGCATGCACAGAAGTGTAGGTAGATTTTTTCCCTTCTCTTCTTTCATAGAACTATCATGTTGCAGTCTTCTGTAGTAGAGAAGTCCATCTACCATTTAGCTTGTGGTCTGTGGCCTTTGGCAAAAATGTATTCTTTATTTGAAACTGTCTATTGTAGATTTGAAATAGAGAAACTAAGTTCTTGTTTTAATAAAAACTGCTATGTATTAGGATTCTTTTTGAACTGTTTTTGAAATTACTTATTCTTTGAATATGAGCAGCTAAAGAGAGATGAAAATTTATATTGCTGGATATTTAGAGACTTTTTTGCTTTTTAAAATGAAACTCTCTTTCTTAATTTGATTCTGGATTGTAAAACTTGTCAAAATGTTTCTTTTGTAATGACAAACTCCTCTCACAAGCCATCTCCTCTCACAAATGCGATCTTATGTTCCAATGGGAGTCTTTGTGTAGTGTCTAAAAGAGTTAATTATTCCAGTGACATATTGTATGACTTCTAGTGAACAGTTCCACATTTAATATATTAATGGGTATTTACAGGCTCTTATCTGAAAGCCACCACCTGGATTCAGATCAGAGAAGAAACCATTTTAATTAACTCTATTTACTACTATTTTTAAAAGAAAAAAAATAAGCTGGACGGCTATGAAACTAATTTTGATACTGCATTGTTGTTGGTTTTCTTCTGATCGGTGATTTTGCTGAGTTCCAGGTTATGAAACCTTTAGATATTTTTCATCCAAGGAAAATACTAAAATTATGTTTACTAATTTATGCAAGCACTGTAGCAGCTAGGAAAGCTATTTCATCAATAGAAAACAATTTTTTTTAACGTGAAGTATAGTATTTTGCAAATGGCATCATTGCAGAGGTGTTGCAGTAGACTCCGAGTTGTGTTCATTGTAGGTACAGAGGGACATCTCTTATTGTTTCATTTTACAGTAAACAAGTACTCCTAAATGGATACGTGAAGTGAATTAATTTTTCCACTTAAGTAAAATAGAATTGAAATCTACATTGAGTCCTAACAAAGACATTTAATTTTCTGACTCAAGTTTCCGCAAATTTAGCATATTTAGAGAAAGAGAAATCTGGGTATATAATCCACATTTCAAATCAATATTTAGTGGATATGCCCAAGAATTAGAAAAATCCACTCCTAAACGTATGTCCCTGTATGCCAATATTATGCCACAGACCTCCAGACTGTGCAATGTTATCTGTTTGTATTCACATAAAATTAAGTCAAATTCTCCTATCAGATCTGCAATGCAAATAGCTCAGTTTATACACAAGGGCTAATAATAGCTCCTGATTCCAAATCTCAGCTATCTGTATTCTGCCATCCTCCAAAAATGTGGATCTTCAGAATAAATTCTATTCCATATTATATTTGACTCTTTAAAATAATTGTTAGAAAATCTACATATTTTTATGATGTAGATTTATGTAGATATGCAGATAATGTAACTGAGTTCTTATATTACTACATGAAAACATTGGATATTTACAAAGCATACAATAACTGCAGAAATAATGTATTATTCTCTTCAGCTTCTTCAAAAGTGCAACCAATAGAGAGCTACCAGCTAGCACTGTGCAAATAACTGATTTTTCAATTCAGTAGCAAAACCAAGAAGAATTTTAAAATGGTTTTGGTCAAGCTAAAATGAAAAAAAATTCAAAATTTTCAGTGAACCAAAAAAGAGAGGAGTATTTAGTTTCAGGTGGAACAAAATGTTTTTTTTAAACCTCTTAGGAAAATTAACATTGAAATAAAATTCAAAACTGTCAGTTTGAATCAAAGTCTAAATGTTTAATTTTGAAAGTATTGAAATGAAACATTTTGACTCAGATTTGTTTCTTTCAAGACAAATAATCCAACAAATTTGACATGAATTTGTTAAATGCTTCCCTACACCCAAATCTGCTCTTTTCACCTCCTCTTTTTGGAAACAGTTTGTCTAAAAAAGATTTCATGAATGCTCTAAGATCAGCCATCTGAACTAGGAATGTAATTGCAGAAGCTAACATGTGGGGAGTTATGTGGATTTGTGAGATAGATATGTGGACCTTGATTATCCTCTGCCATTGTAAGATACATCAGAGAGACATGAGACAAGAGGGAAAATAATTTGTGTCCCTCTCCCTCCAGCCTTCTCTGCAGCCTGACAAATCATCTCTTCTGTCCTCCCAGCTAGTCTCCACCTATTTCTCCTCCACCCCCACCCCTAGACCTGCAAAGAGATGTACTAGGGGAGGAAGGTGAAGAAACAGTGTTGCAGAAGTTGATAACACCTTTCCTTCTGCATGGGAGAAGGGAGATCCGAGCAGAGGATCCTCTCCATCAGTGGACAAAGGAGGCAGATGATCTGGGGTAGGAAATTTTACAAATAAGATTCAACTTGGAAAAACGTGCTTATACATCTGAGAGGAAATAGTTTGAAAACACAGGAGGTCTGAGCATGAGATATTTGGAAAACAGCATATGTTAGAAAATGAACTAGGGCCAATAGCAGACTTTGAGTGTGTATGAAATTTGGTATATGATATGGTATCCAAAATATTACCCTTTAGTAATAAAGAACCAGTATTTACTTAACTGCTAATAATCATCCCTTGGATGCATGAATGTGATTAACATTTTAAAAGGGGAAGATATGTTGACAGGTTTTAACTAAGATTCTCTCATGGCTATAAAGTAATGAATTCTATAATAGTAGTAACACTATAAATTCTTAACACATTCTCCGATTTGTCTCCTCATCCGCCCTACTTCTTATCTCCTCATCAGTGTCTTTTCTTTATCCGAGAGATATTCTAACAATTCATTTCCTTTGCTGTTGATAGCAGACTTGCTTTTCATCTGATCAGCACATCTTATCTCCTTGGTAAGTACAAGGACATACCATAGGCTCATGGAAATATATGAAGTGAAAAGACTGCTTCAAAATACCCCTCTTCCAGCTCCCAACACTATGAATTGCAGCATCTGCCATCTCATTCAGTCTCTCCTTCATTAAACCAAGAAAGCAGCCTGCTTGTGGGGAACATTTTTGTTTTTCCCTTTGTCTGATGGCTCTGCAAACACTTCTACATCTGGTACTCTCTCACACACAATGCTATATGGAGATAGCTAGAAAGTACCAATAAGAAGACAATATTCTTTACAGTGGCAAAGTATCACAAGCTCCTACCTTCAATGTGTATTAGGAAGGAGAAAAGGTAGCCATTTTAATTATAATATTGTTTTTGAAAATCTACTGTTCTGGCTAGCTATTCATTAGTGTTTCTAACCTCATTGTCAGTTGTACAAAAGGCATCACTAGGTACCACTAACTGCTCTCCTTATACAGAAAAGCACCGCACAAAAGGTTCAGACCTGAACAAGATCATGGTGTTTAGATTTGATTCATTATTAAACTAAGATTTAAATAGGATTTCCATTTTTAAACTATAGTTCTGCTATACAACTGGGTATTACACACAGCCTGCACCCACTGAAATCTACACTACATTAACTGAAGAACGTTTCTAAATCGGATATTTTTTATTCTAAATTGGTACACTTCACCAACTGGAGATTGCATCTTCTGATATTGTATTGCAATATTAGTTTATCCTTTTCTAAGGGGGAAGGGAAGCTGACAGTATTATCAGCATCCAATACTGTGAGTCATAAAAATAATTGCATTCCTTGTGATTTTGTAGGGAATTATGTACAATTAAGATGCACTACAGAACATTCATCAAGAACAAAAAAACTGGAATAGCACAATGGACCATTTAGACCATCTAGTCTAGTGTACTCTTTCCAACAGTAGCCAGATGCTTCATACTATATTAGCTTATGCTCTTAAAATAGGAATATCACTAGCAATGCTAAAATACCTCTACTAAACTTACAAATATGGGTGTCATCTTTGATTTGGACCTTTAAGTCCTCACATCCACGCTACGTCTAGATGTTTATTCTTTCCGCTTAACATCTTTAAGATGCAGCCTTTCTTATCCACCCACACAGCTGAAACTCGCATGCAAGTTCACATCTTGATTAGTGCAACTTCCTTCTCTGGCCTTGATAATGCAATCTTGTCCCACTCGACCATTCAGCATGTTGCTGCAAAGAGCATTTTGTAGCCTGTCACTTAGATCACATCAGCCCTCTCAGTCATCCCTGCACCAGCTCCCGCTTCTCTATTGCATCAAATGTAAATGGCTTGTATTTTTTCGGGGCCCTTCAATCAATCCCCATCTTACCTATCTCTCATTTATTCACTGTGTGCTGTTGACTCCCACCTCCAGTCCCATGATGCCAGCTTCCACTATCCACTTGTTACATTTTCAAGCAAGAATCTTCCTGTTTTCTCTTATGCTGCCCCTCACAGTGCTTCCTATAAACATCCACAAAGCCATCTCATGATTTGCCTTCCAATCCCTCCGTAAAACCCTCCTTTGCTGTGATACCTACAGACATTGGCAGCTGTTAGGCTGCTGGTGTGCTGTGAACATGGCCCATCACGCTGACCAGTGTTTTCTCATTGTACTCCCCTGTTCATCTGCATCCATCTGTTTTCATTTGTCCTATGCTTAGATTATAAGCTCTTTGGGTGGGCAGTCTTCTTGTTCTGTGTTTATACATCACCTAGTGCAGTGGGGTAGTTCATGACTAGGGGCACCTAGATGCTACAATAATGCAAATAATTAATAAGATGACATTTAAGAAGGAAAAATTCTAATGTTTCTGTTTGCAATTTCAGCAGGAACCTTATCAGTAACATAATAGAACACTTCTGAAAAATCTCAGTTTGCTTTTCTTTCAGTTCCCAGGAACTTGGACTATGTTGTTAAAAACTAACATAGCGTTATAAGTAGGAAAGAGTGATTCTTCCCATGACAAGACAATTAGTTCCTTTTAGCTTTACTTTGGAAGGTCAACACTTCCTATTGATTGATAATTGAAATAAACACATTTAGCCTATTCCATAGCCAGAATACCCCATTACTCTTCATCTTCTTGCTGCTGCTAGTCAAGGTCAAAAGACATCTTGGAAATGAAAATCAAGAATCTTTCTCTGTTGCCCTCCATCAAGAAGCCTTCTGAGACTCAGTGTCTTAAAGAACTAGGGTAATGATGTCAATGGAGTTATGCCAATTTACACCAGAGGCACAATTCTCCTGGTATTTTTTCTATTGAAGAGAGGTTTTTGATTCAGAGAACAAACAAACAATCTGCTCAAGAAGGGAGTGTAAGCTGAGTGTGTAGAAATTCATTTTGTTATCATAGCAACCATATAGGAGCAGGACTGCAATAAAATTTCAAAACAGGATGATCGATAAGGACAGCAGAGAACAAATGTACTATTACAGTTGAAATACTTTCATTGGTTGCTGTGCATGGAACCTTTGTTACTGTCAATCACTGAGTAACAGTTTTACTGGAAAAAAAAAATTCCAAAAATCCCGAGTGTTTCAGAGGGAGTACGCTCACAATCCATAGTAAGGTATCATTGCAATATTAAATGAAAAAAATTGATATACCAAATCACAGAAGGAATTTAACACTATCAATAAAGACATTTTCTTCTGTGTTAGAACACATGAAGTTTTAGAATGAATAATTCATAGTTTGACACTAAATGCTGTTCAGATCAGGCTCTTCTTGGTTATCCACCAATGGCCTCCATCCTCCCTCCAGACCCTCCACTCTCCGATGTTCTGCACCTTCCTCTTCTTGCCCCCTGTACAGCCCCAAACCATTCAATACATGACAGTCGGCCCCACTCACTACTGTTATCGTCCATTCTGATTTATCTTTTCCTGATATCCAAATTGTTTGGACAGAATGCAGGATGGTAGCTCCGTCAGCAGGACTTTTGAGATGATGGCTGCCAAGTATGGGCCTCCATCTAAAACCCCCACCATCCATAAGTATAAAAAGATGAAATACCTGGCCAGCCAGTAGAAGATTACATACACATGTACTGATGCAGAAATACACAAAATTGAATGGAGTCTTCTATTAAAGTGGATAATCTGATGAAACTGAATTAATTTAGGAATTATACATATACTTTCTATGAGCTAGTTCCTGAAGTTCTTACTCACTCCGGCAAAACTCACATTTATTTCATTGCCTAAACCAATTCTCAATGTGAGATCACCAAGGATAAAATTATGTCACAGAGGTCATGGATTCCATGACTTCTAGAGACCTCCATAACATTTTCCATCCTGGAGCCCAAGCCAACATGGGCAGCTGCTGCTGGACCCTCAAGTTGCCATGGGCAGTGGGTGCTGAACTCACCAGAGTCCCCAACCCCTTGGTCTTCAGTCATCCCGCAGCAGCCGGCTTATTTTTATTAAAAGTCAGACAGGTCATGGGCTTCTGTGACTTTTTCATTTATTACCCATGACTTGTCTGTGACTTTTACTAAAAATAACCATGACAAAATCTTAACTTCAGCAATCACTGATGAAACCCTTTTGAAAGGAGCTGTCCATTAGAGGATGTGTGCAGAAACAGTTCCATTCCAACTTTCTGTAACCAAGGGAATAAAAAGCTCAAGCCCCTAGTTGTTCCTCAATTCTTCTGGCCTGATTAGCCATGGAATCCAGTCCTTTCTCTTTGTAAAGATAAGAGCAGTTCTTATCAACAGAGACCATACGCAGGGATTCTAGTCTCAAGTCTTATATTCCTGGTTTGAAACATTAGAACTCCCTTAACTACTGGAATTTTCAGTCCTCTAAGGCACTAGCAGTTGGGCAAGAGCCCCTTTCAGTTGGAACTGCCAGTGCCCTCAGCCCCTTATAGAACTCAGTCAGTTCCTTTCTGTCCATAGCCACAGAGCACATGCGCTCAGGATTTTTTTTCAGTCATTATTCTGGCTCTGTGTAGGATGCTCTGCAACTTAAGAGTGTTCTACCAAATCCTTTATTGATCATTCCCTTTTCAGATGGAGCTTTGTGGCTTTGCACTGGAATACTCGAACAAGGAGCATGTACCTAACCCCCAAATGCTAACTGCTTTCACATAGGTTCCATCACCATATAATAGAAAATACGATATCATTGTGCAGACAACATATTTGGAAATTAAAAGTAGCTTTGATAGCAAACTTTCTGGTGTTATTCCACATGTAATAGTCACACTCCACATGAATCAAGGTGACAGAACTGGACTCTTTTTTTCTTACATTTTAAATGTTTCAGTGCCTCATCCTTTGGGTGATGAATAGTTCTATTAATTTGAATGGCTATAATGTCAAATAAAAAGGAATGGGTATAAGGAACGTTTTTCGGTTTTAGTATTTCATATCAGGACATACATTATACATGACTACGACGCCAGAGTGATTTTTAATGGAATAAGCAGAGTACAATGACTAGAAAGAATGGGAGTTAAATTTAACTCAAACAATCCTCCTCTGCTATGGACACAATCATTATCTCTGACTTGATTATTATAATGTTAGCTGAGTTTGATTATTCCTTTGCAAACCAGAATTCTTGTTGATCATCATTAATTATTCTTTAATTTCTTGATTGAACTCAGAGTTTCATTGTAGCATGCTATGTTCAGTGTCTCACTTTCAGAAGGTTTAGGAATGCATTTATGGCACTCTCCTACTGTTTTCTATTAATATAATCCAAACATTTTCATCTCAAATCTTTAGCAGCATAATTTCAAGCATGCAGTCTGAATTAATCTCATCTAGGATTTTGTGTGCCTAGGACATAAAAATCTGAATGCAGCAGGGTGATTGCAACAGTGGATTGTTTCCAAGTAAGTTGAAGAATTTTCAAAGTATGTTCTCAGCAATAGCATTTGATTGAACTGAAAGTCAACTACTAAGAAATAAAAGTAAAAATAAAATGACTAAAGCTTACTAATTAAGGACAGTAAAAATTTATCCACAATCTTTTCCTAACAGCAACCATGATATAGACAGTTATTTATATTTGGTCTTGCTTAAAGGCCCCAGTCAGGATTGGGGATCCATTATTCTACACATTGTGTACATAAAAATATATAGTTCCTGCTCTGAAGAGCTTACAGCCTAAATAGACAAGGCAAAGTGTTGGAGGGGATGGGAGAATAGAAGGGTAATGAGATAAAATGGTTCCTCCCTACCTGGAGGAACTCACTTAATGAGTGATGGGAAACCACACATCCATCACTAGATGACTTCTCACTTGTGGAGTTCCACAAGGATCAATTTAATCTTGACTCCTTTTTCCAAAATATACATGCAAACACCTGGTGAACTGGTCAGACTCAAATGGCAGTAATATGCATATGATACACAACTTAACCAGTTCTTCACCATATAGGACCACTACCACCAAAATGATCCAAGCTTTGATGAAATCAGCTTTTTGATGAAAAATGGCTGACTGAGACTGAACCTGAGTGAGAGAGAGAGAGAGAGAGAGAGAGAGGTGATGCTAGTGGGCAGAGGAAAGTTTTTTGAAGAATTTGCAACCATAGTGCAGCCACCCTTCGTTGAGGACATGAGGACACACAGTCCGGGAGTACTCTTGGATTCCTTGCTGACACTGAGCTCTCACATAGCTACATCCATGAGTAACACTTTCTATCATCTATGCTTGTTTATATTGTGGTGGACAATGACCTGGCTTCAGCTATTCATGGCTTTATCTCTCAGTTGGATTACAGCAATGCAGTATACCTGGGCACAAAGCCATCAGCATTTAGGAAACGCCCACTAGTTCAGAATGCTGCAGCATGTTTTCACGGCAACATAGGCTACGCTGAACATATCAAAACTTGTCCTCTGTCCTCTACACTGGCTTCCCATAGAATTTCAAATCAAGTTCAAGGTCTCAGTTCTTATCTTCAAGTGCTCCCTGGCCTGGCCACAGGATATTTAAAAGATACTCTGAAGCACCACAATGAGGCCATGGTCAACAACTACACTGTTCTGGCTCAACAATACACTACATTCTCAACACCACAACTACTCAGAGCAACTCATCTGTGCAGGAGACAGAATTTTCTCTGACGTGGTCCAGAACTGTGGAATGAACTCCATCCAGGAACAAAGAACCATCACAAATCTCACCACTTTCCGCCCCCAGTGCAAGGAGCATTTCTTTGTCCATGTCTTCTCTAACAAACACAATGTGACACTTTGTACCTCAAAGCAGGACCCTGGAACTCCCATATTCATCATGGTGATATATATTTTGTCCAAAGTATGACTTGTGAGGTATCGTTTTAAAAGTCTTGATCTGTTGAACATTAAAATAACCTGTTGGATTGTATGTCAGGTTATGAAGAATGAGTTACTGAAACATGTTGTGAGGTTGGGAACACCCACAACGAGCCTTTCACATACAATAGTGGAGTAGCCAGATAGAACTGATGGCCCATTAAAGGGAATCTACTCTCCCAAGGGCCAGCCCAGAGACCTCTCAGAAGGAACACATATACAATGGAGACTGCTTGATCAATGGGGACTGCCTGTTCCCAGCATTACAGCAAAAGATCTTTCCAGCAAACTGGAAGAACATATAAAAGAGGTGACATCACTTGGCCTCTTCCTCTCTCTTCTTTCCCCTCCCCCCTCTGCCCCACCATCTCAGCACCTGGAAGGAGGTCTGGAAGAAGACGACTTTGAACTAAGGGTGTTGCGTCCCAGACTGGAAAAAGGGTTCAGTTTGTGTTTTGAGGATCTGTAATCTGTAATCTGCTTGTACCATCTGTCAGGGTGAGACATTGCCTGATTCAAATATTGCTTAGTTTGTAGCAGTTAGACAGCAAGTTTATTTTTATTTCTTAAGTAACCAACTTTGATGTCTACATTTGCTATTTATAATCTCTTAAAATCTATGTCTCTGTAGTTAATGAACCTGTTTATATTTTACCTAAAACTGTGTGTTTTGGTTGAAGTGCACGGGAAATCTCAGCTCAGTTTACAAAGGCTAGTGTCTATCCACTCCATGCTGAGGGAGTGGCAAACTTAATGAACTTACGCTGGCCAGGCTTCTGACTAATGCGAGATGGTACAGTTCTGTAGTGCAAGACTGGAGAGCTGGGGGAAATTTGATGGAGCCTCTCTGTTGTTGGTTCACGAGTGGCTGGGAAATCATTCATGTAACTCAGTTGGGTGTGACCCTGCCTGTGGGTGGCCGTGTAAGTGCAGTACCTGCTAGAGGTTTGTAGCTTACCATCAGCACCACAGTGTGAGAGGCAGCCCAGATTGGTGGGACAGAGGGCTCAGCAGTCCCACAGTCCAGGTTGCATGCTGGGGACCCCATTCCACATAGCAACAGATATATTTACATTAAAAGCAAAGACACTACCAACACAGGACACTCCACTTCACCACCCAGCATTCTGGGAAGCGGATGAGAGAACAAACTGTACACAACCGGCATGCAATCATGTTGCTTAATGCGTTATTGTACAATGCTCCGTTACAACGAAGATGAGTATAAAAACCTAGAGAGGAAAGAGAAGATCAGAATACAACTTGCAAGGAAACATGTCTGGCAAACATCTTGCTAGATCTAGGTTTGTTATTTCCCTCAGGGGGATCGGCTGGGAAAGAATGTAGAAGGAGCAGGGGAAGGATTGTAGGGAGGTAAAGAGGTTAATTCCCGAGGAGAGTAGACGAGGGGGAAAGGGACAGTAGGAACAGCTATATTGTATGTACTGCAACACATACTATGAATCAGATTGTTTGTGCTAGGCACAGCTCATAGATAATTTAGTCACACTGCCTCATTGGCAGGAAGCATAGCATCATTTTCTCCTCCATGGCAATGTGGAATGGCGGTATGGCCATCATGGCCCCTTTCTCCTTTCTTAACTCTCTAGAGGAGTGGGCTTTTGTCCCTGAAAATGTAATTATGGACAGTTCTTGCACAAGATATTAGGGGGGAACAGTTCTTTTTGCCTTTCCCCTCCCTCCTTTTGTATATTCTGAAAAAGCCATGAAGCCTTTGTTAAATATGTTGAGAGAGCCTTAGTATTATTTGTTTTTGTGGGTTTAATTTGGAATCTCAATCTTATTTTAATGCATATTTTAATCTTCCCACTCAGCTACAGTTCTGTTTGCATGATATTTGTCTTTTATTCACCACATTAGTGCTTGAAAGTAATAAAAGTCCTGTTGATAAAGGGAAATTATCAATCATTTCTGACGTTGCTGTCATATATAATTTCTCCCAAAGAAATAGTAGTCTTTGTCTCTCTTCTGTACAATGAACACTTCTGCATATTTAAACTGTTCACAGTCCTTATACAAGCCGCTAATAAGAATGGCAAGGAGGCCATTGCAGGGAACCAGCTGAAGGCTGTTTCCATTAGGTGCTGTTCCCCAAATGATACCCAGAGGTTCGTGAGAAAAAGGCTAAATCCACCCTCAGTCTCTGGCAGAGACATTGCAGGAAAATAGCTAGGGACTGTTTTCATCCATACACTTTGACACAATGCTCAGGTGCCTATCGTTATCTCTGTCATCTAGGCATATGATCTTATATATTACCCCTTGTTATTTTGGGGAAAATTCTCTACTGTGGGGCCCATCAGACAGGCCATAGACTGGTCTCGTTGTTTTAAAAAGACATGTTAATTTTATTTCCACTTCCTATTTCTTCTTGACTTGATTTTTTTTCTACCCCATCCTGCATTCTCTGTGTGCCACCCAAGACAGGGGAAGAACCAGGTACTTGGTTGGCACAAATATTTCAACTCTGATCTTACCATGATTGTAGGCAGGGCTAACAACTTGAAGAGTTAGTTTAGTTCTTTTAACTTAGTGCCTGACCAAAAACCCTCAGAAGCCAATAGAAAGACTCCCATTGATTTCAGTGAGCTGTGGATCAGGGCCTTTGTCCTCTCTGCAATCATTTATACCTCTAGTCACTTTAGAAATAGTTAAAAAGCAATAGAACAGATCCGATTCCACTTCCTCACCACATTTCACTCCTAATATCTTACTGAAGACAATCTGCAATGCAGTAAAACTCTTCAAACTAAATTTGACATTTGAGTAAAAATTAGGCTGTTTCATATAATATTATGAATTTAGAACAATGTACTACAGATTTAGAAAGATCAGTGAGATTGATGATAAAAATAAGGATGTCTCCGTATGGGATTTTGACTTAGTGAGTAACACTAAGTGGAACACCTTTCAAAATAATGTACTTGTTCTCCATAAGCTAAAATTTACAGAAAACTATTAGATCGACACATACCCTACCTAATCCCTTAGTCCATTGCTACTGGAGTATTGATTAAAGCTTAATCTTTATCTTAATTGGTTAAAGCTGATCCATCCATAAATACATTTGATCTACCTGTAAATATACTATTTAAAGTGTATTGTGTATCTTTTCTGAAATCTTTAAAAGAATTCTACTGTTATTAGAGTTGTTATTTTTACAAAATTTATATGACAAAGATCAGCTAATGAGCGAGGTCTGAAAATGAAAAGTCAGAAGCTTAATAAAATCAAAAGTTCATTTTTCCTGATATGTCTCCAATAACTTAAAAATAGCACAGCAAACTATTAACTTCAGCAATTGGATTCTTTTCTCTGAGTTGCCAAACCTCAGAATTCCCAAATCCCATAAAATGTGTTAAAGAAAATGAATTGAATTTTTTTTATATTTACTAGAATTATCTTACTTTCTCATCTTAAAAAAATTTCTTGTGAAGAACTAAATTCATATGCTGAAATTCCCAATACATCTTTGTTCCTGAATATGAATAATATATTGTCATGCTGTCTTTTTTTATTATCTTTTTAGGTTTTTCTGCCAAAAACATTTAATTAAGTTTTTACTGTAAGGTGCTTAACATTGTACCCGCTCTCCCCCACACACACTGTAGACATCTATTCGGTGTTCATTTTTGTGGACTTTTCCAGCAGAACTTAAAAAGCCTTTTTACTGTTGTAGTTTATATGCAAGGTATTATTCTATTACAAGTGCTTTGTCTTTTGAAAGGCTACATGGTTATCATTCAAAAACTCAGTGAAAAAGTTACTGGAAAAAAATTACAAGACCACAATAAAAAACCAGATGGTTCACTTAGGATAAGGTAACTTTACTCCTTTTGGCTCATTCTACCTTGTATCCTGCAGTAATTCCATTCATTTCTATGGAATTGCTCCATGGTGTAACCCAATTCATTTGATCTGAAATTGATTTCAGTGACATTGTACAGATGTAAGAGCAAATTTGGCCTTATATGTGCAAGTCATTCTAATTCCTCCAAGCTTTAGCTGTTCTTCCACAAACATAAAATACTTATATCTTCTTTTCTGGTAGCTGCACTGTATGAGTATTCGGTTATTCTTAGGCTACCAGCCTACAAGTAGTAATTGAATTCGTGAACAAAATTATTCTGTTCAAGATATAATTACTACTTACAAGGACTGCAGTGGGTTTTTTAAAATCAGCGATCTACACTTATCTGATGACTCCATATTTGGAAGCTCCTCGTAGCTAAAGCTTTGCAGCCAGCTGAAGGAGGAAAAGAAGTGACTTTAAAAAACACTGGAAGCTATTTTTAAGCTGAATTTGAAATTAAGTTTATTATTTAATTTCTATTTCAAGAAAGGGCCTCTAATTACAAGCCAAAGTAATGGAAATGATCAGCAGCACAATTAATGGAGCCTGATTGATCAATTAATTCAACCACTCTGCAGAAACTATGAAAATTAAAAGTGTTAATTAATTACATTGGGGGATGATCCCTCATAGAATTATGCAAGTAACTTCACTCTTCCGAGTAAGGTTACTCTGTGGGCAGGATCAGAGCCATACCCAATAATACATACAATACCTGTATGAGGTTGCAAAGTCAAGATCTCAAAAGTTCAGAAATTCCAGATTTGCAGTAGCCCAAGCAATTATAAAAAGAGAAGAATCTCAAGTGTTAGAACCCTAAAGTGCAGGGGGGTTGCTATGAGTGCCACCTATAATAAATAACCTAATGAAGGAAGAATCAGAGGCTATTCCATTCTTGTTGCCTGAAGCAATTTGGAAGGATCAGAAAGGTTTGAGGCTTGTTTCTTTATGGATCTGATCCAAAGCCTATTGAAGTCCAACGGCTTCCATTGAGAATTAAGATTTGGAGAGATGTGGAGTTGATTATGCAGCCATAATTGTATGTAAGATTGGTCTGGTTGGAGATGCTCATCAGGCGAGTTTGGCAGGGAGCCATCGAGCCAGAGCACATGGATAAAACATATGAGAATGTGAATAGTGAGCTTAACCAAACTCTTCCTGAAAGTTGGTGATTTGGTGATGCGTCATAAGGACAGATGGTACAATAAGCCTGAGTTTTTCCAGAACCATGGAATGCACCTTTCAGATGAGAGGGCAGACATTTGATTTCAGAACATAAGATTTGGATTAGGCAGGCATAAGATTAGATGAGTGAGAGATACGTGGTAGTGTGGATGGAGAGTGAAGCCAAACTAATGGCTGATGCCCCCTGTGACCAGCATGGAGAAAAGACCAAAAGGCCAGCAACCAGAAAACCAGAGTCATGGGATTTTGGACCCCAGGTCTATGGAAAAAAAAGATCTGAAGCCCTTGCAGACTGGGGTGGCTCTTCAATATCTTCTGTCCTTTTGCAGGGCAAGGGAGGTGAGAGGGTTTCATAAATCAAGCTGAATCCTTGGGATAGGCCCTGGAGACTACCCTGGGTTATGGACTCTGATACAGTCATGTAAACCTTACACTGGACCCATTTAAATGCCTACTATGGGGACATGAGGCAGACAGAGTTTAAACACTCAAGATGGGCACTAATAAAGTTGTGACCTGCTGCTTAAAATCCACTGTCCTCATTCACTAGCATGTCCCAATCAGCAGAGGCTCATGTTTCTTTGTTTTTGGTAAAAAATTTAATTGAGGAGGTTGTATCTTAGTAGCAAGTGATAGATAGAAAATAAAGTCCCAATCTAGCATTTGTTGCACAGCCAAAACTCCTTTTCACTTAAGTGGGAATTTCACATGCGAATGAAACTATCAAATTAGACCCCACCCCGAGCCATCTGGTCACCTTACAAATATTAATGAACTTTTATTCACAATACCCCTCAGAAGTATTATTCCCATTTTACAGGGCTGAGGCACAAAGAGATAAAGTGACTTGCCCAAGGTCTCACAGAAAGTCTGTGGCAGAGCTTGGAGCTGAACCCAGATCTCCACCCAAGGCCTTACCCCAACATCATCCTTCCTTTCCAACCCTGCGAAGTGGTGAGTGCTGAATGAAAGGGGCTGCACGCCCTTGATTTCAATAGAAGGTGAAGGTATTCAGCACATTGCAGGGTGCACTCAGCTTGATCAAGTCACCAGTGATTTTTACTGACTATTATTTTGCAAGTATGTACCTTGCAAAGAAAGATGTTAATTCCTACCTGACAAAATGCTGCATCCTATCTGCCACTAAATCTGGTGAGAAAGTCAGAATAAAAATCTGTGCTTTAAGAACTGAAGACATGCTTTTAAATATCCTCTTTTGGATAGGAAACAAAGCAAGTAATGATCTGTGCAAGGAAACAGTAGACCAAAGAAAGAGCAAAAGATAAAAGCAAAGGGCATTTCTCAAGGAATGTTATGATATTATAATTATATTCTTCAATATCAGAAGAATTCCAGCAAATTACAGCTCAAACAAATAAAACCTTATAGCAGCAAAGCTCTGTGAACCATAATAGATATATAAACAGGAGTAATAATTGACTTCCTATCATGTCTAATATGGATACCTAATGAAATACCATTAGTCATCTCTCTTCAATAGATAAAGGGGAAATTGATTATTTGTATTAGACAAATTTAACATCAAATTCTGGATTTTGCAGCCAGAACACGGATGATTAATGGGAAAGGGATGCAGATACCACAGAACAGCAGTCTGAGACAGGGGGGAAATGCAAACATGTCACCTCACAGTGTAGAGGGGCCTGGAGAGCACACTAACAGTACTTACACTCCTCACTGAAGGCGGGAGTGACAAGGGCCTCATTGGCCATGGCCTCATTCCAACTGTCTAACGGAGCAAGATGTCGTGGTGTGCTCTGTTATAGACCATCAGACCAGGAGGATGAGGTAGAGGTGGCTTTCTTCAGACAATTAATGAAAGTTTCCAGATCACAAGACCTGGTTCTCATGGGGTACTTCAATCACCCTGACATCTGCCAGGAGACCAATACCACAGTGCACAGACCACTGAGGGAGTTTTTGGAGAGTGTTGCAGACAAATTCCTGGTGCAAGTGCTGGAGGAACCAACTAGGCACCGTGCTCCTCTTGACCTGCTGCTCACAAACAGAGAAGATTTGGTAGGGGAAGTAGAAGTGGGGGGCAACCTGGGCAGCAATGACCATGAGATGGCCAAGTTCAGGATTCTGACAACAGGAAGAAAGGAGAACAGCAGAATATGGACCCGGAACTTCAGAAAAGCAGATTTTGACTCCCTCAGGGTGTTGATTGGCAGGAGCCCCTGGGAGGCTAACATGAGGAGGAAAGGAGTCCAAGGCAGCTGGCTGTATTTTAAAGAAACCTTTCTGAGGGTGCAGGAACAAACCATCTTGATATGCAGAAAGAATATCAAACATGGCAGGTGACCGGCTTGGCTTAACAAAGAAACCTTCAGTGAGCTTAAACACAAAAAGAAAGCATACAAGAAGCGGAAGTTCGGTCAGACGACTAAGGAGGAATATAAAAATACTGCTTGAGCATGTAGGAGTGAGATCAGGAAGGCCAAAACACAACTGGAGTTGCAGCTAGCAAGGGATGTGAAGGGTAACAAGGAAGATTTCTACAGGTATGTTAGTAACAAGAAGGTGGTCAGGGAAAGTGTTGTCCCCTTAACTGAATGGGGAAGGCAACCTGGTGACAAATTATGTGGGAAAAGCTGATGTACTCAATTCTTTTTTTGCCTGTGTCTCCCCAGACAATGTCAGCTCCTGCACATGGTCAGCTTCTGCACAGACTACTGCACTGAGCAGCACACAATGGGGAGAAGGTGAGCAGCCCTCAGTGGTGAAAGAACAGGTTCAGGACTATATAGAAAAACTGGACATGCACAAGTCCAAGGGACTAGATGCAATGCATCCAAGGGTGCTGAAAGTTGGTTGATGTGATTGCAGAGCCATTATGTTTGAAAACTTGTGGTGATTAAGGGAAGTCCCGGATGACTGGAAAAAGGCAAATATAGTGCCCATCTTCAAAAAAAGTATTCTTATGAGCAAGTTAAAGAAGTATGGGTTGTTTGAATGAACTATAAAATGGATAGAAAACTGGCTAGATCATCAGGCTCAATGGGTAGAGATCAACAGCTCCATGTCTAGCTGGCAGCTGGTAACAAGCAGAGTGCCCCAGGGGTCAGTCTTCAGTCTGGTTTTGTTCAACATCTTCATTAATGATCTAGAGGATGGGATAGAGTGCACCCTCAGCAAGTTTGCAAATGACACTAAGCTTGGGGTAGGGGTAGATACCCTGGAGGGTAGGCATAGGATACAGAGTGACCTAGACAAATTGGAGGATTGGGCCAAAAGAAATCTGATTAGGTTCAACAAGGACAAGTGCAGAGTCTTGCACTTAGGATGGAAGAATTCCATGCAGTGCTACAGACTGGGGACTGATGGGCTAGGCAGCGGTTTTGCATAAAAGGACCTGGGGGTTACTGTGGACAAGAAGCTGGGTATGAGTCAACAGTGTGCCCTCATTGCCAAGAAGGCTAATGGCATATTGGGCTGCATTAGTAAGAGTATTGCCAGCAGATCTTGGGAAGTGATTATTCCCTTCTATTTGGCACTAGTGAGGCCTCATTTGGAATATTGTGTCCACTTTTGGACCCCCGACTACAAGAAGGATGTGGACATATTGAAGAGAGTCCAGCTGAGGGCAACTAAATGATTAGGGGGCTGGAGCACAAGACTTATGAGGAGAGGCTGAGGGAACTGGGCTTGTTTAGTCTGCAGAAGAGAAGAATGAGGGGGGATTTGATAGCAGCCTTTAACTACCTAAAGGGGAGTTCCACGAAGGATGGAGCTAGGCTGTTTTCAGGGGTAGCAGATGACAGAACATGGAGCAATGGCCTCAAGTTGTAGTGGGGGAGGTCTAGGTTGGATATTAGGAAAATCTGTGAAGCACTAGAATGGATTGCCTAGGCAGGTGGTGGGATCTCTATCCTTAGAAGTCTTTTAGGCCAGGCGTGATAAAGCCCTGGCTGAAATGATTTAGTTGGAGTTGGTCCTGCTTTGAGCAGGGAGTTGGATTAGATGACCTCCTGAGGTCCCTTCCAACCCCAGTATTTTATGATTCTAAGTAAGAGCTATGATCTAGTCCTGTGTCTATTTCCTGATTCTGCTACAGGACTTGTCTAATGAAACTATGTAATTTACCAAAGCATTAACCCCCCTCCCTCCTCCAAAGGGTAATATCTGGGCTGTACTAGCTTAGTAAGGCAGCTCTGCCTAGCATGCACAACTTCTTAATTCATGTCTAGGTTCTTACATAGAGCCCCTCACTGGAGTACTGGAATGTCTAGTTCTGGTTCTAGCTAGCCTAGTTCTAGGTCAAGGGAAGTCAAAAACAGTGTGAATCCATTGTTAAGAGGTGAAAATAGTAATTTCTCACACGTCTTTCCTAGTCCTCTCACCCCACTTTTTCTATTTGAAAACAACACAAACAAGAATAAGAAGCATGATGAAGTATTCTCTCCTCCAACCCACAGCCATTTTCTCAGACTTTAAAAAAACAACTTTCCAAACTTTTTCCAGTAGGCAAAAAAGTAAAAAGGGGCAGAGAGTGGATTTATCCCTAATTGTTACCTTTCTTCCCCATTTTCAAGTAAGGCAGGGGAGGGATAAAACAAGCAATTGTGTGTTTTTAAAGTCCAAAACCAAAAAAATTAAATACTGATTTAAAAAAAAAATTTTTTTTTTTGGTTTTCAAAAAGTGAACTAAAATGAAAAATTCAATTTGAAACACAAATTCTCATTTTGTTTGATTTCAAAATGTCTATATATAAAATAGTGTAAAAATTTAACACTTTTCTCAGACCCCCCTCGAACCTCCATATTCACAGGAAATTTTTAGATAGAAATATTTTGACTGGCTTTACTTAACTCCTGAGAAAAGAATAATTATTTCCTGCCTTTGTCCAGAAAAGAAAGCTTCTCTCAGCTCTGCTGCATAGCTTCTTAGTTGGCTGTATTATTTATACCCTGAAATGAAGAGTTTGGTAGGCTTTCTGAAATCCTGCATTTTTCAAAAATACCTGACAGAAGACACAATCAGAGAATCCTTCACTCCCAAGCTTGGAGTCTGTTCCTTTTCTATTAAGGATAATCTTCAACATTAACAACTGGACAAATGTCTCTAAGTGGGGAGTCTGAAGGGATGTTAGATTTGGTGTGTTCATAACCCATCATTGTTTCTATCAATGTGATTTTTTCATACCCACTGGATTGAACTGAGTAGAAATCATTTTTCCTAACTAGGCTATGATTCTTTGCATAATCCACAATTTTCTTACAAAGCAGAGGAGAAAGGTGAAGCAAACGTATCTCACCAATACAGAATATACCATAGTTTTGCATCTATTAAGGTATTCCTAGTTAGAAATACTACATAGAATAATTCTTCCAAAATAGATTTACCTATTTGAACATCATTTTAGATGTATTAATTTAATAACTATTAATATTGGACATCTATGATTTAGGCTGTAGTCTATCTAGCTATGTAAATTAAAAAGGGGATATTCCTTCCTGCACATTGCACTTATAGGAGGAGTCTCCTTGTTTGCTGCAGGGACAGTTGTGGGAAATCCACCATTTGGTATTCTCAGTTCACATACAGTATGTTAGAGTCACTCATGTTTTCTCCCTCATCCCCAGACTTCAAACTGGTTCTTTGTGTATTTAAGTTAAGGGGGAAAAAATAATTTAAATTGAAAAATAAATGTTTTGCTCTCTCACTACAGGAAAGAGAAACAAAAGGATGAGATTGTCAAAAAAATCAAAGTGTTCAAGGACAGCATAGCAGCAATAAAAACTGATTAAAAGAAGAAAAATAATAAAGGAGGACGATCCCCTCGTGGAATTATGAAAGATTTTCAGTTTAATGAAACAGAAGAAGATGTAGAAGCATATTGAATTTATCAGTATACCAGTTTGAACAATAATTTTATGTAAATGTTATATAGTGAAGATACCGGCAAGAGAATATAATTTGTTTAATACTGGTGGGAAAAGGAACACTTGCTATGCTTAGAGACTTCTATTTTTCACAAAAATCTGATGAGATGGGGTATAGGACCTTAACAGATTAACATAAAAAGGACAGTATCAAACAAATTTTCTAGCTAAAAAAAGTTTATATCTAACAAACCAAGTGGTTTGTTTGTGAATGAGAAAATCTGAATTTTTAGCTGTTCTCCAGGCCAAGACCACAACATAGTTCACCATACACAAGATGATGTAAGCAAATTGAATGGATCCTTGTTTCAGTTGTGAGAAGGAATTGCATTGTCTAGAACAGGGTTTCCTCCTCCCACACCCCGCCACCCAGCTGCAGAAAATGGGAAGATGCTGCCTAGGCCTGTCACACAGCACTCAGAGCAGATAATGCATTAAGAGGAAGTCATGAATGCCTGTAACCTTTTGACTAATCAAACTGAATACTCCTCAGAGACATAACAATGAGGCAGAGGCTAATGCAATTTATCCTGGCACACTCATATTACTTTAAGAGCTATGCTGAAAAGAAAAAGAGGTAAAGCTTACAAAACTCACTTTTCCATCTTACAAGATCCTGTCTTTGCAATTACAGTCATTATCTCCTCAGGCTACTCTCACAACATAGCTATCTGACAGAATGAGGAAAACATTTACCACTGCATTGCTTTCTGTATCTACGATGAATTTATAATAAAACAGCATCTGTTATGTCCCCATTGACATTCAAAATCATTGTGGTTAATAGCATGGACCAAAAATGCACCTAATCTGCCAGATGCACTCACACAGGATACAAACATGTTTTAATTTTGGGGGTTGGGGAGGAGGTAGAGGGAAGGGGGCGTGGCGGGGGCACAGAATCATTTCAACCCTCATTTCAAATGAAAGTGCCTAATAGCTACTCTTGTATAATTTTCGCTAGAGAGCTTTTCAGTTCATGACAGCTATTTGCAATCTCTCTCTTTTTAATGCTTTTTATTTATATTTATCTGAAGCTAAACAGAAAAAAAGAAATTGCTATATAAAAAAGAGACTGTTTATAACCTGGGTTTTAGACAGGAACATACAGAGAATGTGAAACAACACTGCTTTTTTTTTTAAACTGCAAACAATCCTAAAGATCTCAAAAGTGTAATCAAATATTTAATATATTTGATTAATCATTGATTTACATTTCTGAAATTTATGCTCATAATAAGATCTCAACCTTAACCCAACAGAAGATAGATGACCATCTAGAATCCAGGAATAATAAAACGGACAATCATCATCATAGACTGGCTACAGTACCTCTGCAGAGTTTTCAAATCAATACTCTATTGTCCAGTAAACACTTAATTCGATTATATGTAAAAAATGGACCTTTTTCCTATAAAAAAATTCTACATATTTTGGCAAGAAAGAAGCCATCAACTTCCTCATTTAACCTTCAGAATTCATTATTAAGTTATCAGTTCCCATATCCTACAACATCTGCTAGCACAGGACTTCACTGTAATGTGGGGTCCCAACAACATTAATGTAGAACTCGGCGCAAGCATCGAGTCCCATGGTAGAGACTTTTCATTCAAGATTAGAGCCATATCATTGCCATCAATCTCACCCAGGCCAAATAAAGCACATATGAACTCTGTTTTCAACATAAAATATTGCTGCAGTTTTTTAAAAAAGGCAAATCTTGTAACTCATTCTGAGAACTGTTTAAAAAGCACAATTAAAATATGAAAAGTATGTTTTAAACTTCAGCTATCATACCAAGACTTTTAGGACCTGATCTTTCCTGGTGGAAAGTGTCTTATTGATCTCAATAGGCATTTGATCAGCCCTTTCAGATATCATATAGGATCTATAAGTTTCTAAACATCAGACAAAATTCCCCTCCAACTAGGATTATTAAATCTTTTACCTAATCAGGAGTCTCAATCCCACTAAATTCTTAGACTAAACCATAAGGGCAAGTTAAATTTTTATGGAGGTTTTCATCAAGCATATCTGGGGTCACCAGATACCTCGCCAAATGCACCAAGATCAATTTGGTTGGTGTTAGCGTCATGCGTGCTTAATCTTAACCCTTTAAAACAAACTAATTCTTTTAAAAATTCCCACACCCATGCAATACCTATCTACAAGATTCACTAGGCTAGTTCCATGCTTTTGTAAGGTTTTATGGCAACTGTAGTTTCATAGAATGGTGAATATGCTGTAACATCATTGTGAAATTGGCGCCAACCAGCTATTATTTAAAAGTGACTTAAAATAGAAAAATAACTTTAAATTAAGAATCATGTATATACTTCATTCCCCTTTCCTCTTTGCTCTTGGGCATCTCATTTTAAAAATGCATGTTTTCAACATGGCCAAATAGCTACTAATTACATATTTTTATAGTGTATTACTATTTTGAGTGTCTAGAGAGAAGTGCGTTCTGGCTAAAGGACTCATGACTTTTGCCCCCTTTTAAATCAGTCTATTTGTTTTACATAGCACTCTTAATAGCAAACATTTCAGAGAGTGAACCAGTGATAGACAAATATAAACAGCAAACAAAGAAAAATATATTAAAAGTGGCAGCAAGAGAACAAGCCTTTAGTTAAATTTCTTCGAATATACAGTACAACCTAAGCTGTAGTTTCCAGTATGTCCAATACTAGTTCCAAGAAAACAATTTCAGGAAAAATTACTGACAAAATCATTTTGTAGTCACAGGAACATAGTGAAAGCACAAAATGGTGTTGTTTTTTTTTAAAGACATTTAAAAACTGACAATCATATTGCTCTGACAGATTAGGCTGTAGAATTTGATAGTCCGCCAGAAAACACAAGTCGTGCATTTTTAAAAATGCATGGAACCAAAATTACAATTTCCTGTAATTATTTTAAAAGAACAAATGCCCTTTTGGGTTACTGCAAGAGTGACATATGAAAAACATTTTTTATGCATTAAAAAGTGCTCTTTGTGCTAGTTAGAGTGATTTTCTTTTAAGGTAGGCACTATTATAGTGTCACATAAGGTTAGTAATTAAAAGGGCACCTTCAAAAAAGTGTACCATGCATTCTGGGCACTAAAACAACTACTTTGAAAAGGAGCCTTTACTTGGAAGAGCTAGTCTATAAATTTAACAGTATCACTTTGTGGTTGATGAGATGTTTTTAAAACTCTGGTATGTTTATTACTGAGAACTTTGGGTAGTTTTCCTGTGTGGGGTTTCAGTGGCTGAATGGCCACAGAATGCCATATTGGTATGCTAATTTTAACTGGTAATGTACTTATAGAATTAAGAGTCAGTACAGCGTGGGTCTGATTTCTGGAACTTAGTTCTGTATACATCTGCAATTGTGCCACACGGTCCTGTATGCGAGCAAATCCTCAATTTCCACGTGCATGTAAAAATGCATGTATATAACTATTAATGGGGCGGATGTTTGATAATCAGGTCCTGTACCCATGAACATATCCATTATTCTGGGCAGAGGAATTAAATTCATTTTTTAACGCCACCTAAAGAGCTTCTGTCACTGTGAAAGCAAAATCTGAAGATTGCCAGTCTCCCGTCAGCTGCAGGAAACATGAAGGTATGTATGTCTATCTGGAAGAAGGGATGGAAGAATCCAGCCACTCTACATGCAATAATGTAGATCTAAATTAAAATACTACAATCAAAAAGAGGTCAAGGGATGTAAACTTGTCATTAAGCACTAACTTGGTAACATGATTTCATTAACACTACATAGATATTGTGCCACATAGAGGTACTTAAAATTGTGTTGTGTTAGTTGGAACTATCCAGACATAATGGAGCATGTTAAAAACATTGTCTGTAAAAGTTATGCAAGAGGCTACAGTGATCAAGCAGGAAGTGATGACAGAAGTTTAATACTTAGCTCCGGCCACTCGATCATCTTTTTTCTTGGTGGTTCCATGGTTAACTTTTCTAATCCCTTGCTCAATCTCCTTTGATTTTAAAGCCAGTATTGCTTGGTTACAGGGCCTGATTTAGGGGCAGATGACTCAAACAACTGCCTGGGGTTTGGGGTGCTGTTTTTGTTATTAGCCTACAAAATAACGGATTTGAAGATGCCATCATGACTGATGACAAAATGACGGAAAACTTAGGAGTTGAGTTTGTCTTCAAAGAAACTCATATTCAGCGGAAGAAGAGACCGTTTGGTTATGAGGGCAGAGATGAGGTGATGAGAAGCTTGGAAGAAAAATTCAAGAAGTTTTTTGCTCATTGTTGACATTGCTCAAGTGTCCATTGAAGAAAGGATCGGACAAATGAAGCACCACGAAAAGATCTGGGGGGAGGGGTTGTATGACCTTATTAAACTGCCGGAGGACAAGAAAAGACACTCTTGAATAATTGTATGGACTTTCACTGGATGCTGAGACATGGGGAATGTTCAGACATCAACAATAAAGATTTCTATGTCAAACTGGACAACATCCATCATATTTTGCCACATGAGACATACTCTCCACTCCAAGTTCTCCAATCCATTCATGATGCAGAGCAGGATGACACTTTTCTTAATGTGTGGATAGCTTTAAGGATTCTACTCATGCTGCCATTCACAGTCATGACTGGCAAGCTAAGGCTTATTAATACATATCTTCGATCAATGATGGCTGACAAGAGACTGACATTGCTTGCAAATGTCACTGGCATGTCTTCAGTTTGCGAGGGCAAAGGTGAGGAAAGCAACTTTTTGAACTAAAGGACTAGGGTTAACATTTTAAGGCTGTCACCTACTGTAACACTATTTAATACTTGTCTACCCAATGTTGGTGCACATTCAATTTCTTGATGTTAATACATTTCAGTTATTCTTAAAATTAAAAAGTTTTTACAAGTTTATATATGGAATGAATAAATCAAGATTTACAGTTCCTAGCATGCAAATTTATCATCTTATATGACAGGGATAAAACATGCATCCAAATTATGCATGAAAGTCATGAAATAGGGGTACAAATGCAATAAAAAAAATAAGGTATTCAAAAGTTTAAAAATGGGGGGAGAAGGACACTGAAGACACGTCTTACCTGGGGCACCATTTGGTCTATTCTCCTTGTAGATCCCCACCTCTAGCTCAGATATATACAGAAAGCCCATTACGACTTTTCTGCTCCAATCAAGTTCTGCCCATAACTTAAGACTTAGCTCAAAAAGTATAACTTTCTTTTAATTGCTCTATCAAGCTTACAAAT
Source organism: Mesoclemmys tuberculata (assembly GCA_007922155.1). Classification (NCBI taxonomy): domain Eukaryota; kingdom Metazoa; phylum Chordata; order Testudines; family Chelidae; genus Mesoclemmys; species Mesoclemmys tuberculata. The sequence continues at coordinate 33,876,026 of ML675609.1, read as the reverse complement.
CTTGAATTTTGATGCTGTAATGAGCACTGTCAATCAGTAGATATATAAGCAATTTTTTAATTTATTTCTTTTTTTAGAATGTGCAATAGGAGTGCTAAAAATTCATAAAAATACTAAAAGTAACCTAATTCCATTTAATGTTCTGCAATTCAGTATGAATTGAAAAGCAATGTGAAATTGGCCTGATAGCAGGTTAGTGCATTTATTTGTCAGCAGCAGGTCACTCAAGAGGAAAATCTATTTCATGAGTGTTGGACGCATTTCGGTTTTTTAAAAGCTCATTTTTGTACTTTGCCAATTGCCAAGAGAGAACAATAAGATGTGAAAACAAATTACAAAAATAAATAAAAGTATTTAAAATTATTTATTGGATACACTACTATTTTACTGATTAAAAACTCAGAGAATATGGAAGAGTTACTGAATAAGAGTGTTTTCCTTCAAAATACAACTAAAATGTTTTACTCAAAGTGAAGTAAAGAGAACAGTACAGTGTTAGATAAAGTAAAAGGCTAAGTCACATTCTTATCAGTTTTCTGTAGTATGTACAGAAACTAGCAACACAAAATTAAACTATTAATAGGCATCCTCACATAAACAAAACTTCCATTGACTCCTATGGCCTTCAGTGGGAGTTCTGTCTAAGTATAGATGGAGGATAAAGCAAAATTTGGACTATTGTCTGCCTCAAACAATTTACCTTCTATGGGCTCAGGGTTGCAAGCCAGGAATACTCCCACTGACTTCAGTATGAACAAGCTTTGTACACTGGGCCCCAAATTAGACAAATCTAACACACACCTGTGACTAACAAGCTTTATCCGATCCAAATTTTACTGGTCACTAAAGATCTATTTAGCAGTGACATTATACACGTATATTTACAAGATTAGAATAGTAAATAATTTTATGAAGAAGTTACATTTATTTACCATCTGGAGTGATTGATAGCAGATAGTCACTTAGGATCCTGTAAGAGGTTTATGTATTAGAATTTGAGTCAAGCAGCTGTACCTTAGTCATTTCCAAATTCTTCCATTGACTTATGACACCATATACTGGGGACCAATTTTGTCAATTAAAGAAAGACTGCACAGGCTCCAAACAAAATAATTCTTTTTAAAAGTGGATGTTCATTGACCTGCAGACATACAAAGTATTCAGACTTTGAACACTCCATGTCAGAATATAATTCAACTATTTTCTGTAGATTTTATCAGCTAGAACAACTAGAAGTAAGTGTAAATCCTAAATGAAGGAAGAGTTTATATATTTGTTTTCTTGATACCGGATAAGATTTTCAGAAGCATCTAAGTGATTTAAAAAATCATGGCACTTGGTCTCCTAAGTGCCTAAATTACTCTTGAAAATGGGACATAGGCAATTTCAAAAAATTGACTCAATGTTTTACTTAAAACTTTGCATACCTTTAAATTTTTTAAATTATTATTGTTAATGTCCTTTCCAGCTGGAACTGAGTAGCAGGAGCACTTTAAACTGGTGTGTGTGGGGGCGGGGGGTGAGAGGAAGGGGACAGGGGGAAGGGGGTGGCTAAATTGTAAACTAACTACCCAAACTTCTGAGTCAGTGAGAGCTTTGCAGACAAAAGGTTACAAGGACATACCCTGAACTTGAAATTCCCTTTTTGTAAATGGAGTCTTTTAATTATTGAGGCAGTTGAATCAACTGCCTGCGTACATGCTTCATATCACTCAAATGTTGACACAGCCAACAGACTGGACTCTGACTTGTCCCTCTATCACAAGAATGTATGTGAAAAAGAGGCAAAGAATCTTTTACAATATACATTTTAATACAATAGAATTAATGAACACTTGACAAATTCCTTATTCTGCCATAAAAGAGTTTCACATTTTGTAGTAGTCATACTTTATTTTTCTTAATATTAATGACATTTTACAGAATATATCTCCCATCAGGATGAATCAAAGAGCATCTAAAAATCCAAAGCCAGGTTTAGATCTCAACTCATCTCAAACATGTGGCTGATAAAGTCAGCTGTTCCCCATGTTTGTCCAAATCAAGTAGCTGTGCGCACGCACACGCATGCACGGTGAAGTCGCACTTTGGCTATAATGCTGTGAGTACAAGTCCCACATCCAGACCTAGGGTTATACTGGATGAGAAGATTGTAGTGACAATGCAATTACACATAACGCTTACAGATACCTTTAGATAAAACATTAATTTAAAGAGTTCAGCAGACCACCCAGATAAAAGTTAAAGATCCTCAGCTGGTGTAGTTTAGCTTAGTTCTATTGACATCAATGGAGATGTACAGATTTACACCAGCTGAGAACCTGGTCCACTCTCAAAAATTTACCAAATTGCTACCATTAAAAACATTGTTCCCACTGCTTCAAACAAGCCACATCCCTTCTCTACCTTGCCCTTGCTGTATACACTTAATTCAAACTTATATCAGCAAAAGAGTGCTTTTGCCAGTACAGCTTACATCACTTCCAAAAAAATAAGCTGTAACAGCAAAAGGATTGTGCATCAACACGAGGGGCTTCCGTTTGCACAGTGATGCCAGTCACAAATCACACCCGACTATCATAGCTATGCCAACAAGTTTGTAATGTAGATCTGATCTAAATTACATTGTATCCATCTTAAATTGCAGCCTCCTTGGGGCAGGAACCAGGTCCTTCCTATGTGTTATGTAGAACTGAACATTGAGCTCTCAATATAGGAGCACAGGAAGTGACATATCAGATCAGGCCCATGGAACATCTAATACGTCTTCAACAATGGCCAGTATTAGATGGTTCAGAGGAAGGTTCAAGAATTCTCATAATGGATAATTATAGAATAACCTACCTGGGGCACTTTCTATTTAACCCCAGGCAATTAATCAGATTATGCTTTCAAGGAGATTTAGATACATTATTTTTATCCTAAGTAATGTAACTGTGAGTGTTCCCATCATCCATATAAAATAGTTTATTTTTAAATTCTGCTAAACTCCTGAACTCAGATTATAATTTGGTAGCAAAGACACTTGCTGTTTAGTTATGCTACAGGTTATTCTTCAACTTAATATTCCATTGTAGCAGATTTTCAGAGCCAATTTGGTCAGTTTCCCATTTGAAGCAGAAATCAGTGAAGACAACTTCAGTGTTTTCTTAGTGTAATGCGTACAGTTAGTAAAATGAACTCAACTCCCATTTCCTTTAACAGGGGTAGAAGCATGCAGCACACAGGATACTCCTTGCAAAAAGCACAGGTAAAAACCTCTCGCTCTGATCCCAGAAGTAGTTGCCTCACACAAGAATCACTGCTTGACAGTCTCCTTTTTCTTCTCCACTCCTTTACCTCTGGGAAAAAACACTAGCCCAGGGGCTCAACAAGACCACATGCCCTAGAAAAAGTGAGCCTGGTAGTCTACCCTCCTAATGTGCAGCTATTCTGCAGCATAAAGGAACCTCAGAGCTTCAACAGCAAGACCTAAAGGAGAAGGCTTTAACTCTCAGTGACTCTGAGCAAGGTTACTACATGGCATCTTTAGCTATTCCCATAGGGACTTACATCCCTGGTGCTTATACATCAAATGCAAAACACCTTTTGCCATACAAACAACCACCAATGATTTATGCCAAAAGAGACTTTTGAACTATTATTGGTTTACAAATTTTACTACAAGAACTTATTTCAAGAACTTGAAAATCATGGTTTATTTAAATATATAGCTATAATACTTGAACTCTTATTTTTATATGCATATCAACCTTGAACAATGGGTTATTTTCAGGTGGAAGAAAAGAGGAGTGTCTGATAAACAAATTTCACTTTTATCATTCAGGATTAATAGTGGTTCACCAAGATTACCTGAAAATGAACAGTAAATATGCAGTGATTAAATGATAATTTAAATGAGCTATCCTAGAATATAAAAGTAACATTACTCAAATCAGAAATGCAATTTGATATCATCTGAATAGATGTCCATAAATTGCAAGCCAGCTTCCTTATCTCTGTCATGAGGAAAGCAAGATTACGCAGCCTTAAATAAAAAAATAAAAAGTTTACCTCTTTGGCACCATCAAATAAGTAAATTAAGCATTCAACAATCCCACCTCATATAGAAGGTAGAATAAGGAATTGTCAGTGAAATAAGGTGGAGTTTACTGAACTTTCTCAAGCATTCCTTCCACGATGGATGGACTCTGAACTCATGGTATTCGATTCACTAGTCTTAAGCTGCTGTTACTTTTGAATTTGTTACTTCTGGACATTAGAAATAACCAGAATATATTACATTCAGTGCATTTTTGCCTCCAAGGTGCATGAGAAAGGAAAGTTTACAACAAATAAAGCAGATCCTGGGACAACAGCAGTCCATTTGCTCTTGATGCATCTCTCCACCGGGTATATTTTGTACTGCAAGAAGCTAGCTTTCTAATAAAGAGTTTCACAGGAAAATTATACTGTTTACTCCACAGGTTCAACTAATTAAGGCAGTTATTGTCTTGGGGATCATTAATAATCTCTTGCCAATGAAAGAAGCTTTTTGATAATGAACATAAAACAACTTTTATATAACAAACCCTTAAAATCATTTAAATTGTGAACTGCTATAGTAATTAAGTTAAAAGAAAAACTACTAATTACATTGCTGCATTTTACAACTATACATTATGTCCAGGTTAATAGTTTTTCTTCATTCTAATCATTGGTCTGCTCATTAGATTCTTGAATTTTGTGTTCACTTAACTAGACAATTACTGTTCTAAACTGAATTTTATATCACGGTGCTCACAAACGGAATCTGAAATAAGAAACAATGCATTGTTTCAAAAAGATTCATTCAGTGAAATCCTGGCTACATTGAAATTAATGGGAATTTTGCCTTTCAGTGGAGCAGAGTTTCACCCACAGTATTTGGGATTGTTAAATGGGTGAGGGTAAAGTTCTGCCAACCATTGATTCCTTTGTCCTTTAATAGTTATGAAAAGAAATACAGTTACTCAACTTTGAAAAATAAGTATTCAGCCTAAGTAGAATTTAGCTATAAATTTCACTTTGCAGTAAGTAGGTAATGGTTCAAACTACTCAACACAGAGCAGCTTTTGGAAATTGCTTATTAACAGGAAGAGAGGCAGTGTGACAAATGAAAAGCACCACCATTTATAAATCTTGATGTAGACATATGTACAATTGGATGGATTCAAGGGATATTCCTTCAGAAGTTTAGTTGAAGTCATGTAGATGTATGGAAAGCTGTGTCTTGGGAGATGAGTAATTGTGTGTGCATAAAATATTAGCTTTAATCTGGGTTAAACATTGAAGGTTTATCGAACCTATGTTTGAATATCTAGGGGTGGAATCCAGAAAGAGACAGATATTGTGAGCTAGAGCTCTCACCTGGGATGTGGGAGATGTGCATTCAATTTCCTTTTCCTGACAGAAGGGAGAAAGAGTTTGAAATGGGGTCTCCCAGCTCTCAGGAGAGTGCTCTAACCACTGAGCTATGGGAGGAGGGCCCCCCTTCATTTCTCCTGTTGAAGCTGTTGCACTTTGGTTAAATAATGCTAATCAGTGGAGAAGGGTGTCCTGCTCTCTTGGTGAGTACCTCAGCCACTGACCACTGTTCTATAGTCACTCATTTCCTCTCACCCAACCACTCAAAGAGAGTGGCTGGGACAGAGAGAGAGAGAGAATGACTGTAGAACAGTGGTCAGCTCTAACCACTGGGCTAAGACTTACAAGGGAGTCACCACTATTTCCTCCTCCAGCTGGCTTTTGAATGGGGCCCCATCCAGTACATATGACAAGGAAAGGTGATCTCTGGCTCAGCTCCCTAAGGATCAGCTGACCAGGCCCTGAGACTTTTTGTTTTGGGACTTCAGTTCTGAGTAGTCCAAACTAGGTTCTGAGGTAAGAGCCTTCATTGTTCAAGCAATCCTTTCAGGGGACTTCATTAAGTACAGACAGTTACATTGGAGTGTTTGGCTTCTGATGGAAGTATTCTAAAGAACTGAACTTCTTCGGCTGTATAGATCATACACAGCCTTGAGTGATGTTTGGAATCACTGCTCTTACCCAGATGCTGAACTAGTAAAATTTTCCAGGTTTTCATTTTTAGTTGCCTGAAGATTGTGTCCCATGCTTCCACACTCAGACCTGGCCACTGTGATTAATACTTCTGTGATCTCCAGGTTCAATTACTGCAATGCACTAACTTAGGAAACAAGGTAGCAGCATTTTTTTTTAAAATAATGTGCCACAGTATGTCCGCAAAGTAGCACAGACCAATACAAATATCACACTGACATTCCAGTCACTACTACGCTTTGTTCAATGTTGGATGAAAATCAAGCTCTTCATATTACTTTTCAAGGCCTTCAATAGAATAGGCCCAATTTATCTCTGGGATCGCCTCTCCCTTCATTACCATGCCCTGCCACAGCTGCTTTGCTCATCAAGTGCTATGAAAGTGTCTATAAAATGAATGAGAATCATGGAAACAACAGACATAGCTTACTTAGCAACTGGCCCAATGACTTTAGAATTCCCTTCCTGATGAGATTTGAGCCACAAATAAATCTCTCAGTCTCTAGGACCAAATGAAAAACATCTTTTCAAAAACAGTATTTTCACAGTCATACCCATTCCGAATTTACACAAAAAGATTAGATGCTTATTCCTTCAGAACATGCTGATTCCCAAAATACATATGCCATAGTTCTTGTGAACACTTACATTTTACTTCTCTCATTTTGCAGGGCTTCAGTCTCTGCAGAAGAGTAATTATCTCTGCAAGAAAACAACCCTCTCAGAATATAGTCCTAAGAGCAATGGAAGATCTCCACTATTTTTGTTTAGATGAGAGGATAGCTTAAATTCTGCATCTATGTTTGAGAGAGAAAGAGTAAATAATAAGGCATTTGGAAGTTATGCACAGGGTCTTAAAGAATATGCAGGACAAATTAGTGGCCTGTTGAGATGGGGGAGCTGAATTGTTAAAGGTTAGTTATCTTGACTGTGAAGCTTTTCCATTCTGTATTCAATGTTAGTTGCTCTGCATGTAGCTATGTGTGAAGAATTGGAGAAAAAAATTAAGTAGCTAGTATGCACACCTCTGAAATCCTGGGAGGTTTTTAAACATCCCCAGGAAGGCAAACAACAGACTAATTCAATTGCTGATGCTCAAATGGATAACAATGAATCTATTGATGGAAGCCTACTTCCAACTCCCTGTTGAGACACAAACCACACTGACCAGGTTCAGGAATCCCAGAACAAAAAAAGGGATTCTGAAATCGATAAAAGACTGCCTGTGAACTAGGGGGGGGGGGAAAAAGACTGAGTGAAGGTCAAACAGAGGCAGAGGCTGTAAGAATGCCTATGACAAAGCAAGGCCTACCTAAACTTGCAAGCAATGGCTAAGGTTTAGATAAGAGAATGTGTATATAAGCCTTTGTGTCTGTTTAACCCTTTCCTTCTCTGTAATGTTCATATGGAATAATAACACAAAAGAGTTTTGAATAAGCTGTTCTGTGGCTACATCATTATGCTCATTACAAGCTGTGAAGGGAAGTCTAGGCCGGGGCCAAAACCCAATTGGGCATGCTGAGGACGCTGCTGGTGAACAGAGATGCTGTGAGCTGGGGCCTCAGTCTAAAAGTGGAGAGCATCAGGGGATTCCAGTCAGAGAAATACATGGATGGGCCTGAAACTTGGAAAAGGTATCCATCGAAAGATTGAGTTGGGAGTTAAAGACACAGCTTGCCCTGAATCATGGCACTATGTGTATATAGTAACAGAATTTTTTTTGTTCATTCTCACTTCCCTAGTCAACATTTTTACAACTGCAAGCCGGGTGAATGTTTTAGTGGACTACTTAGATTTCTGCAGCAACTTAAAAGCACATCATATTACGTGGATTACTCAACTTGATTGTTCCTTGACTAATCAGCATCCTGAACAGACACACTAACGAATCATGATTACTGAAATGATCAGAACTCAGCACAGCGGGGTTCTTCATTTTAAATGTGCCAATACATTTAATACAGAAAACATCAGAAAAGATACTTCAGCATTTTTATATAAATTAAAAAGCTGTCTGGCTTTAAAATTATGTATTGCTGAAGTCAGCAAGAGCTCTCTTTCTATTTTCAATTTAAAAACAAACTGTTGTAATTGTTCTGGCAGCCTCATCAGCATGGCCACAACTTAGAAAGCATGTGAAAGATTTTATTTAAGGACAGTGAATATTCACTTTTCCCTTGCTTCTCTTCAGACTCAGGTTCTGAGATCCTCAGATTCTGTTCATATCAGAAAGAAAAAAGTATTAGTTTTGAAAACATTGTTCTCAACTGACCTCCCTTTCCTTTCTTCAGAGCTGTCACTGTTCAGGAGTGGCAGACAGATTGACAGCTAGTCTGATTAAAAACAGAAGTTAAATGACAGCTATTCATTCTAGACATTGCAGGATCCTGAAAAAACCTAGACTGCAGGGCTGAGCGGTTTTGGTAAGTACACACTTGTTGTTTATAGAAGTACTTGCTGTCTAGAAACATATTGTTCATCTCTTTGAGACAGATCCTATTGTGACAGTGCAAGTGCTAGATAAGGATAGCATACTAAGAAATGTGCAATGGGTCTGCTGAGATTTAATTGTCTGGAGCAGCAGGATGGGATATGCCAGTTGCAAATAGACAAGTTAGGTCAGTAGGTTGCATTCTAATAAGCAACAGGAAATTACTGTCATAGACCCTGATTTTATCTGGGCAGATACCTGTACCTGAGCACACAATCCCATTGAAGAGAATCACACGCCACATGACTGAAGGGGTCTGCCTGTGACAAGTCAATTGCAGTATCAGAAGTGTATATATGCACATGGAGAAACTTTACTCACATGAGCAATCCCACTGAAGTCAGTCACATGTAAGCATGTACAGGACTGGCTCTATGTATTTCTTGTTTTCAGAAGTTCTGAGGAAAAAGAATGGGAAGGAGGAATAGTGGCATCTCAAAAGATATTTCAACCCTTCCTTAGAACTGCAAGTATTGTATGAGAAAGGAAAACACTATAGTTTCCCTATAATGGAAAAAGTTAAACAACCAGAACCAAAAAAACAGAAGGATGAGATTTAAATAGTTCTAAGATAAAAACATTACTTTTACTGAAAACAGTTTCTATACACAAGTTTACACAGAAGAGACAAATTAAAAATGTTCAGTTATTTCTATTATAATTGTAATTAAACTGTAATTTTGAAGTGTTAACCTCACCACCACAGAATTAGAGTCATGTTTCCCATTTCCATCTCTCTGTGGTACCCTCCCACCACGTCAATAAGACCCAACTGGAAAATATGGATGATTAGCTCTTAGAAATATATGCTCAGACATAAAGTTACATTTTAGAGAGTTGTCCCAGAAGACTATTCCCTCCATCTATGTTTTTATGGTGGTGCCTATTATCATAGAATACATTAGCTGGCAATATTTTGCTTAATGGAAACAACACAACATTAAAAGAGGAAAATAACTCTGAATTCTAGAACAAAGTGTCTGTCTCTCTCTCTCTCTCCCTCCTCCCCCCCCAAAGGGATTTCAAGTACTGGCTTGATTATATTTAGCATTTCACTTGGTTTAAGAGTCACAGCAAATATATACACCATGACTGAAAAAAAATCATTTCTTATTCATAGATATATAGGGAGGACTCAATTCTTCACAATTAATCTACACTCTAAAAAAGATTGCATAAGTAACAAAACCTACTTTGACATATTTTTACACTTCCTCCAGTCACTAATCTTTGCCAAAGCCCTATACCATAGTGTCACTAGAATCTGCATGACAACTAAATATTAAAATAAAATGCTAGGAATGAATACTTCATTAAAATCCATCCCTACTATCCACAAAGACATCCAACTCTTAAAAATCAGTGCTGCAGGGCAGCTGCTGCCATTACATGGTAACCACAAAGACATAGGACATCTGGGAATTTTTCCCGCTGACTTGAATGGAACTAGGATTTCACCTTAGGCTATAGATAAGTGCATGGGGAGAGAAAAGCAGGAATAAGAAAAGATGAGTGGAAAATACAGAAGGTGGCAAATAGGAGGACTGTGATAACTAGTTGACTTATTACAGTCATGAACATATGCCTGTATATGGATTGCCTATATAGGCATAGTATAACCCTATTTTTACCGATACTGGCTTGCAATGTCATTATTCTGCCACCCAACTATAGGTTAGTGCATTGCAAAATGATAAGGAAGTGCAAAGACGTATGAGAGAAATAATTGTACATAGGAAGGAAAGGAAGAAAGGCAACAGTAGTACCAGTCATGTTACCCTGGAACAAGATCCACTGGCATCTCGCAGGAAGAGTGAGATGAACAGCCAGAACTTTCTTGAAAGGGAATTACTCTCCTTTCCTCTCAATTAAGGGATACTCTTCCCGACACCTCAAAAGCATCCTTACTGGGATGTGAGGACATCCCTCAAAATAAACTTTATTCCAATAGAGCAATTAAAATATAAATTGGATAATTACAGGTGGAGAAAAGTCCATTAAATAAAATGTAAAAACAGCCTATTGCAAAAGGTTAAATTCTCACAAAAACATGAAACTGAATCTATATGGCAAAGAGTAAGTTAACTGTGTAAGCAAATACTAACATATCTAACAGTGAGTGAGTTTTTAAAAATGCACACCTCCTCATTAAATTACTTCTAAATCTGAAGAACATCTTCCTCAACCTTTTCTTTACTGAACATCCTAAAACTGTTTTGCTGTATAGTAATCAATATACATACATCTGCTCCTTTTGCAATGATTTTGCAGGAATAGAATTGCCTTTTTAACACCATTTTAAGAGGAAAAAAATACATCTCCAAGTCACAGAAGTCCACTAGTAACCTTTGTACAGTGACATCCTTAACACCATGGCAAATGTTTATTGAAAAGCCTATTTGAATACACAAGCTGCTAGCTGATGCAGCCGTGTGTCACAATCAGTGCTTGAGCAGTCATCTCTAGTGGTCAGTGCCAGGAGTCAGAACTGGGATTAGGAACATTGAGGAGGGTAGGAACCAGGAACAGAACCAGGAGAGGAATTATTTAAGTTTAGTACTATTATAGGCACGAGGACGAATGGGTACAAATTGGATATTAGGAAATTTAGACTAGAAATTAGACGAAGGTTTCTAACCATTAGGGGAGTGAAGTTCTGGAATAGCCTTCCGAGGGAAGTAGTGGGGGCAAATGACTTATCTGGCTTTAAGACTAAGCTTGATAAGTATATGGAGGGGATGTTATGATGGGATAGTTTAATTTGAGCAATTGATTTTGGATTATCGGCAGATAAGTCTGCTCAATGGTCTGTGGGAATGCTGGATGGGATGGGAACTGAGTTACTGCAGAGAAATCTTTTTTGGGTGCTGGCTGGTGAGTCTTGCCCACATGCTCAGGGTTTAGCTGATCGCCATATTTGGGGTCGGGAAGGAATTTTCCTCCGGGGCGGATTGGCAGGGGCCACGGAGGTTTTTCGCCTTCCTCTGTAGCATGGGGCATGGGTCGCTTGCTGGTGGATTCCCTGCAGCTTGAGGTCTTCAAATCTCACTTTTGAGGATTTCAATAACTCAGTCATGGGTTCGGGGTTGTTATAAATGTGTATGGGTAGGGTTTTGTGGCCTGCCTTGTGCGGGAGGTCAGACTAGATGATCATATTGGTCCCTTCTGACCTATGAGTCTATGAGTCTATGAGATCAGGAAGGCAGGAACCAAGAGTCAAGTGAGAAGTAAGGATCCACTGTAGTAGCGAGTGAAGAATTCACACAGTTGCAGACAGATAGAAAACTTCCCGTTCCTCCTTCTGACTTAAATAGCACAGCTTGACCAATCAGTGGTGGCGGGTGCTCCTCCAATCAGGAGGCCTGTGAGCAATGCCTCTGTTGAGGTCAGAGTTCTATTAGCCCATCAGCCCACTAGTTACTAGCAAGCTGCCAGATAGTGGCTGGGCTATTAAGGTTATAGACCTCGGTTTGAGACCCATGGCTCCTCATACCTGGCTAATAGAGGAGTGTTAACTCTGTATGTAGGCGATATATATCTACCATGGAGGGACTAGAAAAAGGTAGATGAAGTATATGGATGTAAATCTCTCACAGACTGCAGAATTTCCCCTTCTGTATGGTCCCACCATGGCTTCCAGTGTACACACTTTGAGGGTTTGCTCTATTCTATATCATCAAGCGAGCATAAAGGCCTCAAGTTCCAACCACACAGATTATGACATTCATAGATATATGTTAGAGCTTGGGAGGTTTCATGATTTGTATCAGAGATCCAGAAGACTCTGGCTTATCATCATTAAATGTGATCCAAATAAATCTGTGTTAACTTCCACAGAACTGATGCCTAATACATCCTGGGACCGGAGGCCCCCCCACCAGAATAGTCTCACCATCTAGGGAAAGAGACACTTTAACTCTGAAGTGACACAGTTATAAGTTAGTCATGAATTAATTGCATCTGTCTCCTTCCAGCATCCTCCCCTGAGCTTGTGCTCACCATCTTTGAGCCAAACACAAGCTTGTCCAGCAGATCTGCTCAGTTCTATTGGATTCACTGCTTAGAAGTGAACAGGAAGTCACCTCCCCTGCAAAATGTCATTAGTAAGGAAAAAATGTAATGGATGGAAACAGAAAGGTGAAACAGAGCCTCAGGTCTGCTGTGGCAAAGCATCATTATGGTGTTTCCACAATGTTCCACATAGTGAAGCTATTAACTTCTAAGGTCAGTCACAAGTTCTGGACAGAATTCAATATGTATGCAGCAAAAAAAAAAAAAAAAAAGGTTATAGAAAAATAGTACTCAAATTATAAACTTACATTAACCCTGGCTGCTTCATATCTAACAACTCAGGATATAATTATTCAGTGTACATAATCAACACAGCTCAGGTTGCTCAGCAACTACTTTTAACTTCTAGTGTCATTTACCATTTATTAAACAGAAGTAGTATCATTAGCTCTCACAGTTCATTGTGGTACCTGTATTAAAAAGGATTGAATAGAAGACATGAATGGATCATAGACTTGTAAGAGACAATAATTAGAATAATTAATCCTATCTTGCCACGTACACACTTTCATGCAGACCTTGGGAGCAAAAAACAATTGATGACTAACAGCAATATGCTGTTGGTAAGCCCACTTGAGAAAAAACTTATTTTAATTCATTACCACCATTTTCTCAATTTAAAATGGTATTTTGTAGGTACCATAGCAGTGGATTTGTATACGGGCTAGGTAACAAAATGCTAACACTTTTTTTGTGCCATGTGCTTCAAAAAATGTGAGGTATATCAAAGAATTCATGTTTAATTCAGCCCGTGCAGAAGGCCAGGGAGAAACTTATGCATCAGTTATACCCTCAATAGAATCGCAAATGGGCATTCAGTGGTGCTTGAGGCTTGTCTGGGCCCTCTGGAAAGGGAGGAGTTTCATCACTGTGACTAGTGAGAAGTATTTGTTTGCTGTTGCACTCCACCTCATCTGTAAGGATATGCTCTATGAATTATTTTGCCCATGCACAAGGAAAATAGTCTAATCAGCTGTGAAATATTTTAGAATACTTCCATATTTTTCTTTATAGGAAGGACTCAATCATTTTGTTACTTTAGCTCTGAAGTAGCCAATTTGATGTCTAAACATCATGCTCTTACATGTTGAGATAAAGTCCCAATGTTCTTGTCTTTTGTCTTATATTCTGTCATTATTTGAATGATCCAGTTTTATCAATGGCTAACTCGCATTATGCTAGGACTTGGGAGGCCTAGGGCAACTTCCCACTTTGCCAAACTTAGGCTGCATCTATACGGATGGTGGCAAATTCGCTGCTGTCAGATCGATGTCTCTGCATCGACTGAGTGGTCTGTGTAGACCCGCTCAGTCGATCCAGAAATCGACAGAGGAAAATCACCTCCGTAAGTGGTGCAGCGCAGTGTGGATGGCGTGCGGAACAGACGCAACAAAGTTAACAGGAGATACGCAGGTTTTTTACGTCACTTGCGTATCTCCTGTTGACTGCCGCCAAATCTGGAAGGTAAGTGTAGACCAGGCCCCAGTGTGGATAAAATGCAAGTTCTTTAAAGACAGTTTCCTACAGACAGTGGATAAATGCAGGTGATCATTAATTAGGATTGTAAGAGGTTATATTTACTTCAAGAATTAGGTTCTTTTCCCAGGAATTCCTAGAAAGTGAAGATAATAGGCAGATTTTTTTTTACTAAGCCTCAGATTTCTTTGTCTCAGGGTCAATTTTCCTTTTGGTTTTCATGATCCCTTTTTCAAGCTTCGCCAGTACCTTCGGCTATAGCAATACTGGGCCTGATTCATGAAACAGTCACATTGTGTAATTCCAGTTTCTTCAGTGGGATGATTTATACAAAAGGTCCATCCACATGAGGAAAGGTTTGCAGGATCAAGCCCTACCAACTGTGGTAACAGACAGCAACAAGCGGAGAGAGAGGAGGAGGCTACAATCTACAAGGTAACTGTATGATGATGATAAACAAGATATTTCATCTTGTGTCTAAGAAAGCACAAACTATTAAAATGTCATTTTAAGAAGGGCTATCAGCTGTTACATTGCTGGCTAATCTACTCCAAACGAGCTCTGATGTAATCACCTCATACTTCTTTACCCTGAAAATGTCTGTTTGTCTGAGTGACAGAGTGGCATCTGTTCTTTGTAGTTGTCTAGAGAGCAAGGGATGAAGTTAGATTTACCACTATTGTTTCTAGAAATATTAGATTTTAAGAAACTTTGTGGTTTTAGAAAGACATTATAAAAGGAGACTAGGCAGCAAAAATATCCACTCCATTATGTGTACCTATGCCATGCAGAAAAAAAGCAGAAAAGTAGAAATGAAAACGCACTTCAGAGAAAAGTATTAAATAAAGCTCTCTAGTGAGAATATATGTCTGGCATAAAACAAAAATAAAGGCAAACCGGCAAATACTGAGGCTCCGGAGAGAGAATGAAGGGACAGTTCCATGCAATCCAGCCCATGGGCCTCAGCAGGCTAGGGAAGCCTGGATTCATGCATGGTCCCCTCCCGGGGATAGCCTTGTGATGTAGTCCCACTATGACAGAGTGCAGGCCTGCCTGCCTCCCTCCCTCCATCACCCTCTTATACTGCAAATGGTCCCTTATAAACCCCTCCTCCAACTGCAGCATGCCCAGCAGGCCTTCTGGGGCAGGGCTTCCCAGCTTCAGAGTGGTTTCTGCAACCCTCTCTCTCTAGTGTGGCGCTTATCCATCCCATTACATGGAGCAATTTTAATCTGCAGATTTAGGAGTGCTGCTGGCAAAAACAACCAAGGAGATGTTCGGAGTCATTATGAACTGCCCTCTGCCCCTTTCTTGCCCAATTTTTGGGCTGACCTGACCTGCCAATACCTTTCTGGTGCAGCTGCCTTCTGCCACTACAATCTCCACTTTCCTGTAGACTGTCCACCTTGAAGACCTGCTGCCAGTGTTTCACCCAGGGTTGACATCAGAGTAATTTGGCCCATTGTATTGGAATAAAAAGTGGTGATTATCTGGGAGATGTGTGTTAAAGACTGTGGGCCAGATTCACCTCTGACATTAGCAAGGGTAACTCCATTAAGCCAATGGAAATAATTGCTTCTGCCAGCAGTTCATGTGACACACTATTTGATTGAATAGGCCTTTTAATAATTAACACGTGTCATTGTGCCAGCAATTTTTTCTGAAATCAAAATGTTATAAAGGGAACAAAAGAAAAACCCAACTAAATTAGGACCTGGCCTTTCTTAGAACTGCATGTTACACATTTTAGAAGACAAAGAATAAGTGGTGCCCTTCAGAAGAGCAGAGGGAAATGCTGCAAAAGGCAAGTAACAAGCCTCATAGAAGGAAGAGTAATTTTCTCTGACATGCACATCGTAAAGGTTCATTGCTATGTGGGCCCTTTTAAAAGGTAATCTAAGAGGAAAGTGGCAGGCTTGAATACCTCAGGCACATTCACATAGTCACGTAATTCCTGTCTGCTCTCAGCGTTCTCCGGAGATGTACAAGGTAATTCATGTGAATACAGTAATTTTTCTGAAGAAAAATTAAGATAATTAGATCAAATGAATTAGTTAATAAAAGCACTCAATATAATGAAGAAGTCTTACTTCAATGCTAAAATAAAATGAGTAAGATAGAGTTGTTTGCAACTAATTGATAGTACAAAATAACATTGTTAAAAAGGGGAAAAGATCCAATAAATCCTTCACTGAAATATAAAATTTTAATCAACAATTTTTAAGGGGATCAGGAAGAATTCTTGACACATGCACTGAGGTGAAATGCTTACTTTATGAGCCACTTAGAGCCCAGTGCTACCCTGAAGCCAATGGGAGTCTTGTTTGCATAGGGCACAAAGGAATTGGGCTGATGCCAGTGTGGTTTGTGTGTGGATCTCTGCTGTACACAGTCAGAACTCTTCAACTATTGTGAGAACAATGTGTTCAGGTCAGGGACAGTTCAAGCAAATTTGTGGTCCATTGAAAAGTGATCAAGACCACTGGAGGGTGGGGGAAAGGATTCAATCATATAGGAGAGTATTTATGGAGTTCAGCACAGACAACCACAATGTTCCTAGATGTACAGGATTTGTTGTAGCATGTAAACATCATAACTGATCAAATGGCCATTTTTAACCATCACAGGTGCCGAGACTCTCCCTGTAGGACACATAAAGGTTTATTTAAAAATGACAAAATAAATAGAAAGGGTTACATTCTCCTCAGCCAGACCTATGCAAGATCAGTAAGTTAGTGAGTTGCCTGGGGGAGACTTCGGCACATCTATGCAATATTTACTAAATTGGAAGGTAACACCGCCACAAACCAGATCATATCTCCTCGGTATGTTCACTCACTCAAACATTTCAGTGCACTTCTTGGTTTTCCTGCATAACTTTAGCATTTTACAGTAAAATCTTAATTGCTCAGCATAACTTCTCCATATGTGGCTGACTGTGCTGCACTACATTTGCATCTAGATGCCCAGCTTCTCTCCAGAACTCAGGGGTGTCAGGTGCACTAACATTCAGTGACTTGACAGACAGCAGTGACAAACAAAGCTGGACAAAACTTGTATTCTTGCTGTAAAATGCTTGTAGCAAAACTAGTAAGTGTCTGAATTTGTCTAGATTTTTATGTCTAAATTTCTAGGTTTACAGGACCAGTTGAACTGGCCTCCACTGTTCTCCCTGATCCTGCCATTCTGCAACCATCTTCTAGGAACCTGGGCCTACCTCCAATCCCAAGTGGTGATGGGTGAGAAGATCATTTTGGTCTTAATGCCCCAGTGTGGCTCTGGCTGGCTGGGGCACCAGGGGGAATCCAGCTGGATGTCCTCTTTTGTCTACTGTTGCTCTTTCCACTCTGCTGTCTTTTCTAGGCATTCAGTAGTTAAGTCTTCTTGCAGAGGGACCAAAAAAAGCAATTTAGCCATACTGAGTGGGTATCCTATTCTTTTGCCTCCCTTCACAGCATGGAAAAAATGAAAAAGTTGAAGCCAGTGGCATGGAAATACAAGCACAGGAAGCTAGAGGTCTAGAACAATATTGTATTATTGGAACAGAAATAGTACACTTATAAGTGAAGACTAGCTGTTTAAAATGCAAGGCAGAAAACATGCCCTAGCATACTTGTACCTGTGAGCATCCCCTCTATCTTGTGTACCCATTTGCCCATTTATTTTGCCTGCCTGCGAGGCTGCCCCTGATCTCAGCTCATTTTCTCAGGACTGAATATGATTCTTCAGAAAGTGTGACCTTCAAGGTATGTGAAACCACGCAGAATTTGTAATAAAACCCCTCAAGTATCAAAATTTTGCTGTTGTATTAAATCAAAGTCCAAGACTTAGAATAAAAACTCTTGGGGGATTTCACCTCTGAATTTCTACAGTCAATTGTTTGCCTTGAACTACAGTAAAGTCTTCCGATACAAAATATGTTTTCAGAAAACAAAATAAAAAGTTGCCTGATGAAGCATTTGCTTTATGACTGAGCAACTACTCATTGCTTTTAAAATTTAGTAAAGGTCTATTAATCATTTCCTGCAAAAATACACAATATTCTGTGTTTAGACCCAGGGGGGGAAATGTAAGCCAGTACAGCAAAACAGTCTCTGGCAGAGATTTTTCTTTCATTCCAACTTGGGTAGTAGTTATATCTCAAGTTTTACTTGTAGATTCAATTGGACAAAAATATACTTCACTTTCTGCCCTCAGTTGTTCTGTAGTGCTGCTTTACACTATTTAAAGGTTCCCTCGTTCCACTCAGAGGTCACAGAAAGCATTTTGGTGATGCATGAAGAGTTCCTTCTATTACATCTTTTATAATTAGGTTGCAAGCTTCTCTCTCTCTTACACTCACACTCACTATATAAATACACTATTTGCCATCTAATCATAACATGTAACGGTTCAGGGGTGAACTCTGCTTGTGATTCTCAGTCTGTCTTTGGGAACGTCTTTCAAATGAACATGTCTATACCTGCATTTGAGTGGAACCCAGCCATTCACCCCACTTTTAGTTTGGATCATCAGGTTACAGCACCCTGTTATCAGCCATTTTCCCTCCACAGGCCTGACTGGGTTCTGATCTTGCTACTGAATTTCCAACAGGAGCTTGTGACCAGTGTGACTTTGCAGTGACGAAGGACAGCTTTTGGATACAAGTACGATTTATTTATCAAATGGAACAAGACTAGCAAAGATAAAAGGGCTGAAATAAAACAGCGATCACACAACACCTTATCTAAATGTTAGGCTTTCCTTGTAAGTTTAAACAGGTGTCCACTTTGTCCCAGTCGCCTCTCAGCATTGTACTGGGTGATGCAGGCTGCACCCATGCAGCCACCCAAGTCTGACTCTTCAGTCAATGACTCTCCCTCCTCCCAGACAACGGCTCTCCAGCTTTTTGTTTGAAAGTTCCTATCTGCCCAACAGCCTTTCCAACAAGGGACTCCCACCACTGCCACTGGACTAACTAGATCCAATTCTACATTTGGGGGTAAAGTTGAAAGGAATTAACACCCCATTGTCCATTTAAGTATTGGCAATTAGGTTTTGTCTACAGTTTGTTCCTGAAACCCAAACATGAACTAGGGCAGATTTGAACAAGCAGTCTAATCCATCAAACCCATAGATAAACTGTTATGCAAATTAATGCAGATAAATCTTCTACTCAGAAGTGGCTGAACTTTCCCAATTCAACTTTCGGGCTGTGTCCAAGGCCTGGTCTACACTGCCATCGATGGGAGATATGCTATGTTATGTAGCTTGCATATCTCCTGTCGACATACTTATATTGATGTACCGCAGCGTCTTCATGGTGTCGCGTCAATAGGAGACGCCCTCCATCAATGCAGCTTTACTACTTTTGGGGAGGTGGATTACCAGCATTGGGTGGGAAGTCCACCTGGGATCGATTGAGCAGGTCTCTACCACCTGCGGAACCGATCTCTCTGAATCGATCACCGCGGAGCAAGCAGTGAAGAGGTATCCCAAGTCTGGAAAATTTCAGCCAGAAAGATGTGTTCTGAAAGCATTGATGGGTAAGAAATGCTGAGAATAGAAACTTCAAGGAAACCTTAGCTATAGTTGTCATTTCCACTCTAGCTATAAGATTTCAGAGAATCAGAGCTCTCTCAGTAGACAACCCATGGGTCTGGAACTCCTTTCTTGGATAGATCAGAATGTCCACAAATTTCACTGCCTTCAAGCCTAAATCCAAGTCCATTTGCTTTAGCTTTTCCTCAAAAACAAGCTATTAACAAACCAAGATACAACTATTGGGGATACAGTAAAACCTCAGAGTTACAAAGCCCTCGGGAATGGAGGTTGTTCATAACTCTGAACAAAACATTATGGTTCTTTCAAAACTTTACAACTGAACATTGGCTTAATACAGCTTTGAAATTTTACTATGCAGAAGAAAAATGCTGCTTTTAACCATCTTCATTTAAATGAAACAAGCACAGAAAATTTCCTTACCTTGTCAAATTTTTGTTTTTAAAACTTTCCCTTTATTCTTTTAGTAGTTTCCATTTAAACACAGTACTGCACTGTATTTATTTTTTGGTCTCTGCTGTTACCTGATTGCATACGTCTGGTTACAAATGAGGTGTCTGGTTGACTGTTCAGTTTGAAACTGGTGTTTGAAACCCTGATGTTCTGCCGTATATGATTTTATATAGCTAGCAAGTGCAATATTCTTCACTGACTGCAAATTACTCTTCTGAAAATATTTGACCTCAAGCCTACAAAGAAACATGCATGGGCACTCCATGTGGGCATAAATGTCCCCTGTATGGATTCCTATGCAGGAGCACGGCCTTGCACATAACGATCAGAATAATCAATTATTGTTGAGGCTATGTGCACTAGGCTTTAGCCCAGTGGTACTCAACCCGTGGCCCAGCCAGCATACAGCTGCGGCCTGCAGCCCAGAACTATACAGGTAGTATATGTATTGTGTGCATATGTGGCCAACACTGGTAAATAGGTTGAGAACCACTGCTCTAGCCCCTTCCAACTCATACTTCATTTTCCTCCATTGACTGCCACTTCCTCTCTTTAATCCCCAATAGACATACCCTTCAGAGGATCTCACCAGCTCGGACGTTCTCTGCTAGACCTACTGCAGTCTTCCAAACTGAAATGCTTCCATGTCTCCCAAAATCAGAGAAGAGATGGCTAAATATTATTATTTGCTCTATTGATTATACTATATACTCATCTTAACTAGGCAATAATGGGTCATATGTTGTAGCCATAGCAAATTGCATTGCTAGGTATGAGATCTAAGATGCAGTGCAGCCATAACAGCTAAGCATGAACAGGGATGTAATTATTCAAGCCTTGATTTACCACACTGTGAGAATTAAATAGATGCTGGGGTTTGCAGAATAAAACAATATCAAACACTCCATATGGTGGCTCAGGAAATTGTTACTGAAACTCTTGGCCTTCCACCAGTTAGAATTCAACTGAAAAAACGTTATCACTGGTGATTGTTCAGTGAGCTATATTAAGAGAGCTGAGCATCTGTCTTGGGCTATTTCCAAGTGGAAAGCTGTCCACCTTATGAAACAGTTTTAGGAAGTCATAGAAGAGAGTTGGAATGGAAACTAAAACCAGGAACATGGGCTTTACTATTTTAGATCAGGCCATGAGTTTGCTTATAGCAGTTGCCAATGCCGGACACTTCAGAGAAAATTTTAAAAGCATTCCAATGCAATTTTGTAATGTTATGCAAGTAAAAATAGTTGTTTTCTGAACCCAGCACATCATGACATATGACATCTGAATGTCATTAACTTAGCTATCATAACTACAAATGGTTTAATGGTCACAAAATTATTCAGCTTTTTTTAAACCTCGAGAGACTC
Organism: Mesoclemmys tuberculata; assembly: GCA_007922155.1. Lineage (NCBI taxonomy): Eukaryota > Metazoa > Chordata > Testudines > Chelidae > Mesoclemmys > Mesoclemmys tuberculata. The sequence continues at coordinate 33,854,549 of ML675609.1, read as the reverse complement.
TATTTTACTCAATGATCTCCTGCAGCAGAGAGTTCCAGAGAATACACATACACTCCAGATCTGATCCCAAACTCAGTGAAGTCAGTCAATAGGAGTCTTTCCAATGACTTCAAAGGGCTTTGGTCAGGCCCTGTGTGAAATAGGATTTTCATTTTTTCCCCCCTTAGATTTACTGGTCATTATTACAGGAGGGAGTCAAAAGCCTAAAACAATTTCATTCTCTTTTCTCAAGTCAAATGTCATGATGTGTGCCACATTGTAATATGACAAAGTGATACAAGTGTGCTATTTGTCTGTGACCTCAATAAAGAAGAGTCTAAATAAAATTCCACTGTACATATAACCATTTGTTTTATAGCCACAGGCTCTTCTCCCAGATGCCTCAGCATCATGGACATTCAGTACCAGACCACAGGACAGACAAGATCTAAGCAATTCCCTAGTTTGCATCCCTGATATTCTCCATGGCATGGAATGATTTCTATAGGTACCAGGATTTTTGTCCCTAGATGCCATAAATTCAGGGACTATTAACATATATGAAGAATATAGATTTTCTTTTTTTTAAAAACTAGTATGCATTACCTTACACTTACCCAAGTTAACTTTAATTTATCATTGTTGACCAACCTTCAATGCTGCCTACTTAAAGAACAGAAACCCTGTTGGGTTTTTTTGGCACTCAGAGGCAAGGCAACAGAAAGCGGGAGAAACATTAAAAATGCAAAACAAATGTTGAAATTTACATTTGTTTTTAATGTTTCTATTTACAACCCTGCAAAATGGAAGCAACTTCAGCATTTTTGTACAAGTTTTTAAACCAGTTCTACCTGTTAATGAGAATATTTATTCTAGACTTCATGCTTCAAAAATGCCAAAAGCATTTAAATAAATTTCATATAGAAATATAAGCAAATGGTTCCCATAAACTACAGTCCTGCAGTTGATCCTACACTGATCCTACACTGGATCCCAGAGCCCACACAGATACAACTGTGGATCACAGCCTTAGCTTTTCCATATTAATGAAAGCCCTACCTTTACAGATGAATACTGAAAACTTCTAAACAGCTTGTGATGGTGCTTTTTAAATTTCACCATTTGGACTGCTTGCCTCTGATGGCTTTACATGGCTAATTTTAGAACTTTAGTTTTAAATTATTCCTAAGAGGCCTACATTTCTATCCACATAGAAAATTATACCTGATTCTTGTAATGTTTCTGCAATTGCTAAAACAGCAGCAGCCAGGGATCAAATAGCTGCCAAATTCATATTCAAAGAGATTTTCCAGGATTTAAACAGAGTTTTGAAGTGTCCTAAATTAAACTTACATGTTTTAATTCAGCAGATTTGTCTTAGCCATCTGAGCAAGCTCTTTAAAAAGGATCACTGCAGATCTTTTTATTCAAGCTATACCATAGGCTGGAAAAGAAATTCTGTCTCATTTCAGAATTCCTTCCCCCTAGTCCCGGCTTGTCTCCAGAATGTTGTGACAACACACCAGGAGTATTACAATTTAGGAACAAACTCTCACGGGCTAATCACACTGTGAGGACCGGACACTGTTACCCAGCAATCACAGAGGCTTCATTAGTCCACTTTTGAATGTCACATACACCACAGCAGAAGTTAACCATTAAATATTGCCAGTTAAAGATACTACACTGCAATACCAACAAGAGTAAAACACATATTTAGGGTTTGTTCCAAAGCCCACTGGAGCCAAGGAAGCTCCTTACACATCTTTTCAAAATGAATATTTGATACTAGTTTGTATAAGTGACCCAAATGTTTTCAGAATGTAAACATTAGCCAGGCACAGCTCTGTTACTGATATATGGTGTAACGTATTCGGTTCAGAGTCAAACAATATCAAGCTGACTCAGAGCAGACCGGGAATGCCTGAGAAGACATGATTTTAAAATTATTGTAAATTGTTGCATTGCTAGTTATGACCATGTACTACCACTTTGAAGAGCAGTGGCTCAAACATTTCCCAATTTAAAATGAAGTAAACATTAAGCTTATATTATTCATTATAAACCACCTTTGTCATATGTCACTCTCCCTCCTGAATGCTGCCTTCCAGATCTCATGTAATATCAGCTCTGAATTAGGGATGAATGAGTTTCTTTGAAGGTTCAGTTCATATTCAAGGGTTACGGGATTCATTCTGTGCTTGCAAAAGACGACTGAGACAAAAAATCCAATAAGAAACCAACAAGATAAAAATGGAGAGGAAGTGGAATGAAAAACAGACACTCAGGGTAGAGTGAGAAAGATGGAGAAATTGGGGAAGAGGGAGAGAGAGAGGAAAAAACAAAATAAATGATCTATAGATAATGTGATTTGAATCTCATTTCACTTTTACCAGTCTTATAAGTGTAACTCCATTGACTTCAAAACAAGATACTCCTGATTTACTACAGCAGTGTGTGACAGAATAGGATCCAGCACAGTATGTATACTGCACCTCTAAATAATCTTAATTGGACCTATCTAGCTTATGGGTCAGAGAAGCATCCTATTCCCAATACATAGCATTAAAAATTAATAGATCTGTAAAGTTTAAGATAAGAAGGAGGCATCAAATCATTTAGTTGTGGTCTCCTTTACAACACAGGCTGCAGAATTTAATCCACTTACTCGTAGTAGGCCCAATGCCTTGTATAAACTAAACTTTGAACCTCAAAAATAACTTGCAAGATTTTGCAAAAAACTTCAGCTCCACAAGGTTTACTTCTCCTGCTCTCAACCCCCCTCAGAGAAAAATCTGGTGTTATTTTAAGAATGTGAATAACCTCTACTCAAGAAATCCCAAAGTCCGTTGTTTTCTTATGAAACTGACATACTGTTTGTGTACATGTGACACTGAAAATTTGCCTCTAAGTACCAGTCCTTAGGAATGGAAACACTTCAGCTACAAACACAATGCATTATCATCTTGGAAGTACCTTAATTGTATCGAACATAACTGAAAAGTCACGTAGTAATTGTTGCACAGAAGCGTGTATGATTCTAAGGTTTTTTTCCCCTATTGTGTCTAATCACTTCTTTTCAAAATAAATACGTGTTAGAAAATTGACCTCACTTAAGGTTTGGTCAAGTTTCAACAAATTGCATGGCATGGTGCATTTCCTAACATAATGACAAGTGGAATTTTCATACAAGAGTCTTAAGTCCTTTCATAACATTCTAATGGAACAAAAGCCCTTTTAAGATGAATTTATCATATTTTGGCAACAATGATTAAGTTTAATAACTAATCCCCTATGATCTCTCCCTCTTATGTTCCATGAATAGATCATCCATCATGATTTATGATTCACGCTTCTGCACATGAATAAATCAGTTAAATAGCAGCCAGAGTGAAATAGGTCATTTCTTAGTTCATAGAAGATGTCAGCATTGTATGAAAAAGTGGATTTTGAAGTTAGCAAAAGGTTCTTCACTGCTTTTTATTTGTGGAATAGTTTCCAATTACTTCTAGTCATTTAGGAAAAGCATATAATCTAGTCTTTAGACCAGTTAGATTAAAAAAACAAAAAACAAAAACAAACAAAAAACCTAGAATTGCATATTGAGAGGGTAATTTGAAGATTTATTTACTGGAATCATAGATAAGTCCTTAACTATTAATGACACTGTCAGCTTTCTCATGAGAATCTGTTATCAAATAACAGCAAATTATAAAAAGTAAATAAGCTACCCATATTGCACATGGGTGAAGTTGGGTTTTTGGTTGGTGGCTTTGTTCTACCTTCCTCTTTATTAGCGTTGATGTGTTATTGGGGATATCTACCTCCTCTTCATACATTCAAATGTAGGCTATTCTTTAAAATGCTTTGTCCTACTCTAAGGTTGATCCATTCAGTGGCCTCCATACTTTCATTCTGCAGACTACTTTAATTCTGCAGACTACTCATAAGTTATGAGTTTCTCATAAGAACTCCTTTTACACTCGTCTGCTTTTCTCAGGTCTGACAAGCATGCAATAAGGGTCGGAACCAACACATGAAGTCCAGTGAAAGATTCCTATTGACTTTAATAGACATTGGATCAGCCCTAAGCCTCCTACAAAGCCAACGCTCATGCTGATCCAGGTCAAATAGAAAGAGAATGAACTTGTTCCTTTCCCCAGATCCTAAATGAATCACCTCTATAAGTCAAAATCCAAGACAAAAGGTCCAGAGTTCAAGTCCTGAATTCCCAAGTTCAAGAATCAGTTTTAAAGAGAACTATAACTCCCACTACAGCATTTTATAGGATGGTTTAAAAATAGATAGTATGCCATACAGCATGGTATACTATCTGGTTTTACGCAAGTTTCTGTAGGTTTTACGCAAATTATATTTTATAATACTGTTCTATAAGTTGCTTTCAGAATAGGGAATGTAGTGCAACTGCTAAACCATCACTTTAGTCATAGAATCAACTGCCTTTGCTGACTGTCTTACGTTTCCTCTCTCTTCAGCAATGTGATTAAATATAACATTTATTGACATGTATTGTTTTCACTTACTTTGTTATAAAACAAAAAAATCCCTAGCAAGCAATATCTGTCAAGTAATGATGACATATTATTTATCTTTTCCACCACCTCCTCAATATTAAAGCTTTCACCTAATCTCTCTAGCACAGAGACAATGAAAATTCTAAGTGCATTTCCTTCCCTCTCCAATGTTACAAATTTCTTTGCTAATGTGTTCTGAGCCATCAAGTCTCATTAATCAACTGATGCATCCTGATATAATTCAAAGGTAGCATTGTTTGAAAAGTAAGAATTTGACACTTAGATCCCAAGGGTGGCAAATATGTCATTATATTTTAGCATCAACCTTTTCAAGAATTCATCAGTCTTAAGTGCAAAGCAGTCAGATTGATAGCAATAGATATTTTGACCAAGGAACCAGCTTAGCATTGGTATTTAGCTTTCACTCTATTTCAGGAAACAATGAAGTATACAGCCTTATATGTGTACAGAGGTAGCTTTTACCTCATAGGGTCAGCTAGGGGTTGCCAGATTCCCACAGCTCCATTCCGAGCCTCACCTGGGAATGAAAGCTCACTTGAAGAGACTCCTCCACCACTGGCACCAACAATGGTAGAATACGCAGATAACCAGTGGTAACTGCTCTATGATGATTCAAACCCATCCTACCCTACTCAAGTCAGGGCTACCTCCAGGATATGAGATACCTCTGGAAAGGCCACATCCTCTTTATCACAACCACCACATCAATATGTGGGTCAGACTCTGCTCTCCATCCAGAGAGCTATTGGAATAGGGAAACCATCATCTCCTATTTACGAGACGCTCTTTAAAATTAGTGAGATGGTTGATTGATTTTAGGCAGTCTGTATTACAGTTAGACACTGCAGTCTCCTCTGAACATCCTTAAGAGAGTAAACTGCTGCTACAACAAAGTCCCTTCAATGGCTACTTTAAGTTGGCTGAGAGGGTTGAACACAGTGGCCACATGCTAGGAACATGCATCCCCCCGGCTGTAGATTGTAGTGGACAGGGGAAGCCATGACAGAAAGAGTTTTGGAGGCAGGCTCCAAGGAGTTCAAAGTAGCTTCCTCCTTATGAAGGTCTCAGAAAGTTGGGTACTGGTGAACAAGGAGCTCACTCTTGTAAGTATAGATAATCTAAACCTTGAGAAAAACTTACTTTTTGAAAATCATTATTCTTCCAGCCCATTGGCACTGTAATGAGAAGAATAGGTTTAGGGTTAGCATAATGTTCTTCCCAAGACACTGCTTTCCCAGACACTTATTAAAAGTGGAGATACTTCATACCAGTCAGTCCTGTTGATCACCTTTGATTTTTGACTAAATAATAATTTAATATACTTGTAAGGAAACAACAAAAACAAAATAAAAGCTTTCCAGCTGGGTAAATGAGTTCTAAGCAAGAGTTAGTGATCCTGTCAGTTTTCTATTAGTCAGTGTCCTCAATGCTTTTAAACAAGAATGGAGAATAATCGGAGGGGGTTGTGGATTTTTATTCTCTTCTTTGGAACAAAGCCATTGTAAAGGCTACCATGACTTTTGGAAGGAGCAGAAGGAGGGAGGAGGAGAAGAAAAATGTGAGTGGAGAAGCTGTACCTTGATGTGGAAGATGAGGGTCATCTGAACAGAGGATTCAAAGCAAGGAGCATTTTAGTCAGAGAGATGCGATAGGAAGATATTTTATTAGCGGCATTTTGGATAGATGAGAGGGCAATCACATGAAAAACAGGGAGCCAAATGGAAGTGTTTGCAGTTGTCAAGGAGAGAGATGACCATAGATGATGGTTTGACAGCAGTTCTGAAAGGACAGGTTTTAGAAATGCTGTAAGATGAAGAAGCGACAGCGTTTGGTTCATTTTTTATATGAGCCAGGCTGGAAGTGACCAAAAGTCATTACCATCTAATGGCTATTTGGTATCACATGACATGATTTGGCCAAGTCAGGCCAGTTCCTAATAGTGTTCACATAAAATCAATTACCAGCTTCATTAGACTTACCTCTGATAAACCTCTCCTCTAATCTCTAAAGATGAACCCTCTCCTCAGGGCTGACAAACATTGGTAGGACAGGGTTAAGAAAATGTGCACCAATTTTTTAAAACCTGTTTGAGATAGACTGTCCAAATTAGGCACCAGCCATTATGGTCAGTGTTGTGACTTTGACCATGATCTGAGTCATGCATCATGAGTTGATTAGAGAAATCAAGATCAACTCTTACCTTTCAGTGATGCCCACCCACATAGATCACAGTATAGAATGCACCATGGTGTTATTGGAGATCACAAACTTTATAAATCATGTATTCTGATTGCCATCACTGTGATAATATTTTGGCAACATTGATGCAATTAACTAACACACTGATAACTTGTTGGAAAAGTGGGATCATTAAACTTTAACATGCATTAGTTGTATGCTTTCTTCAATTTCGTTGTATACATTTGTTTCATTGTATGTATCATTTAATAATGGGCAAGAAATAAGTATTTTCCAGATTCCTATAGATGACCGTCTTATTTTGCTGTCTCCTTTGTATGCTGTGAAAGTCAATATTTTCATTTTCACTCAGCAGAGGAGATTTTTTTAACAATATGCAGAGATGAAGTTATATTATTTCCATTAACTTCACATGAGAATTAAAGAGCTAAATCTTGAGCAGAACACAGAAAAAAAAAAAGATATCTTTCAGCACTAAATACTGTGTTACACCTACTTCTTTTGAGGCTCCAATAAAAATTAGAGCTAACTAGAAGTAGTTTTTGCTGTGCTGAACGATCTCCCGTCTCCTAACAACATGGGAAGGGGAAAATTTTCTGCCAATTTTTGCAATTGGTTTTTGACTTTGGCTTTGAAACTATTAAAATTGTTATATTGCTGTATTACTCTACAGTCTCTTCCAAATCTCTGTTGCCAGTTACTATGCCACAAGTTATAAGTGCTTTTTCATTTTATCTTGCAATATCAAGGAGTTCATACCAGCTGCAGGAGTTTGTGATTTAAAATAACGTGTAGGAGGGATCTATGGAGGAAGGGAGAGAAAGGTTTTTGACAAATACACAAAGAGATATGATTGCAATTTATGATGTTTTAGAGCTTATTAAAAATACTAGGCTACATTTTAATTCTTTCTGACAGTCATTTTATACACAGGAGTATTTTTGGACCTAGTATTACTTATTGATTAATTTATAGATCAGTTTTCACAAATACATTACAATAAACTAAAAGAGCAAAAACAAAAGAAGTGTTCATATATGAAGGTTACGATTATGTGAGCTGGCTCATAACCTCCCACGCAGAAATGAAGCAGAGGTGGGAAATTTTGTTGGAAGGCTAACAATGGGAAATATTGACAAAGTGGTGAAATACTGAAATGTCTGCCTGCTGAATATCAAATCCAGGTAACATAACAATAGCACCAGATCACTAAAGTGTCTTGAAAGGGCATTAGCAGCATGGGAGCACATCCAGGTAGACAGTTTTGGAGAACTAACAGCATTATTCTCTCAGCAAGGTAACTGTTTTCATGATTTCTTTGTAAAACTTTCTTGCTGAGTTCTGTTTATGTCTCACCAAAAACACATGCGACTCTCAGCCTTTTGGGACTGGACATGTCTATTGGCCTCTTAAAATAACTAGATCTTTGTAATAAATATGAGAAGTCACTTTATGAAGCTGAATAAATGGACCTCTTTTTTCCTCAATAACCTCAGCTCCCCTCCCACTGGATGGGATCACATAAAAAATTAATTTGCTTTCTACAAAAATTAAACAAAAACTGTTTCACCTAAAGGCTGGGAATCTTTTGACTCTTTGCAATCTTCATCTCTTCTCTACATAGTAATAAAGTTTTAATGACACATTTTGTAAAATTTCTTCTCCCTCATTGCAGTCATTGGGTTTGTGCGTTCTGCATTGCCCTCATCCACATTCCCAGGCTATTGTGCTGCATTGCTTTCCCACTCCAAATCCTGCAATCTCTCTCGAGCAGGTCAGCTACTCAGACTGCATACTAGGGAGAAGATATCTGACCATGTGCCTAACATATTACAGCCCTCTGGTACCAATAGGGAGCTCTACGTATGAGAAAAGATCGACTTCTCAAAACCAAAATTCTCCTTATGTTTCTGAGAACTAATGTTTTTTCCAAAAAGATTTGCAGGTGACCTGCTTCCTGGAAGAAATCACTTGTACTTCATGACTCATTTCTCCTCACGTTGTGTAAAGCCAGGTAAATGAAGAAATGTAACGTTGCCTGGCTTCTCACAAAGAGAGCTGTTAGGATAGAAGAAACATGAAATAGCACTTGTAAACATGGAAAAAGTGTAGTACAAACTCCTATCATCTACTTAAAAGTGGTGTGTGAGGGCACAAGAGCGGGTAATAGATTTGGGTCCAAAAGAGAAACATGAGCTTTGGTACCTGGGAATGAAAGCAGAATCAGCCTGATTTTTGGTATGCCTTTGCCTTTTATGATGATGGACTGTTTCAACCCAACAGCTGTCTTGTTTTAGCTAAGGGTCAAGCCCTGAACTTTGGAGGATAAACAGATGGAATATATTATTCTACAAAAAGTCTAGACTTAGCCCTCTGTTTTTTTCCCCAGTCAAGGTTGGCATTTCTCTCGGTAACCTTATTTGCACATATTTAATCATCATTATGCTTACTCAGACCTTAAAATGGAGTTCAGGGCTTGGTTCAAGCTATAGGTGAAGTACTGAAAGGTCTTCCTGCAGCTGAGCTCAGCTGTATGGCACCAAGGAGAAAGAAGCAGGATGCCATTAATTATTAGTTCCTGGCCCTCTTTCTGTCTGGAGAGCAATTATTCAACTCCCCCACTTCCATCATCAATCCCTTGTTTCAAGGGAGTGGACCTAATAAAGCAAAAATCCGCTGAGTCCCCTGGGCTGGTGGTACCAATGCAGCCCGTGGGATAGCCACCACACTTCTATGCTGACAGGATCTTTCCTTTTGTGTCCCTTTCCTCCTTTCCCTAGTTTTCTAACACCGTCTGGGTTGGTGCAGGCAACAACAGAGGTAAAGAGTAATGTGTTGTGCAGAGCAAACAATGGATGGCTGGCAGGCAGGCAATGTTTATGTAAAGAAAGCAAAGTGAGCAACAGTCAGAACAGCTCGGCAGTTTGGGTTTCAGAGCAGTCCTTGGATTCTGGAAGTGCACTTTGGACTTCCTCAGGACATTCTCCCACTTCTTTCTCCCAAGCAAATACACTCAACAACACTTTCCCTATGCAAGGGAGAAGGGGAAGCTGACTTGGAGTTAACGCTATCTTCACTGATGACCAGGCAATGACCCTGTCATAGAAAGGGGCAGAGTTAAAGTGGCCTTCCATATTAGTGTACGTGAACTAGCTGATGAGGGCTGAGGCCAGGGAGGAATAACCTTTTCCCTTATGAATGGATGCTGCGCTGTTCCCTTCAACGCAGCACAGTATGGACGCCGCGTGGAGGAGACGCTGCAAAGTCGACGGGAGACACACAAGTGATTTATGTAACTTGCGTATCTCCCATCGACTGCCACCGAATCGCAAAGGTAAGTGTAGACCGGGCCTGAGCCCTTCCCTTCTGCTCCTTTCAGCCCACACCTCTCTGCCCTTTGGTTGTTTTGCAGATAACACCTCCTATTTACTGGCAAATTGCTCACATACACACCGCCTGTGTCATTCACTGGAAAGTTAGGCGTTAAAACCTGCCATTATTAGCAAAGAGCCATAACTCTGCGAACACTGTATGCTATTAGCCAAGGTTATAACACCTCATCATCATTTCCCTAATTAAATAAAATTAAGAAAAATAAGCGCTTGGAAGAGGTTGGGTCTACTTCATCTTCAGGAGTTCTAAAAAATTAAATATTATACACATATAGAGACCATAAATATTCAATCAGGTTCCGATTGAACAAATAGACTTTTTTCTTATTGCTCAGAGAGCAAAATCAGTCCAATGTATGGACCCAGTATAGTGTTTGATTTTGCTGATTTTGTTAAAATCAGACAAACAGACAATTTGAAAATGACCATGAAGGAAGCCAGGTACCCAGTGGATTTCTCTGCTTATAGTAGAAAGTGTCTGTTTTTCCTGGCTCCTACTTCAGTTGGAAATTGGCACAGATCTCAATCTGTGCAAACTGGTAACACAATTTAAATGCATATTGTAATCTTTTTTTTAAAAGACAGTAAGATACCATTTGAAAATTATTTTTCCCCATTTCTGGTAGCCAGAAAGTGTACTTGAATGCCTCCATGGGGTTTAATTGGAAGGTTTCTCTACCTGGGAGCTCAGGAATGCAAATATGAGTTCAAGTATTTATATTCCCATCTGTTTATTAGAGTCAAAAAAGTAAATTAAAATAATTCATATGATTACCTCTTCTATTCAGATTGTCTGACTAAGAAAGGATGATCTCAAAGTTATTTGTTAATGGAGACTGAAAGATGGTTAGGGTGTAATATGGCCCGAGAGAGCCTTATAGAGGCATCTGGGGGCTTACAGCCCTTCCCCACTCACAGTGCAGCCACACACAGCTTACTCAAAATTGTAAGTCTGGGTGCAGGAGGGGAATAGGTTCTGTGTGACCATCACTCTCACTTCTCCTCCCTCCATGAGCAAATGGATGGGTAGGGAGTAGAGAGATGTGCCCCAGCTCCCTGGCTGAGTAAGGAAGTAAGCTCTTTTTTCAGGCCTCTGAAAAAGTTCTTGTCCCATTGGAGCAAGAGTTGTCACAATGTCTTTCCCAGGATAACTTCTGGGGTGTTGCAGAAATATACTCTTGAATACTTAGGGCTGGGAGTAATCTCCACTTTAGCCCAGAACAAGTTTCTGGGTGACATTATCTTGGTAGAGTGCTTTTGATATTCAAAATTTGAGCTCTTGTCTGACACACACAGTTCACCTAACAGGTATCCTCTCCTCCCATCCCCCACCAATTTGGAAAAATCAATTTCAAAATCAGGGCTCTGTTGCAAATATTCATTCATTCATCTGAAATTCACTTTCCACATTTTAAAGCAGAAGTTGTTGAATAAGCCAGTTTTGATGATGAGCATGGCAGAAACTAAAGCCAAAATGGAGGTGAAGACAAAAAGTGAATTCATTTTAAAATATGAGTAGTCGTTCGGTTTTTTTTAGAGAGTGTATTTATTCTTTCATTTTCCTCAGTATGCATCAGCCAGAAGCCTTCAAAGCTAAGGAAGGTTAGAGGAAGAGGGTGGACAATTTAGAAAGGTTCCAGAAGAGAGAAACAAAAATAAGAGGATAAGAACACCTGACCCATGAGGAGAGGCTAAAAAGAGTGGGCATGTTTAGTCTTGAGGAAAGATGGCTGAGGCTGGATTTGATCATGGCCTTTAACAAAGTTGAAGGCTATTATAAGGAAGACTTTGATCAATTGTTCTCCATCTTCACTGAAGGAAGGATAAAAAGTGCTCGGTTTAATCTGCAGCAAGGGAGATTTAATTTAGATATTAGGAACTTTTTAACTATAAGTATAGTTAAGCACTGGAACAAGTTTCCATGGGAAGATGTGGATTCCCCATCATTGCGGTTTTTAAGAACAGGTGGGACAAACACCTGCCAGGGTTGGTCTAGGCTTACTTGATCCTGCCTCAGTGCAGGGCCTGGATAAGTTGACCAACCACGCTGCCTTCCAACTCTACATTTTTATAAGCCTATGAAATTGGCCAGGCCATAAAGTAAATAGATATTTGAAGTGTCTGTATATCCAACAGAGAAGTTTTTTGTAAATTCATAATGAATTCCAGAGAGTCTTCATTAAGCATAAAACTTGAGAAAAGCTATTCATTTCCATTAGATAGTTGCCTCTAACTGACACTATTAGATTTTTACCCCAATCTGCCCATGGTTAAGTTAGTTGTTATGAATTGCTGGTTGTACTTGATTTGATTATGTTTTTGAAGGGAGGATACTTAAACATGAGGAAGACTGAAATCCCAATTCACAAAAGAGACTCAAAAGCTTCTGTAAGACATTACTAGTGTAACAATTTGCTTCCATTTATTCTATATCTAGTGACTTCATAGGGTTATTTAAGTATTTGGGACAGGTTGAATTAGTCTATGCATAAGAAAGACCTTTATCTCTCCCCCCAGCCACGAGCCTCCTGCTTTAGTGGTTGCTGTACTTGCTCGTTTTATTATTTCTAGCACCACCCAGGCTAAGGTGAATACAAGCCTGACTAATAGGCATCATCATGTATTTCCCCTCTTCAGGGGAAAAACTGAAATACCATCCTGTGAGGCCTTTGGCTGCATACTGGTACAAAGTAACTCTCAGAGCTGAAGAGTAAAGCCACGTTTATAACAAAAACCTATTTATAGCAACCCTTTCCCTGCATGCAGTGGATGTTTGCAATCCCTCCTACCTGAGTCTCAGTGCTGTCCTTGGGCAGACATTGGAGAACCAGTGGTCCTCTGCCCAACTTTAACCAAGTTACACAAAACCCTTGTGACACCCTGCAGCCCATGTGCACCCTTATGGCGTGATTGTGTATCTCATGTTCACCCTTATTATAGTGCATTGTTTAATGCAAAGTATGTCATGTGAGGTCCTTTTGGAATGCTCACAATGCGCTAAACATAATTGTGTAGGAGTAGGTTTGCTGCAATGGCATGTGTAGGGTTTTATGTATATTTTCCACTTTGTGGAAATATGTCATATGTGATGTGCTAAATCACAGTTTTTCTAATGGGAAACAGGGAAGTGCCAGTGAGAGGTATATGTGAAGGATAGGGAGTGGTGTGGGGATGAAGCTGATAGCCAAAGCCTGAATGTAGATCATATAATCATCATACAAAGCACTCCACATGGGTGATGCCTGTACCCATGCAGTGCCCATTTGAAGTTACTGGGACTCCTGATGGGTGCAGCACTCCTTGAAGGAGAAGGGCCATTGCCCGTTGCTTTCCAATAATCTATTTTATTCTTATGGATGGCTCATATTCTTTCAGAATCTAATCTCTGACCCTGCAATTGATTTTTCTCTTTGCAAGTAATACCATCTCCAGTGCTGCTGTCCTTACTCATCACACAAAATTGCTGTTGAAGGAAAGATGTGTTTTAACCTGGCTAAATGCAGAATTGTACTCCAAGGCATCAGGTTACTCTGGAAGTGGAGATAAAACAAATGTTCCCCTATAATTTAGCCACATCTATTTAATTATAACTTTTTTTTTAATTAAAGAATTCAGGGACAAGAATTAAAGAAAAAGGGAACCATGAAATCATAACAGGACTTACTTTGCTCCTGGATCTAAGGGGATGTACTTATTCAACAATACTGGGCTATAACCATGTCAGTTTTAGCTGAGGTCAGATATGGTCACCTAGAGCAGCACTGACAAAAGAACATCTAAAAATGTATTTGATAGGCAAAAGACAAGACCCAAGATGAAATGACGTGTATCATCACTTCATACCCCACAATTCCTCTGTTGGAATAGTCTCAGAACACAAAGACTTAGATCAGTTACCATACAGCTTGAAATCCAAAGAGCACTCCCCCCATGGGCCAAGATGGTCCTAACGGAAATAGAATCACTGTTTATTTTGCATAACAGACCTCCTCCCAGTGGGAGGGTTGTTGGTGGTGTGTTGGGCTCAAATGGCCACTCCCTCAGTCTAATTAAGAAACCAACATGGGGGATTTGCACAATTCCCTGCACAACCTAGCTTAGTAGTTTCTTTTCCTTCCCCTCATTGTCCTCTCCTGCCAGGCTATGCCTTAGAAGGGCTCTTGGCAGGGAATATACATGAGCTCTACCTGGGAGGTGTGGCCTGTCTTCGGCTTTCAGGACGTCTAGAAAATGATCATGTGATTTCTCCCGTGTTCACCAGGCTAAGACGACTCCATGGAAAATAGTTTACAATAAAAGCTATTTTTTCCACGTGAGACTCTACTGAAGCTCAGCCACGACTAGGTTAATATCAGATGACTCATTCCATCATTACTCCTTCTGCACAACATTAGTGCATAATTATTAGTCATGCTCCAACTTTTATCTAGAATCCAGTTTCAGACTTCACAAAATAAATGCTCTAAGTGCTTATATGAACTATTCCTAGCTGGTAATTTAGGGTATTGTATTCGGGGTATGATTTATTGAATCCAAGTTTGTTTTACTTCCCATTATTTGAGTATAATCAGTATTACCTATGTATAATTCCATTAGCACAGAGTCTGATTGGTTTGGATGGAACAAAGCACATGAAAAGACTCACATACTGCCAACATTATAGACCCCTCTTCAGAAAAGCACTCAAATGTATACTTAGTTACAAATTAGGGTTGGAAGAGACCTCGGAGGTCATTTAGTTCAAGCCCCTGCTCAAAGCACCACCATCTTCGCTCACCTGGGGTTACAGCTTGTAACTTTTTGGGAGGCAGCCTGAAGCAGATGCAAGGCCTAGTACAAAGCCCAGTGAAGGCAAAGGGAGCTCTTCCATTAAATGCAATGGACTTTGAATTCATGATGCAAGCATATTTAGCCAAGGCACTCGTTCAGCACGGATTGCTTTCTGAACAGAAAGTTACAAGCTCCAATATTGCTCAATTGTGCAAAATGTAGCAGTGTTTTGTGTGACGCAGAGTGATGAGACTGAAAATGCTATATTCCTTTTTCTTCTGGTCTAATAAAGATTGGCCACGTCTTTTGAGTTTAGCCCTTCACTGTACCACATGAACATATGTGATAATGCTGGTCAATCAAACTCCAGACAAAACTTGTCAATACAGAACAGCAAGTTTAATTTTATAAATTAACATTCCAGTATTCTAGAATGACAAATGGAATTAGTAATTTTGTCCCAAACTATTCCATTGCTCAGGTTGTTCACTTATGTTCCTGCATGTGTGTTTCAAAAGAAACCTAAATACTCAACTGTAGGTATTGTGTTCTGTTACTTTTATCTGCTTTGTTGAGGATGGCATTGCATTTAAATTCATTCTCTTCTCAATATACTTTCAAGTAGGACAGTCTCCTAGCTAAAGAGCAATGGTTCTCAACCTATTTATCATTGTAGGCCACAAATGCAGCTCTCCATCTTATGTGGGCTGCATACCCACAATATGTATACTACCTGTATGACCCTGAGTATGTTATGTGAGTTTCAGCTGTGTGCTGATTGGGCCACAGGTTGAGAACCACTGCTATAGAGCATGCATATTAGAAGAGCTTCAAGTAACTTCTAACAGCATTCTGGGATAAATCCATTAATAACATTCTATTGTGTGTCTCCACCCTATTATAGCATAGTAATGTTTTTGTAGCTGGTGGGGAGTCACATTTTGTGTGCAAGCACACTACCAAGATTTTTGCCTCGTGTAAAACCAATGGTCCCAGTGGGCACTTCTGTACAGGCTATGGTGCAATCTTCTTTCCTCCACTGCATGTGAATTCCAGTATGAAAAAGAGAAGGACCACACAGCTACGCGAGTTGGTATTCATTTACATGATTTTGTGGGGGTCAGTGTATGGTATGACCTTCACATTCGTTAGTGTTCTCTTTTTGTAAGATTGCCCTGTCATTTGAAGGATGAATAAGGATGATGTCAAAGGCTGGGTCTACACTGACAGCAGCAAATTCGCCGCCGTCACATCGATTGCTCTGGATCAACTTAGCGGTCTGTATAGACGCGCTCAGTCAATCCAGCAAGCGACGCAGGAAAACCACCTCGGTAAGTGGAGTAGCGCTGCGTCGAAGGAAGCGCTGTTCCTTTCGACACAGCGCAGTGTGGACACCATGCAGACTGATGCTGCAAAGTCGACGGGAGATACGCAAGTGATTTATGTCACTTGCTTATCTCCCGTCAACTGCCGCCGAATCACAAAGGTAAGTGTAGACCGGGCCTCAGTCAGTCAATCACAGTGGACAGTTGCAAGGGAACGTACAGTAATGGTACTACCTCATACCACAAAACATTTATCATCTAAATAGACAGGAAATGAAGGGAGGGGAAGGATATTACATATAAACAAAGTGATGAGCTGATCATAATGCAGCGATATAAGTAATACTGTATAAAAATCTCAAAATCATATTTGTAATAAGAGACAATGTTACAGACATCAGGTATCATTTGGTGGTCAGTTCAGGGAACACCATTGTTAACTAGGTTTTATTCTTCTAAAATGAAGAGACAAAAATTTAAGTTCTAAAAGTAAAGCCCACCTTTTGAAAGTTATCTGGGTTTCTTTAAAAAAATAGTCTGAGTCATCAAGAATGCTGCCAGGACTGGATTTGGATTAGAAGATAGAAGTCTGACATTTACTATTTCAAAGACAGCAAATCTCTTTACTTTTCAACCCAACTCTGCTTCATGAGTCAGCAATGCTAAACAAATAAAATGATCAGCTTGGACTCCTGTGTCGAAGTGTTCACTGACATCAATTCAGCAATATGACCAATGTTCAAATATTTTGGTCTCAGCCAGCTAAACTAGTTTAAGAGTAACTTTGGTCACCCAGTGTCTCAGCTTTACTGAAAAAAGTTACCATATCCCAGGGTCTTTAAGAGCACTTGGGATCGAAGTGGGTTGATTAACAATGTAGTTTAAAAATTTGATAGTATCAAATGCTAAGCTATTTCAGTGTTAATGAAATGGTCATCTTGAAAAAACAAACAAACAAACAACAATCAGAGCCCATTTAAACAAACATATCTGTTACTCATAGAAATCCCACAACTAATCTCCATTCTCTTCTGCTGAAATATTTAAAAGGATTAGTCAGTTCTTCTAAACTCAAAGGAAAAAAGTTCCAGAAGCAAATTTGTATCTACAGTTAGTGGAGTTGTCTGTCTTTTTGACTTTTATGAATTAATTCACTCTGTGGAGAATTAAGAGGAAATTTAAGAGTTGGGTGAAAGACATTTTCTTATGCATGAAACTTTACAAAATGTTAAATTACTTGTAAAATTCAAAACTAAAAATAGGAATTAGATTACTTATTTTTCTCAAGATATTACAAGAGAAACTTAAGTTAACTGGATCATTCAACATATTTAGGACTTAATTATTCACGGGATTGTAGGTGTGCAGCTAAACACTTATGTTTACACAGTTAGGCACCTCATTTGTGTGCACATACAGATAGGGTATTTTGCCCATTAGGATTCTGGGACAGCCTCCTAATGAGTTTGTGGGACTGGTTTTGTTCAGAGTGGCCAAAGCCTGGAAACCTGACAAGAATACAGGGATTCTGGTTGGTTTTTAAAACAAAAGAAACCCAAACTTTCCAGATCAAGGAGAAGACTGACACTCAGAAGCTGATAAAGCATCTGAAGAAACTAGACCTGCCTGGATTGCCATCAGGGGATTATAAAATAAGCCTATGGATAAGATAGACTTGCTTGCAGATGATTTTAAAGTCCTCTCCCTTTAAATGCTACTGTTAAAAATTAAAAACTTGTGTTTTAAGAAAGCTCTTTGGTCACTACATTCACAACTAGTCCCAAACTTGCAAAGGGAAGAGCCACCAGTGCCAAATCCAGCTGGATTTGCTCGGTTAAGCACTGTTGACACACAGGTGCTGTAGCCCAGAGCCTGGTCTGAGAGTTGGAGAATGGCAGAATTCCACCCCAAGAGAGGTGGAACAAGGCCTCACACCTGAGGAGGTGCATTCAGAGACCACAGTGTGAAGAGCAGTGCAGCTACTCTTGTAGCTATGACTAAATTAAGAAAGTCCAAGTGGCATTGAATAATCATGGAGATTAGGAATCAAATCCTTCATTTATTGAAGTAAGTTGCAACACTCCAATTGACTGCAACAGGTTCAGGATTTTACTGCAGTGAAGGAGAAGAAAATGTTATTGTTGAAAAAGCTGCAGAAATGACTCAGGTGCTTTGAACAAAGCAGAAATGCAAATAATTTGCAGTTACATGAAAAAAAAATCAGTTTATTCCTTCCCCAGTAAGATACAATTTGCATGGATACAAAAGAGAGTGGTCAAATCCTCTGGATGTCTGTTCAAGAGTTAACAAGCCATTCTGCCTATTTTCATTCCTGACAGTACGGGGAGCTGCCCTACCATTTTAGAGGAAAGAAAGGTCAGTTTATTTTGCTGTTTAAAAAACTAAAACACTAATCTTGATGTCCTTTCCTAAAACACCGCCAATGTACCTTAAGTATTTTTTCCACTTGTAACTCCCCACACCCTAAAAAGTTAACTTATTTTTCATAGAAGAGTAGCCAAATTTGAAAAGTTGGGGAGTTTTCCTCATCAGTAATTTTAAAAAGCCAAAAACATTTTTTGAAACTCAAGTGTTTTCCCTCCAGAGTTCTACAGCTCAATATCTGAAGGTCTCCCTGCCACTCTAACCCCCCACCAAGCTTTCAAATTAAGAAACAAAAAGACAAAACAAAAAACCCAAAACAGCCTGTGCCCACAAATGGAAGTCCTCAGCCCAAAACAAGATGTTATATGCAGATGAAAATGTAAGGGGTGAAATGATAGATGTCTTAATGTAACTTTCATTTGCACTAGCAGCAAAATTATAATTCAAGTCCCCGTTAAGGTCAATGGGCATTTTACCACTGATTTTAATGGGGCCAGGATTTTATTCCAAATGTCCAATCAGTTCTCAATTCCCTCATTTTATGAAGCATGGCTCTGGGCAGATTGCATTATTAGCACTGCAATGACAAAAATTATTAATCAGAGAAGGTGGAAGTCTGCAACCATCCTCTAAACTAAATAAGATTTATAAGGTTCAAATTTTGCCTTCCAGGAAGCAATGCCCTCTGAAACCAGTGGGAGTTTCATAGACAAGTCATATGGTAGACTAGGAATGCAAACATGTTTCAAGTCATTAAAGTTTTCAACAAATGAAGTAGAATTCCCAAAGTCACATTTATTTTCTGTAGAGGAAGACACTAGAATGGAGAGAGGCACTGACAAAGTTTGATATTTATACCAAACCTGGATGAAAGAGAAAGCTTATCTTGGCTAACAACCATGAAGGTGATTGAGCTGATCCATTTTGATAATTAATGTATATATCCTAAACCCAGGATAATCAGTTTTATTGTTTGGCTGTACTTCTAAACATTAATTATTGTTAGTAACATCACAATTATAGACTATTAAAAGTATTTCCAGAGAGAGAGTAGAGCCTAATCACCATGAAACAGAATTCTATTTCCATATGATAAAATGCTTTAGACATCAATCCATTTATCTCTTGGAAACAAATACACTGCTAATTGTTATCCATATGTGAGCTATGGATTTAAATCTGGTTTGGTTTTTTTAAAATCATTTTCCAAGAGTGCCACTCCGTGAGGTGTTATACTAAAGGAGATTTCAAAAAAAGTTTTACAGCAGGAGACGAAGGATACTCTTTGCCCACCAGAGACGCTCAGTTTTCTGAGTGATCTTTCAATAGTGTTCTCCCCCCGGGGTAAGTTCTGAAGGCCTCAAGCAACATCTCCCTTGAAAATGATTAGTGTTCATTTTCCTCTTTGTATCTGATGTAGTGTCTATACAAACATTAGCTACCAGTGTCTCATTATTTTTAGTAACCAGAGAGCAGGGCTACTCACGGACAACCTGGGTTTAAAAAGCTTACTCCTTAGTGACCAGGGGCAGCTAAGAGAAGAGTTTTGCTAGGAAGTTTAGAGGAGTGGGAGAATGGGGGGGGGAGGTAGATACACTTCATTAACATTCTGTAAACGAAAGACAGCTCCCCTCCCCCCAAAATGATAAGAAAACTATAAAAGAAAGAACTGCAGGAGTAAAAAGAGAATGCAGGCAGAAGTCCAGCAACAGAGTGGGGATTATCCAATTTATTGTGCTGAATGCAGCATGTATTACCACCTGCCCTGTGGGCTGGTGGCATATGCATGCATTCAGTGCAAGGAACACCTGGCTCTCAGACTGCCTATGGGCTATGGAGACCAGAGTGGCTGAACCAAAGCTGCTAAGGGAGACAGAGATATATAGATGAGACTTTCAGGACACAGTAGAATGGTCCCACCCCCAGTGCAACAGCCTCTGTACTATTGAGGAGGATGAAAGTCTTAGGGAAGGAGATCATCAAACCAGAGCAGAGGGAAATGATCCCATAGTTGGGACCTTCCTTCCAGATGATGCCATGGTATCTTCTTGCACAGAGAATACCTCTCCAGGGAGGACTCCAGTTATTAGGAAGAAACAGGTAAAAATAATGGGGGACTTGATCATTAGAAACATCTAGCTGGGTTTGCAGTGACTGGGAGAACTGCATCGTGACTTGCCTGTCAGATGTGAAGGTTGCAAATCTCGAGACATCTAGACACAGACTTCTGTAGTGCTTGGGAGGAGCTGATGGTCCTGGTACATTTAGGTACCAATGACATAGGGAATTATAGGAGAGGATTCCTGAAGGCCAAATTTAGCCTGCTAGGTAAGAGATTGAAGTCCAAGACCTCCAGAGTAGCATTCTCTGAAACGTTTTCCATTCCATGTGCAGCGTCAGACAGGCAGACAGGCAGAATTGCAGAGTCTCAATGTGTGGATGAGACTATGGTATAGGGAAGAGGGGTTTAGATTAGGAACAGGAGAACCTTTTGGGGAAGGGGGAGCGTATACAAGAAGGGTTCCACCTAAAACAGAACCAGATTGCTGGCGCACAAAAAAAAAGTCAGAGCAGTTTTTAAACTAGAGTGCTGGGTTAAAGCCAACAGGTGCAGAGAAGCCTGTGGTTTGGATAGAGACATACCTTAAGAGAGGATCTATTAAAGCGATTGTCTACATCCTAGTAAGGAGAGGATGGAAGAGGATAAAATATGGGCAGGATCTGATGAGAAACAGTCAAATGAAAATAAAGTCCCATTCAATTACATCACAATGGCGGACAGCTAAAATGTGACTTTTTTTTAAGCGCTTATATACAAGAATAGAAATCTAACTATTAAGATGAGTGAACTTGAGTGCATCAAATTAAATGAAGATATTCATAGAATAGGCATCACAGAAACCTCGTGGAATGAGGATAATCAATGGGATCCAGTAATAACAGGGTACAAAATATATTGGAGGGACACAGTAGGTCATACTAGTGGGGGTGGTGGGTACTGTATGTGAGAGAAAGCATAGAGTCAAATGAAATAAAAATCTTAAATGAACCACACTGTGCCATAGAGTCTCTATGGATAGTAATTCCATGCTTGATTAAATAAGAAAATAGCAGCAGGGGTATACTACCGACCACCTGACCAAGATGGTGATAGTGACTGAAATGCTCATGGAAATTAGAAAGGCTATAAAAAAACACCACCACAATAAAGGGGAAATTTCAACTATCCCCATATTGACTGGGTACCTGTCACCTCAGGATGAGATGCAGAGATAAAGTTTCTTGACACCTTAAAATGACTGCCTCTTGGAGCAGCTAGTCCTGGAACCCACAAGAGGAGAGGCAATTCTTGATTTAGGTCTTACGTGGTACAGAGGATCTGGTCCAAGAGAGGAATATAGCTGACTTGCTTGGTAATAGTGATCATAAAATAAAATTTAATACCCTGGAGAGAGAGGGGGAAGCAAACCAGCCCACCATGATAGCATTTAATTTCAGAAAGGGGAACGAGACAAAAATGAGATGTTAAACAGAAATTAAAAGAGGTACAGTGGCAACAGCGAAAACCTTGCAAGCTGTATGGAAACTTTGTGAAGACATCATAATAAAGGACCAATTTTAAAATGTATACCTCAAATTAAAAAACATAAAAGGACCAAAAAAGGGCCACTGTGGCTAAATACAAGAAGCTGTTGGAAGCAAAAAGGCATCCTTTAAAAAGCAAAGGTTAAATCTTACTGAGGAAAATAGAAAGCAGCATAAACTCTGGCAAGTGTACTGTCAAATATAATTATGAAGGCCAAAAAAAGACCGAAGAACAGGTAGCCAAAGACTCAAAGTAACAACACCACCACCACTACCACCACAGTACATCAGAAGCAGGAAGCCTGCTAAATAACCAGTGGGCAACCAAGATGCTAAAGGAGCACTCAAGGAAGATAAGAATATTGCAGAGAAACTAAATTAAATTATTTGCATCAGCCTTCAAGGCTGAGAATGTCAGGGAGATTCCCAAACCACAGACATTCTTTTCAGGTGACAAAGCTGAGGAACTGTCTGAGATTGAGGTGCCATTAGAAGAGGTTTTGGAACAAAACTGATAAATTAAAACAGTAATAAGTCACCAGGACCAGACGGTATCCACCCAAGAGTTCTGAAGGAACTCAAATGTGAAATTGTAGAACTACTAACTGTGGTATGTAACCTATCATATAAAATGAACTTCTGTGCCAGATGACTGAAGGACAGCTAATGTGATGTCAATTTTTTTTTAAGAAGGCTCCAGAGGAGATCCTGGCAATTACAGACCAATAAGTCAAACTTCAGTACCAGGCAAATTCCTTGAAACTATAATAAAGAACAGAATTATCAGATACAGATGAATAAGATTTGTTGGGGAAGTGTCAATGTGGTTTTTGTAAAGGGAAATCATGCCTCACCAATCCGTTAGAATTCTTTGAGGGTGTCAACAAGCATGTGGACAAGGGTGATCCAGTGGATATAGCATATCTGGACTTTCAGAAAGCCTTTGATAAGGTCTCTCACCAAAGGCTCTTATGCAAAGTAAGCAGTCATGGGATAAGAGGGAAGGTCCTCTCCTGGATCAGTAACTGGGAAAACAAAAGGAGAGGAATAAAAGGTCAGTTTTCAGAATGGAGAGAGGTAAACAGTGTTCTCCTCAGGGGTCTGTACCGGGACCAAGTACTGTTCAACATGTTCATAAGTGATCTGGAAAAGGGGGTAAACAGTGAGGTGGCAAAATTTGCAGATGTTACAAAGCTATTCCAGATAGTTAAGCCTAAAGCAGCCTGAGAAGCGTTACAAAGGGTCCTCACAAAACTGGGTGACTGAGCAACAAAATGGCAGATTAAATTCAATGTTGATAAATGCAAAGTAATGCACATTGGAAAACATAACCCCAGCTATACATATAAAATGATGGGATCTAAATTAGCTGTTACCACTCAGGATAGATCTTGGTGTCATTGTGGATAGTGCTCTGAAAACATCCACTCCATGTGCAGGGACTCTCAAAAAAGCTAACAGAATGTAGGGAATCGTTAGGAAAGGTATAGATAATAAGAGAAAATATATTCCCTCTTTATCAATTCATGGTATGCTCACATCTTGAATACTGCATGCAGATCTGGTCACCCCTTCTCAAAAAAGGATTTATTGGAGTTGGAAAAGGTACAGAAGAGGGCAACTAAAATGATTACTCATATGGAAGATTTTTCCATAACCCTAGAGATTAAAGAGGCTGACTGTCCAGCTTGGAAAAAAGATTACTAAGGGGGATATGACAGAGGTATGTAAAATCATGACTGGTGTGGAGAAAGTAAATAAGGAAGTGTTATTTACTCCTTTTCATAACAGAAAAAGAGGTTACCACATGAAATTAATAGGCAAGAGGTTTAAACAAACAAAAAGTTGGTTTTGTTTTGTTTTGTTTTTTAAACACGACACAGTCAAACTATGGAACTCCTTGCCAGAGGATGTTGTCAAGGCCAATATTAACAGGATTCACAAAAAAGAACTATATAAGTTTATGGAGGAAAAGTCCATCAGCGGCTATTAGCCAGGATAGGCAGGGATTGCTGTTTGCCAGAAGATGGGAATGGCCTACAGGATGGATCACTTGATTACCTCTACTATTCATTCCCTCTGAAGCACCTGGCATTGGCCACTGTCAGAAGACAGGATACTGGGCTAGATGGACCCTTGGTCTGACCCACTCTGGCCGTTAGGTTCTTATTCAGTTCCCATGAAAGTAAATGGAATACATCCAAATTCACATACTTCTCTACCAACCCTCCAACTGCTGCATATTCAAAATCCCTGTGCTCAACTACTGATTACTTAATTTAATATTTTAGTATTTTCTTTTTATTCATCTAAAGGCACAGCAAGTGGTTTTTACATAGGTCACAGTTAGCAGTTATAGAATGCAAGAATATGGCTTCACGATAAAGGACCAATCATAGAGCAAAAGAGAGCCTGCTGCAATAAAAGGCCTCAAAAGTAACAGTTTATTCCAACATGCTTTAGGAGAAACTAAGTACTATACAAGAAATGGTTCCAAAGGCATTGTAGGGGTTTACAGATATTAAGATTTGGGATACCCCTGTGAGGCTGGCAGACCATATGCCAGCTCATGCCATAAACCCAAGACCTTGCTGAACACTGAGAAACGCATAGCTGGAAGCCAGTCTGGCTCACTTTAAAATATTTATTAAATTAGTGTTATAAGAATGTGTATAGACTTTATGGAATGCTTGTAGCATGCTGCTTGTATTAATCCTATTCATACTATCTGTAGCTGATGGTATGAAGTTATATCGAGTGTTTGCATTGTAAACCTCCAATTGTTTAATGTACAGAAAAAGCAGAAGTGAAGTGCTCATTCTGCACATAAGATGACTCGTTGAAGGCAAATGAGGTGTTGTGTAGCAAAGGACAGTGTCGATGGCATTCCTCACTCCCTTCAGGAAGGGGAGACCTGGGCATGAACTCATCCCATCAGCTTAGATTCTGCAGTAAAAAGGGCATAAGAGTCCCAGACAAGGAGAAACTGGGATCTTTATGCTGTCTGGACTTTGATGGGCAAAGATTCCTAAACATAAGCAAGACACCCCCATGCTATTTGGCATGTGGCAGCCCTCAAGGATACATAGAGCTGTTTATTATAGAAGCTTCTATTACCTTTTTTAATCTAAGACTAACTCATTTGTTTTTATGTTTCCTGGTTTAACCCTTTATTTCTTTTCTTAGTTAAAGAATCTTCAGTTAGTTCATAGATGTCAAACTCAAGCCCGCGGGCCAAATCTGGCCCGCAGTGTAATTATATTTGGCCCACGAGAAAATACCAAATGTCTACTAGAGCTGGCCTGCCGGTAGACAGCGCATGCACCGATTTCACATGTGTTTATAGTATTAAGCTTTGCTTGTTCCAGATTAAGTGTTTAAGCAAAACTTAAGTTTGTTTCCATATGAAAAGGTTCATCGTTATATTTGATGAGAAGGAAAAACTTCCTCAACTGTAGACATTTTTTCAATAAATATCAAGGTTGGCCCGCAACTTTGTCCAAGCTTTAAATTTTGGCCCACTGTATATTTGAGTTTGACATCCCTGAGTTAGTTTATACCTATAGCCAATCCAGTAATAGTCTTTGGATTGAGATCCGAGCACAATTGACCTGAGGTAAGTGACTGGTCCTTTGGGAGTGGGAATAACCTGAATATTGTTGTGAGTTTTGGTGTTGAGCGACGATCACATAGTCCAGTTTGCTTAGATGGATGGCAAGATAGACCGGAACATTCAAGAGGACAGTCTGTGATTTCATAAGACTGTTAGGGTGCTTTAGGAGTTCACTTATTACTGGGTTGGTAAAATCTAATTCTAAAACATACAACCACTTTGGTGAGATTGTCGAAAAGCAGGGCAGAAATCCCAGAGTGTGGCATTCTTGGTCATGAGCTACTCCAGACAGTGCAGCAATCCCATCCACAGCAGTTACAGAATGTCACTCTCCATCCATCATTACTTCACCCTAATGACTTCTAAAGTAAGAGTTAAAGCATACCTGAAATCACTCATTTCCTACACCATGTAGGTTTTTCAATCCCTACAAAATGCTATGTGAAAAATTCACAACGCAAGGTAAAGACTTCATCACGGTCAGAGCTGGAACAGAATTTAATGAAGCTGGCCCCCTCCTCCTGACTAGTTTTAGTCATGAGTGTATACCTCATGGGAACGGTTATTCACTAATCCTCTTTTAAAGAAATAGAAATGCCACTAGTGCATCATCTTCTCACCTCCTAGTGTTATTGCAGCTCCCCCTTTTCCAAGAGAGTCAGAAAGTTCACAGTTTATGTGGAAAAATCTAATCAGTTGCCATGCTTGGTAGATACAGTGACATTTTCACATCCTTAGAGAAGGATGTTAAACTGGGAACACGTGGCAACAGCATCCTTCCTCCTGTATATATAGCACTTGGTGCCAACATTTTGGCACCTTTCCTTTATCAAGAAATGGCAAGGAAATAGGGCCATCATCAAGAATGTCAGTATACTGCGTTATCACTAAGATGACAGACTGGGATCTGAACTATTCCTGATCCAGTTGGGGTAGGAAATAATCCATTTATAAAAGTCAGTTTGTGGTTCTGGCTGCTTAAAATGGAGAGATTGTTATAGAATGAATTTACCTTTGAGAAGTGTTGGCTGGATGGAGAGGCTGACAGGTATTTATTGGGATTGTTTTGAAATACTGCATTATTAAAAAAAATTGACTCATTCTGGAGAATGTTTCACTGTTTTGTTTGTCCATAAATCAAGGAAATGGAAGAGGCATTTGCCTAGATTTCTTTTCTTAAAGGAATGATGGTAAGAACAATTGCAACAACAAAGGAGTTTGATTTAAAGTCTGCACTGGGGAAACTTAGTGCAAGTATTTTTTAATTTGGCTAGGAGGAGTCAAAGCCCTGCACTTGCAGCCTGTAGGAGATGCTACATTTGTTTCAATTTTCTTTTTCTTAGCCCTTTAAGGCCTATTTCCTGGGTGGTTGGTTTTTGTTTGTTTTAAGATATATTAGAGGTTGTGTTACTGTAGTAACTTAGCACAAGAGACTTCAAATGTCTCTAAATACACCTCGACTCTGAACTCACCCCTTTCAGCTGGGGCATGTCTGCTCTGGATCCCTTGATTTGAACAGGGAATAGGAAGACAAGCTGTGGTTAAGGCACAGGAGCTGGAGTTAGGATACTTTAATTTTATTACTGTCTCTGCCATAGTTTTGGAAAATCATTTAGCTTTGGTGTTTCAGTTGCATATCTAAGAAGTAGGGGTGCTTATCTTTCTAACAGCAGGACACGCGTACCTTCATTAGTGATTGCCACACACTTTTAGATACCTCGATAGAAGGTACTATGGAAGGGCAAAGTTACTAAAATACAGGAAACCCACAAATAAAATGGTCTTTCAGCATTCTTTGAGCAAAGAATGGATCTAGCTTGATTTTAAGCTTTGCCCTTCACAAGTGATCATGAAGGTCCTTGTACCAACTTCTAACAATTTACTTCTTTCCAAGCATCATAGTTAGCTGTTAGTAACATTTCTGGCACTTCAGGAAATGCATTTAAAAAGCTATTTTTAATGAGTCTCATGTTAGAATTTCTCATAGCAATAAGATATTTAGTATTCACTTTATCTACTCAACTTCTAGTACAGCAACTGCA
Organism: Mesoclemmys tuberculata; assembly: GCA_007922155.1. NCBI lineage: Eukaryota > Metazoa > Chordata > Testudines > Chelidae > Mesoclemmys > Mesoclemmys tuberculata. The sequence continues at coordinate 33,826,703 of ML675609.1, read as the reverse complement.
TATAATAGATTCTCCTCCAAAGTACACAGGATGTTTAAACAGTCCTCTCGGCCCTATCCCTACACCCAGCCGTGTCATTTTTGGTGCAAAAGGCAAGATCTCTAGTTCAAGCCAGCTGGAGCCTCCTTCCAATGCCCCTCTGCCTCAGGAGTAGTCACTTAAATTGAAAAAAGAGAGAGAGAGAGATGAAAATCTCACCTTGTGCCCTTATTTAACTGAAGGCTCTACAGCATTCAGGAGTACAGTGCATATTAATGAGCTCAAATCAAAACCCTGAATCTGCCCACCACTGAATTCAACATTTGACCAAAGAGATCAAGATCAGAATTTTGCAAGAGGGTGCAATCTTTATGGTGGGCTGAACCAAAACTTGAAATCCAATCACCTTAAATACCTTTGCAATATCTGAAATCTACATATGAATTGTAGCTTAAGCCCATCTAAGTCCCCACCCAGGGTTAGGTCAGCTGGATCCCCAAATGAACATCCTAGCATCTCCCAGCCATGTCCTATTTGTCAGGAGCCCCAGCAACACCTCCTGGGAGCTCACTCAGACTCTCAGGAGCTAGAAACACTGCAACAAGAGCAGGGCACAGCAGTCAGCCGTCAGAACCCCACAAGTCCTACTGATGTCAGTAGAGCCAGTTCTTCTCAACTATTTTTCTGCAGAGGAATGAGAAGGTTGTCTGAGGAGACATGGGAATGGCAGCTGAAACAGCAAATGAGGTTGATGGAGATGCAGTAACAGGAGCAGTTTGGGGTGGATTTTCACAAGGCTGGGTGAACTCTAGTTCCTTGGGTTTTTTTTTTAAACCAACAAAGCCTTCTTCCACAATTGGGGTATCTAGTAAGGGGTTCTAAAATTATTCCCATCATCATTCATGTTTCTAATTAAATTCTTCCTCCCAGCTGACTTGGCTCAGAGTGCTTTTAGCTTTGTGAAACTGGCCCTGTTAAAGCACCATCCATATATAGATAACTCGTCTGGACTTTGCTTGCAAGTTATAAATGTGATTAAGTCATGATCACTTGTACCTAAGCTCCCATTAATTGGGAGTTCTGTGATCCATTCCTCTTTATGCTAGAACAAGGTCTGACAATCCTTCCAAGGTGGCAGCAACATTTTTTAAGTTAGGAAAGCATCATTTATGATGTTTAGAAGTTCCAAGGATGTTTGAGTACTGGCAGCATGTGCCAGCCTGACCTTCAGCATGTGCCACTCAAACTGAAGTCCCTCCAGATTATAGTTACCCCCTTTCTCCCTCCGCCCCCTTCCCCCACACGCTATAGGTAAGTGTGTAAGGAGGCAATCTTGTTCCTACTGTGATTTGGTGGCCTCTACCAACTACTATACTATCTTGTAGTGTGTGTGTTGGGGCACTGACCACTAAGCATTCGAGATCATTTGCTTCAGAGTTATCAGTGTCTCTGAAACAAATGCCATTTTGGATGTAGAGTTCCATTCCCCCTACCCTTCTGCCCACTCAGTCCTTCCTAAATAGCTTATAACCATTGATTTTAATATTCCAGTCATGTGAATCATCTTACCAGGTTTCAGTAATACCAACTAGAATCCAGTTCATGCTCATAAGGGAGCAAGCAGATCCAGTTCATCTCATTATTATCCAGGCTCCTAGCATTAGCAATTGAAAAATTTCTTCCGTTTGTTTCCTTGATTAATTTTGTTGTCAATGTCTCAATTTTGTGCTGAGTGTTCAGATTGTCTCTCTTTTTACTTTCCTCTCTTGCTATTAGTTTAACCACCTCCTGACTATCCTAGTGACCCTATCCCCAAAGAGATAGGTCCCCTTTCTACTAAGCTGGGGCTATTCAAATGATATAGACCTCCCCCCCGTCTCTGTAGAAGGTGGACCGATGTGCCACAAAACCAAAGCCCTGCATGCTACACCGCTTACCTTGTAAGCGATTCACTTTCAGAATCTTCTGCCTTCTTTTGGTTGTAGGACAAAAAGGATCCTCAGAAGAGGACTTGGCTATTCTTCAGAATGATTTTAATTCCCTGAAATCATCTACTATCTGCAAGATAACCCACTATGTGGTATAATTAGTGCCAATATGAACCATCACCAGTGGATCATTGTCCAAAGGCTTCAGATGCCTATCTAATATTAATGATTTCATGGATCTTGGCTCCAGGAAGGCAATACATGGTCCTGTTATCTACTTGTTCCTTGCACAATGTTCTTTTGATTTTTTGGTGTAACCAAAGGGGATTGGTCTTCCTTACACAATTGGAGAATTCTTTGTAAATAAACTTGATTTTCTTACAGGTTGGTACATACTGCATCGATGTGTGTGTTCTGTACATCTCTGCATACCCTTGGACCTCTTGGGTCTTGTACAGGATCTAATACTCTAGTTGAGACCATAAGACTTGATGGATCCCTTCCATGCAACACTGAGCTACAGGAAAGACCCTGGCTGCACTCTTGTTTCAAACCTGTCATTATTCCCTGCAACTTTGGTTTTATTTGAAGCTTTAGGTTTAAAATATGTCAGAAGAAAGTTTGCCCTCAGTGCAAATGAGGTATTTTATGTTGATTGCACTGAAGACATGGCAAGCTTCAAACTCAATATTTCCTTGTGACAACAGATCACTTTGCTGACTCACTGATTAGAACTAAGAAAGCATGCGGGATAAGATGTGGGGAGATTTTTTTTTTTTTTTTAAACTGAACCAGATAATGACAGGAGTTTGTTTCCATGTGTGTCACAGTGCATACATGTCTATTTCACATTGATGAAAGACAAATTGATAACTTGGTCCAGGTTGTGACTCAAAGCTCAAACACATGGCTTTAGGACGTGTTAGGGAAAAAGGAGACATGTCTAAATATTTCCAAGATAGGTGGTTGCAGGGATTTTTTTTTTAAATTTAAAAAACAAAAAAAATCAGTTCTAGGTTCAGAAAATGAGTTCTAGCAAGAGTTCAAATGGTTTTCAATTTGAAAAGGTAAAAGATCTGACAAGCAGAAGCAGAGCAGCATGTGCAGTCTATTAATTATTGGACAACTTTCTCAAAAGCAGCACTTTACATAGTGTAGTGGTTCAAAGGCTATCAGATAATCAAGTACTCACTTATTTGTATGTTGAAAAGCTATATGCATTTTTCTGAACTGGGTGAGTCATTCACTCGTGTACAGAAGTGTCAATGCAAGAAAACAGACTAGTTTAGAAAAACAGCTCAAGAATCCCATTGCAACAACAAAATGACAGTTTTATTAAATTGACCAACCCTGATCATAATCTCAAGAAAAATAATTTAACTCTTAGTCATCTGGTATCAGTTGTAATTTTTATAGAAATGATAATGTATTTTTAGAATACATATAACAAATAAGTCAGCTTTCAGCGTAAGCAGAGAAACTTTTGAAAAAAAAAACTTAGGTGGAGAAAGTAATTAAAATGCTAATGTACTATATATGTGCATACACACACACACGCACCCCCTTCCGACTATGCTTAAAGCAAGGGGACTTAGCTTTAAGCTAAGGTGCAATGGGCCACTATCTTGTGAAATATTCATTATGTGAGTAATACAAAAGGAAGATTAACTAGGAGGTATCTCTGTCCTCTTTGGTTATTTTGCCATCCCATCCTTGTTGCTAGGATTTGCACTTTCTAGCACAAAGGCCAACCATATGCTTTATCTTTATGGTAGCACAAGAGAACAAAAAACAAGCACGCACACAGTGCAAGTCTGTCCTCTCTGTACCAGTCTGCACAAAATAGCTGTCCCTGCAAGCAACTGATTCTTTGGAGAATTGGAAGTACCAGAGGGAGATAGTTACATAGCAAAATACAGAACAAGGTCAGAAGCTGGAAGAAAGTGGGGCATATTCTTCCACAATATTTTAAGAGACTAACTTGTCTCAGTTCTCTAGTAGATGCATATATCAGCTTCTTTTAGTTCAGACAGACCCAGTGGTTTAATCACCAAGAGCCAGGAGCTCAAAACCCAATGTGACACATTACCTTAGAGAAGTTAGGAGTTGACATCATTTCAGAGAAATGGTGGTAGGTTGTACGTTAAAGAACAGAGTATTATTTGCACTGTATACATTGAATACGGGAAACTGGAAGACTGTACACCAATGGCAAAATGACACTGTACATCTACACTCTGTGAAAGACACTAGCACCCACTCAAAACACTGTCTGACCTATATTATGCCCTTAGAAAAACCATTCGTCAGACATTGCATTTTTATTTTAAAGGACAGCTAGGAGCGTAAAGCATTCACTAATCTCGCTGAAATAACTGGGTGTACGTTCCACAGCATTAGATAGCTAATGGGAAGTTGTTGATAGCAATAATACTGACAGTCATACAGAAGTGAGGAATCTATTTGGCCAGTTGAGTGTATGAAGAATGAATGTGGTCTTTCATCATGTATACTAAGTGTAGTTATGTTGTTTAACCTACCTCTGAATACGTCCTCACTGATCATTCATCAATCACGAGTCTAAAAACCACATCTGAGAACGTTACAAGATGCATTTGTTTTGTTTAGCTTAGCATCTGGTTGAATAGGGTATTTGGGGTTTTTGGAGGGGTAGGCATGTTTCGTTTTACTTCCTATGACACTACTGTAAACTCTAAATAAATTAGTCAATTAAAGGTACAAGTTGCTAACAAGCCTTGACATCTACAAAGTTTCTGATTCATGCTGAAAGTAGAGGGGCCCTTTACTCTGCTATTTCCCCAGCAGGTCAGAAGAAGTCCAACAGGAGAACAAGAAATAAGCAGCCTCCTTCTAGGAGACTTTGAGAGATTGACCATGCTTACTAAAGTACAATATATTTCATTCTTGTGTGGAGTATAACAAACAGCAGTGATACAGAGAAAACACATTTTATGCCAATATATGAGATAGTTTTGAGTAAAACAAATGCCGCTTTTGGCTCCATCTAGTGACCACTTGGAGATCTTTAACTCAAACTGGCTAAACTGACTGTACTACTCTATCAAGGACAGAAAACATTATTTGCTACCTAGATTAGAAGGTTGCGGGGCAGGAAGGGGGAGGAACTGTTGCTGAACAGTGGATCTATTGTAATTTGATAGAATTTCAATTAGTTCCCATTGTGTTTTAAATCTAAACCTCACCAAGTTTGATTATTTGGAGATAAACTAACATACAGAAGCAATATGAAATTAAGAGAAAAATCACTACAAACAGTGGTGCACAATAATTAGTCACACACACACATATATGTATATAAATGCCACTAGTTCTTAATAGGAAACAGGGCAATAGGTTTTGGTTCCAGACCATAGATAGCAAGGTAAGTCTTGTGTGGAGAAGGTGAATCTTCATGGAAGCAAGGGCTTCTAACAAGATAGGTTGGGACATCCTTCGAGTGCTCCTCTTGGATGAAGGGTATTATTAGTTGTATTTTAGGCATCGACTCAGAACTTGAGATTCAGTTGTTTTTGCCTGGACATATGAGTTGTTTAAAAAAGGTTTGTGTTTTCTCTAAACCAGATCACCACTTTTCTCTTCATGCTGGAGAGAACAGTAAAGGAGTCAAATGGGTTTAAACAGAAACAGGTAAAGGGGTAGTTCAGGATTCTCTCAGAAAAGATTCAGATAGTCTTCAGTTGCATTTTAGCAATACATTACTTAATACATAACACTTCTATGGGCCCACCAACTAGAAGGGCTTATAGTTTAGGGCTTGTGTGTAACTGCAGAGCCTTTTACAGGACATAGGTGGGTAAGGTGTAGTAGAGTTTCTGTTTTCAGGTGTAGCTCAGGTTTCAGTTAGGGTGTGTGATCGGAAAGTGAGAAAGTTGGATTTGAGCCAAGAATCAGCTTTGCGGAAGTTTTCAATAAAATCCCCAAATCCATGCAATCTCTGAACTTTATTAGTAGAGAGGATTGAATGTCAAAAAGCTGCTTTAAAGAGAACTTCTCACACTTTAAAATTGGGCCAACATTCCTGTAATATTTCATACTGGTAGTTGACATTGGGGCAGAGAGGTATGTTCTGGATAAATAAATCCCCAGATAGCAGTAACTGGCTGCCACCAATGGGCGTTTGCATGGACAATAGATAGAACTATAAAACTCCACTTACTGGGCCTTTGCTGTGTGATTTGGGGGTATGAGTGCAAAACACCACATTTGAGTTTACAAGAATACATAAAATGATAGCAGTGGAGTTATCTGCACTTATGTGAATGTTGGCTGAGCTGAATTGGGTCCTCTGTCTATTGTGGGAGGCCTGGAAAACAGTCTTAAGTACCCAAGTGTGGAAGCAGGTGGTAAACAAAACCAGACCAGCTTTTGAGGACCATGCATGCATTAAGATAGTTCGCTTCATCTCAAAATCAAGTATAAAGATAACTTCACGATTTTTTCATGTTTCTTCATTACCTGAATTTCAGATGATACCAAGCCTCCATGGATTTTAAGTTACATTGTTACTATAGTTTTTATGATGGAATGAGTGGTTGTGTATGAATGTGTTTGGTCTTACAAGAATTATAAAGTTATAGCAATTAACACCAGTATAAATTAGAGCCGGAAATGTGAACAGAAGGGAGAAAATTGCTTCATTCATACAGTTTCCTGATAGTTAGGATTACATCATGACTCTTCTCACACTTGCAAATCCTGGAAAGCATGAAAACAAGATGAAGGAAGAACATTCTATATTCCTTATCACCTTCACATTAATTCTCTAACCCAGCTTTTCTTTCCACAACTTCACTTATGGCAACCACCCAAAGGTCAACCAGTGTTCATTGCCTCTCAAACCCTGACCATTGACTTTCCAACCCCAAAGCAATTTGCAACTAACCAATAGCTATCTGGTGTTGACAGCTTCCACAGGGCAATAGCAACCCATTTCTGCACCTGGTTGGCTTTTCTGAGTTGTGTTCTAGCACTCGCCATGGTTCAAGCTCCATGAAGGTTTGTTTCCTCATCCAGAAGCAACTTCTCCTCATCCTAGATTTTCAAGACAATGGACAAACCATGCTGGTTCTCCTGCACCAGAAGCAGTGGTCCAGCCATGGGTATACCATGGCAATATTGGCATTCACCATATTTGAGCCATAGGACCCTCATAGTCAACCATCTTCGGCATGTCAAAGTTCCGCTAAGTTTCCATCCTACATCTTACTGATCACATACTCTACCACAAACATTTGTCCTGAAATAAGGAGCAGAACCAGATCAGCCAGTTGCTCCATATCTTCCACCAAGTTTGGCAAGACAAAAGGTAACCAGAACTGCCATTGCCAAATGCACAAAGGCAGGGAACAAAAAAGCAAAAAGACAGCAAGACAAATCTTAGAGTGACCCCCCTAATGCACAGAAACCTGATATTCCACCCCTGAAATGATAGCAATAACACCAGAGGCAGTGTGGACATAGGTGTGCATGCGCAATGTTATTTATACTCATTTCTAGCACAGGATCTATGGACACTTGGCACAGGTGTGGGGAATATGCACGAGCATGTACATGGTCAACCAATTAAGAAGGCACACAAGGGGAGATGTAGCACAGTGTTTGCATTAAATGCTGCTCTCTTCCCTTTGCAACACATGCCTCAGCTACATTACTGACAACACCTTAGTGACTTCACAAGCTCTTTTATCAGACTGTCACATAGCCATTAATTTTGCTTGAGTATTGCAGAGGGCACAGATAATCACTTGCCTTCATAAACAGGAATAGAATAATCCTACTTTTTAAAAAAGATCACTGGTAATTGTGATCATAGGCATCTCTTACAGGGGCTGTATAAACCAACAGAAGCATCAGAACATCTCAATTCCTTTTCAAGGCAGAGACTTTGCAGCTGATACAACTCAGGTTCTGCTTTTTATAAAATGAGAAGCCCCAGGATTCTAAGGGATAATACAAGCTTGGTATAAAGAGCAAGCTTTGGATATCACTTGGTCCTGAAAACCCACACACATTTGAATTGCAACAAAACTGAATTTTGATTTAAAAAAAAAGCGCTGGCATTTTGAAGATCCTGTTAACAATCACCTTAAGACCTTATTTGTTCCAACAATGGTGAGAGAAAGCCCAATGTTTCCATTAATATCTACATTGGATTACTAGATACTTTATTATTTAAACAAAGTAGCTCTGCATATGTTCTCTCTAATATATCCATGAGATCCATTTTAAAAAACTCTAGCAAAAGCTATTTTAGAAACTAATAATTAGTCTTGCATTCTGAAAACCTGACTTTGCAGCAGAAAACTCAGCCAGTCCATCTACATGCAATTCAAAATCAAATAAGGAAAATTAAACCTATCTAGATCCATAAGATAATCAATTCCATTGTGTTGTACGGGGTTATCCAGAATACAATGTCTTTTTTAAAATTTAATTTATGCATACAATACTCACTTTAAAATACTACCATGTGGATGAGTCCCTGAGGAGAGAGAGAGGATACTTACTTCATTGTAGTTACAAGAAATCAGATAGAAATTAACATGTCCAGTCACACCTGTCTCTGAAGCAATGGCCTACAACCAAAATACCATAGGTCATAACAGCCCACACCTGTGAAACCAAAACCTACCCAGATATAAAGTTTCACAACTGACCTTTGTATCATGCTCTGGGAGATGGAGAGGCAGGATCAAAATCTGGATCTGAATTTTATCACTTGGATCCATTCCTAGTCTTCATTTTTCCCCAACTGCATTCATTATATTAACATTAATGCAGCTGAATTGATTTTCTCTCAAGTGCACAACTTAGATTAACTAGAAAGAGATTAATTATAACAGTTACATTGTACATACACTACTGTAAAAATGTCCAATTCTTAGTCTAGTTGCATATAAAAATTTAATGTTTTATAAACTTGCAACTTAGTATTTCCTTCTGAGATGAGTTATGTAACAGACCTATGAAAAACCTCAAGAGAAATTCTCTCTCATTAAAATGTTTTTAAAACAATACTGTTTGTTAGGAACAAATTGAGATGTGCTTGGACATTAATCTGAGTTTTTAATTATGTACATTCCTTTTATGTAGGAGCAGAATTGCACCATCCATCCAATAGTTCATTTAAAGTTTCACTTGCTGGAATACAGTTAGATTACAGAACAGCAATATCTTGTTTTTGTGAAGTCACAGGAAACATGCAAACATTTCCTTATTTTCATTAAATGTAAACAGTCAATTACTTCTGTTTATCTGGATACACAGTACGATATGCAATGGAGAATATTAGACTTTTCTGACAGACAAGCAATTAAATTAATTCATTGGTCATACTTGGGAACCTAACTTCCCTTTTCAGCACCGGATTAGAAGAGTCATGTTCTCCCCTGCTCTTGTCACTTTGTTTTGATTCCAAGATGTAGTGTCCCCAAAAGTACAATAAACTACTGATGGGCTAAAATCCTCCAATCTAAGGCCTTATCCATGCATTATGCAGGCAAGGCTCCCTGTGAAGACAAGTGCCATTTTTTTTTAAAGTATGGACTGAACACACATCACGGGACCTAAAAAATATCTGTATTTGGATATCGGTCTCTTAATAATGCATCAGTCAAGATAGAGTGTACATCATAGACCACATCAATAGCCTCCTCCCCAAAACAAGCAGCAGAAATGTGTACAACTTAAGATGTCAACCATCAGGAAAGATATTAACTTCTTTTAAAGTGTGTATGGTTATGGTTACCCAAGTTTCTCAAGCTCCAGGAGGGCAAACATTTAAAAATCAGGCCTCATACACAATGCCTCATGCATTAATTATTGCTGACTGGAGCCCTGCTGCTTCTCTCAGTTCTCCACACAGGAGTAGCCCCAACCTTACACCCAGTGCCTCTCGTGTTTTACTAATGCATGTCTCTCCTGAAACTTTCTCCAGTTCCATTCTTTTGAGAGTAACTGCTCTGTAGCATAAAGTGCTGTTGGACTACTAAGTGACAGCAGAATTGGCTTTGAAGGTTTATATGTTTGAGTTTCAATTATTTCTATATGTTCTCAGTCTACAAGTGTTAGGCTTTTTTTTAATTCTCAGTCTTGCAAACTCAGCCAGTAGTTGCCTTTTGCAAGTCATCAGCTGTAGTTGATGACTTACAGGCCAAATAATGCTAACTGCACAAAAGTTGCTGAGATCCCCTCAGTAGAGCTGTCCAAAACTCAGAATTTCTGATTCATGGGCAACTCTGCCTTTCAAAATTTGGTTTCAATCAGATTCCACTGAAACCAAATTTTTGTAAGTTTCCTGCAATCTTGAGATTCCAAAAATAATTCTTGGGAACACTTACGTGGTTGTATGTAGTTCAGAGTCTGTGGTTCCAAAGCAGCCCTGCGATGCTGACCACCTCAGGGCTTCAAGGCCAGCTGGCTCACCAGGCTGCAGAAATGTGGGCCAGCTGGCTTCCTGAAGGCCCTGGGTAGTCTACATGGTTAGGGGCTGCTTGCAGGGCCTGGAGCCAAGCCCAGATTAGAACCAGGAGTGTCAGGGCTTCCAGGCTCCTGGATATTAGAGAGACTGGGACCTTGGGCCTGGCCTGCACAGTTGGGCTGCCCTGAAGCTGTGGATCTTGATAGTCAGCCAGGAAGCCTGCCTGGGATTCAACTAAAGTTATTTGAGCCTGAGGTGCTGTCACAAAACACATTTTGGTTTTGATGAGTTGGCTTTATACAAAAACCATTCAGCTGGAAAACTTTTGACGAACTGTAGCCCTCTGTGATAGCTCTGAAATCCATTGCTTTCACTGGGCTCACACACATTTAGTTGACTGGAACTCAGTAAGTAATTCTACTGATGATGTGCAAGACTGAAAAGGAACCCAGCTCCTTCACTGTTAGAGTAAGTTGATGGCGTTGTGCTTGCTTACCAGGAAGACTAAAATGTGGCCCCAGAAGTGCAGACAATTAGAGCTATGTGGGAACCAGATTTTTCATTGGAGCAGGCTGTTTTATTATTTGAATTTTTTCTGCTCTAGAAACTGAGAGACTTTTTTCAACATTGCCTGCAAACCAAAATTCAAGAAAAAAAAATGCATTTCCAGTTAACTGAAGCATTGTTTAAAAAACAAACAAACAAACAAAAAAACACACTATTCCATTTGACTTTCAATTTAGAATGTAAAGTTTTAAAAATTGAAAAGAAAAATCAATTTGAAATATAAAGAAACAAAACATTTTATTAAAATGAACATTTTTTCAAAATGCTCTTTTCCAGTTTGGTTTAGAATCAAATTTTCTTCAGAGAAGACAAGTTTCTGCAAAAACACCACTTTTGGCAGAGGGGCATTTTCTGGCAGAAAAACATTGAGCTGGAAAATTTCCAACCAGATCTATTGACATTAAGATAAGGTAAATCTGTCCCCATTTCCCTATATTGGCCTGTTGCTTTCCAACAGCACCCTCTACTTCTACACCCTTAGGATGCAAGATGTATTCTTTTTGCACACACTTCAAATACCAACACAAGTGCAAATTACATTAATTTGCTACTGTGACCTGCTTTGTGACTAGCTAAATCTTACACCACCACTTACATCACTGCTGAATGTGGCCCAGAGACTTCAAATGGATTTACATCCAGTTTCTTTAGGCTGGAATTGGGCCCATACTGTATACCAAAGGATTGATCGATCAGTGGACAGACCAAAAAAAATAAAATAAAAAAAGATTCACAAGCAAGGGTGCGCCTATTGAACCATTATTATTTTGTATGGAAGAAGCATAACAAAATTATTCTGTCTCTTCACTGTAGTGGTGTTTTGCTGTCAAGTGTGTAATACTTCTAAAACTGAAGTGTAGAACAGTACTACCCATCCAATGCAGGTTTAGTCCCCAATTCAAGAAAAACTCAAGTGTATGCTTAAGTCCCATTGATCTCCTTTAAAATAGATTTCATCTGAAAAATATGGCCCACGAACTCCAGCAATTAACTTAGTTACCAGCCCTGATCCTGACCTAATCTTAGCACACTACGTGCTAGTGTTGGGCCCTCTGCACGAAGTTTGGATCTAGATTCCAAGCAACACAGAACTTGGAAGCATTTAGGAACAAGATTTGGTTAGAAATAGGAGTTGTGTGGCAATTCACTCCACCTAACCCGCAACCAAACATTACTAGATGTTCAGATCCAGGATTTAGAGTTGGGCCTATTTCGGTTATGCAAGTGACTGTATACTGTAAGACCAAGGTCTCATCTTGACTGGACTCCAATCCTCTGTTTTCAGAGAAAGTATAATGAAGGGAGTATTGAGTTAAGAGAGGACATGCATTACTACACATCATCTGAGAGAGACTGTAGTAACTAAACTGCATAAGGCCAGGACCATGTCTTTTGCCTCTTTAGAAACAAGCATTCATAGCTTTTTGTGAACTAGCTAATCTTTGGTGGACATTTTGACGAGTTATACATGGAAGTAGTTTGGGTCCTGAGAGAATCAAAGTTGTGCCCAATATATTGTCCATAGTATTAACAGTAAAGGAGGCTTTCCTTCAGGCATGCATGTCTTCTGCAAGTACCAGCTAATTTAAAATTAGCACAGGTCCAATTACAATAGGCATTAGAACTGTACATTAAATCAGAAGTGTGATAACCCTAGAGATTGGTGTTCGATGGGATTGGTTTGAGACTACATCTTCCTTCTTGTTTTATTTCAGTCATCAGGAATACTTCTAGGGGTAGACAATGTTGTCTGTCCCTGAATGGACAATCAAGGTAGTACAAAAAGCTAGAAGACAGAAATAGAACAGGAATACCCTGCATCAATTACAATCACTGAAGGTTGCTCATTATCAGGAGCAAACAACATTACTAGAAATAGATGTTCTGAGGACCTTCTTCATTAGAGACAAAGGAAAGGATTCTGCCCCCACACTCCAGGCCATAACCATCAACAAGCAGCAAGGGAAAGATTCCCTGAGGCAGGCAATACATCGGGCTGCCATAGTTTGCCCTCATAAGCCCCAGCACTGGAGGTGCTTGGAAGGGAACTTAGATCTCTCCTATCCCATAAACAAATAGGAATTCCAGGGTCACTAGGCTGATCCTGTAAGTGGATTTCTCTCTCATTTGTTCATAATATCAGTTATCCTTAACTGAGCACAGAACTGATCTTCAGCATACTATTTTTGTCAAACTCTCACTTAACAGAAATGTGTGGTAGAACAGGAAATTTTATAACAAGCTGAACACAAATTATATTCTTAACTGTTGAAAGCTTTTCACATTTATCCTGTTGCTAGAAATTATATGAGAACGTTAAGCCAGTCATATGATTAAGTTTTAATCACCTGAAAAAAATACTGAAACTTATTAATATCATGGGCCCAAATTTGAAGACACTTCAATTTTTTTGTGGTGGACAAAATTGTGTTCAAATCATTACAGCCACAACTGCAAATATTTTAGTGTTTCATTACAGAATATGAAAGTACTATCATGTAGTTAAACATATAAATAGCAGTTATGTCTACAGTTATTTGCATGTGCAGGAAAGATAGAAGCTTCATTTCAAAACAAGGGCTTAAGTGTGCTGTAATTACATCACTCCTTTTATTAAACCCATACGAGTGGTCATCTCTTCAATGTTAGATTCAAACAGCTAGTCACTTTTTAGACCTACTTTAGATCCTTTCCCAGGATGGAATATAATCCCATCCCAGTCACACCCTACATGTATGAAATGTTTTCTGATAACATTTTCTTTTCACTCTAAGGCCCGGTCTACACTTACACAAGTGATTTACGTCACTTGTGTATCTCCTGTCGACTGCCACCGAATCCCGAAGGTATCTCCCGTCAACTTTGCTGCATCGCTTCTGCATGCCGTCCACACTGTGCTGCAGGGAACAGCATTCCCTTCGATGCAGCGCTATACAACTTAGCGGGGTGGTTTTCCTGCATCAATTGCTGGATCGATTGAGCGGGTCTACACAGCGGGTCTATTCAGGGCAAATCAATCTGACAGTGGCAAATTTGCCACCATCAGTGTGGCCTCAGCCTAACTCTCACTATGTTCATTCCAGAGATGTGAATAGGTCAAGGTGGAAAGGTAACATGAGGCTGCATCTGTCCTTGATTCAATTTTTAATCCATCTGCACTCAGTGTAAAAAGGACAAAAGTTGGGACCACAAGCCCCTTAAAGGTTAATAAAAATGGAAGAAAAGGTGAAAATTCTGTTCTTTTAAGATTTTCTACTTGAAGCATTGTTTTTTATAAAGTAAACCTATAAGTCTCCAGGCACATAAGCACACTAAGTACAAACAAGACTTCACCTCCACTCTCTCGAAATAATTTTGATTCTCTCCTATACCATTGCCCCCAAAATGCCTGAATAAATGGACTAGAACAGGGTTCAGAAACACCACACTAGATAAGTTCATGGGAGATAGCCATTGATGGACCTATTAGCAAGGATAGGCAGGGATTGCTGTTTGTCAGAGGCTGTTGGCCGATAGAATGGATCACTTGATGGTTACCTATTCTATTCATTCCCTCTGAAGCACCTGGGATTGGCCACTGTTGGAAGATATGACGCTGGGCTAGATGGATTACTGGTCTGACCCACGATGGTCATTCTTATGACTGTCCTTGCAACGCATGCAGCTCTGTACAGGTGGGGACTCAAGAGTCCAAAGTCAAAGACTTCTCCCACAGGGAAGATAGGCTGTCAAAGAATACTCTAGTTTTCATCTACCAAAAAGTACACCCCTTCACAACCATGGCAATAGGCAAGATACAATCAGTACTAGAATGTTTAGTGATCTACTTAGAATCTTTTAGCAAGAGCCAGTTTTCTCACTGGCTATAGAAACTCAGCAATGTTACTTCACATTGAATGTGAATTTGAATGTAGTTTCTCTAATACATGCCTATTATTTGGATGCCGAAATCATAACCAAAAAAACCAAACACCCACATAAACAAGGGAATTAGTAAAAAGGGCTGGTTTCAATGCCTACTTACAAACACTTCCTTGTAAATAATTGTCACTGTTCACACATCATCTT
This sequence comes from Mesoclemmys tuberculata, assembly GCA_007922155.1. Lineage (NCBI taxonomy): Eukaryota > Metazoa > Chordata > Testudines > Chelidae > Mesoclemmys > Mesoclemmys tuberculata. The sequence continues at coordinate 33,811,700 of ML675609.1, read as the reverse complement.
CTAATCAATGGTTGTGAATAGGCCTCAGCTACTCTAACTGCATGGACTTGGCTATTACCTACCCCCCCCCATTGTTGTTCCTTCCCCTTGGCTGTATATACATACCACCTATCTGATTTCCATTCCCTGCATCTGACAAAGTGGATGACAGGCCACAAAAGCTTATGGCTGCAGAAATTGAATTTGTTAGTCTTTAAAGTGCTACAGGACTCTCGTTTTTACTTCCTTGAGAATTGCTCCTGCCACAACCCAAAAGCTACATGGACACAAGAACAAGCCTGAACATCAATAGAATAATTAAAAAGAGTTCCAAATGCCTGAATACATCCTGAACCAGCAGCCAAGATGATGGAACAGAGATGAGGATCAGAGGGAGAAGAAGCCGCAGAGACAGGCATGTTCTATAACTAATCAGTCAGAATGGAAGTGCTTAATGACAGTCTTAGGCACTTTATTATCCAATCATCCCTTATAGGGTAGGCTACATCATCATCATCTTCTGAAAGCTTTGAATCCAGTTATGCTAAATGATGTAAATTATATCTCCTCCTGTTCACTAACATTCAAGCCATGTGCTTGGAGTATCTGCATATAATGTTGGAAGTAATATCATTATAACCTTTTGTTCAGCTTAAGAAGTCTCCACAAGGTACATTTGGGCAGATTCCTGAGTGCCCTGGGCAGGAAGTTTATATAGTAGTAAGAAGCATCTGGTGTATCATTAATGCATGCAGACAACTTGGCACAGAGACAACACCTGTAAGCAGTGGCATGGGTGTGGAGCACACGCCTTCAACTGTGGAAGTGCCAAGGAACTAGGAAAGAAGTACCAGTGACGCAGGCTTCTGTACTCCTTTCCTCACACTCCAAACCAAGGTCAAAGCAGAAACAAAACAATCACTGTGTGTGGAACTACCATTGGTCAGGGAAGCAGGGTGTAGCGGTAGGACCATATATTGTCTTTTAACAAGTTAACCATGTGCTGGCTTTGTGAGCCAGTACCGTGCCTTGCAGGCCACAAGCAGAAGTAGAGGCAAGAGCCGAAGAGACAACACATTTGTAGGTTTCTTGCAGTTCACTTAATGGAAGAGAGGGCCAGAGACTCTGCTGGACTTAATTAGGGGGCTTTCAAGCTCCTGCAGGTTAACACAGCTTGGGACTGGTCCAACCTGCACCATTTGGCTAGGGATATGTTGTCTTGTGATTAATGGAATGCATCATGCTTCAGACACTATGCTGCTCACCCCAACATGTCTCTCCCTATGGCCTACACTACTCCTAGGCTGCAAGAAGGCAGGTGTAGAAAAAGCACAAGGTTTTATCTCCTTCAGCAGGAGCCACCAAAAGCTTTATGTATTACATTGCCCAGTGTCTACTTATTGCACACAGTGAAGACATTGTGACAATGCTATTAGCTCATAAGTAGAACTTAGTCTGCAAGCAAAGATGGGGAGGGCGAAGAGCTGACAGAAGCACCATCAACCATGCTATATAATGTATTCATTTTGAAAACGGGAATAAGATTGGTGTTCACGAAACTGAAAGAGAAATAATGGCAGTTTGGAGCAGTTTTGCTGAAGGCTGGACAAGCACCACGTAAGATATTGCTCTCATCTCTGCTAACATACCTTAATCCTGCTCTGTCTGATCTCTACTCATCTACTTTCGGAGTGAGATTTTTCCATTATGCCAAATGATGCAAACAGAATCCAGGATGAGACCTACTAAATCATTTTAATCTAGCATCCAAATAAACCAGCATCTGATGGCATGTCCCCAGAGGTGAGAGGCTCTGAAATTAATTTACTGAACCACCGATCCCTGTTCTTTTTTCTTATTAGGTAACCTGAATAAAAAATGGAGTTCCAGGTGACAAAAATATATTGAAGAAAATTGGTCTTACAACTTCACGTTAATACCTTCTTGACTGAGTAACAGCACAAGAGAGTCTCTGTAATTTTCAGTGGCATTTTTAAATTGAAGCCTACTCAGCATCTGATTTCTCCTCCAGGATGGAGTCCTTTGTACAGAGAGCAGAAAGACAGGAAAAAAAAAAACCCACATACAAACACACAGGCCAGTTTTGTTTTCATTTCTGTTATTGCTGGGGGGGCGGGAGGGGATGAGAGATAATAAAATGTTTTCATGTCCCCCTTTCAATCCATGAATACCACCACAATACCTCATAGCCCTCTCAACAACAAATTGCTTTTGATGAAGCATTGGATTCTATTCAAGGAGTCTCCTGCCTCCCCCAAATGCTTCAGACACACGAGCACCTAACAAGGACAGGCAGCATTAGCCATCCAAAGAGAAAGAAAAAACCAACAGATCCAAGAGGAAAGTTCACTGGAACCCTGATAGGAAAAGAGCTATACCATTTTATCTACAGGACAGAATCAAGCCCAATATAAAATATACCCTGCAAAAGTGTTCTGAGCAACAGCAAAAGGTCAGTTTTCTTCCTAAACAACTGTACTTCTACAATCAAGTCTCAAAAGTAGTTAAAAAAAGTGAGATAAGGAGATGTAGAATTTTTCAATGTATATTACCATTTCCTATGGTATTAGGAAACTACACTATATAGCAAGAGTGCCTAATTGTGGCTCGTGAGCCACGTGCAACTCTTTTACAGTTCAAGTGCATCTCACAGAGCCCCCCACCCCCTCCCCTGCCCCCAGGCATGCCCAGCTCTCAAACTTCTAAAAATCATCATATGTGGCCCAAAGGATGAGTAAGTTTGGCCACTACTGCTGTTTAGCAAACAACATTTATGTACTGTATAAGCAACTTTAACCTTTAGTTACCCTGGATCACGCAGAGAGGCTAGACCAGTGATACGCAAACCTCAGTGGTTCAGGAGCCAAATCAGTGATCAGCGATACTCAAAAGAGCCACAGGAATGTAAATTCATTATTTCATGACTAGCACTACAGTAAGTGTTTATACAGTATGACAGGGAAATATTTAGCTTTTATACATTGTTCCTCACAGCCAATAAGTTAACCAATTAAGTCATCAGCTTGCACTAAGTTAACATAGTAAAAACATCCTGATTGGTTAATAACTTTATCATGTGCCAGAGAGCTAAAAGACACACATTAAAGAGCCACTTGGAGCACAAGGGCCTCACTCTGAATATCACTGGGCTAGACCGAGATGTCATGCTTCATTGACTAAAGAATGCCAATGAGATTCAGATTATGGATACCTGTGAAGTGACTATAGGCCAGATTCCCTTGTGCTTCCCTGTGCCAATTAAGTCAAATGCACTTCAGTCGGTTTTCATCCCAAAGCAACAGCGCAACAATCGTTACACTGCTTGTCTGTCAGGTGATCTGCTCTCAGGTGGTCTGCTGTAGAAAGTTTTCATTTACAGGAAGGAGCCCATAGGACCGTCACCAGCAGAGGCTACCAAAAGGATGAACTGAGTCAGTGACTAAGAAAGGAACACAGCCAGATGGCCAGCCAGCATCCTCCCACTTTGGGGCTGTAACAGCCCCAGCATCAGGTGGGAGAGGAATCCCTATATTTATTATATAAGAGGCCTCATTATCATTTCACATCCGCACAGAGAGTTAGTTTGCAAGTACGTACCTATCAGAAGCTCTTGTGGTTTAAATTTTGAGAGGCGGTGATACAGAACAGATACAACCTACCACAAAGGCTACTGGGCAGCAAAATGTGTGAATAGGCATCTTTCCACTTGAATAAATTGCCTTTAAAAGTGAATGAAAACTGCTAAAAGGGTTTCCAGATGCCTCACAGCTTGGGAACTAAAATGTGGGAATGGTCTACAGTAAGACTCCCTGAGACTGGTTGAGGAGTTACAGTGACGGTGCCCTCAGAAGTCACATGCAGTCTGCTACCCTGCATGCTTGGCAGCTAACTAGAACCTTGATATTTGGAAGACAATTAAGATCCTAATTCAATAATTAGGTGTTTATGCACATGCCTACTGCACATGTGCAGTCCTGTTAAAGTTAATTGGGTATATTTACTTGCTTAAAGTTAGGCATGTGTTTAGGCCCTGAATCAGCAAGGTACTTATGTGGAAGAAATGGGAGGATCTTCAGAACTCTAAAGAATACATGGAACCCTCTAGAAGAAAAAGCAGGGGGAATTATACCTTTATCCTTGTCCTTGGAGAGGCGAAATTATTTACATTCAAAGTTTTAAAGCTTTTCAGACTTGATACGAAGAGATAGTTATTCTAATTGTATGTTGCCTTAAATAGGGAAGACTATATATAGATTGAATATATTCATTCACAGGGACAGTGAACAGGTTTCCATGAGAAATAACCTTTAAGTAGTAGTACTTGCCAATTACCTCTTTAAGTAGTACTTGCACATCAGTCTTGGATTCATAGTGAAATTAAGTCTTTACAAGTACAGTATATAGTAAGTAATACATAGATCACAGCAGGGAAGAAAATTATACAATGTTCCTGATCTCCAACGCCATTGTTATCTACCGAACAATAGTTTCTATTTCAGGCAAATACAAAGACATTTTTCATTCAGTCTCTGATATAGAAAACAACAAAATGATGCCTCCCAAGAAAAACCAAAGTCCTTACACTTGTTGTACCTATTGGTGCAATGGAAAAAAAGAAAAAAGTTTTCTAACTAAAATAAGTCAACTGTTATTCAAATCAGGTTCTGAAGTGCATCTGAAAAATCCAAAAGCCTTGGGAAAACAAAGGTTTGGAATAAGTGCAGGAGCAGCATATGACAAGTATTGCTGTTTAGAAGCTGCTGAGAGCTCAGGTCAGATGGAGGTTGGATAGTCACAGACTCATAAGAGTTGAAGCAACTCTTCTATTTTATGACATCAGTACATCTGTCTGCCGATGCAGGATAGCTCCCCATTGAACAATTATAGTTTTAAATTGGGATTGGAGCGCTTGAGTTCAGCCCAGCATTAAATGTCCTGCATGATGAAGGTTTCATCGTCTAAGAGAAGTCCTATCAAAAATCTTTCTGATAGCAAAAAGTTTTCCCTTTTCTTAATTTCTTCTTAGCCTTTTGTACCACCCAAAGAGATAAAAATGGCAATAACCCCTTAATCATTTACTACATATGTATATCTTTACCCTCTCTTGGTCCAATAAATCAGATACTTGCTTCCCTGCTGTGATCTCTTTCCAAGGTGAGAGCCTTTCTGGTTGTAGAAGACCAGATACCTCCATTGCTATAAACTGGTGTAGCTATGTGGGATCTGCACCAAAACACTAGTACTTAAAACAAATACCCAACTTCAGATACACTAGAGCTACCACAGAAACTATTACTGCCCCATGCTTCGATGCAGCACTTCTGCATATGCAGACCAAGATTCCATTAGCCTCTTAGGATATGTCTACACCCCAATTAAACAAACCCAAAAACTCATGGCTGGCATGGGCAGCCAACTGTGGGCAGCCAACAGAGGCTCATGGGGCTTGGATTAAGGGGCTGTTTAACTACTGTGTAGACATTCTGATGGCTGGCTAATTTTTAGACCTTTCTTCATGCATTTTGTCATGTTTCTCCTCTAACTTCATTTTTGCTTAGCACTTGTGTTCTAATCAAATTGTGATTGGGCACAATGCAAGCTGAACACCTGGACAGGAGTTAAGGCAGTGAACATATTCTGTATATGAATATTAGGTCTAATTAGTAAGGTCAGGAGTCCAAGTTAAGAACATACGCTTCTCACTTCGGTTAAGGTGTGTGTCTTTGGTTACAACATACTCTCAGTCAAATTCCTTGGCTAGAATTTTTTAAAAAGAGACGCAAAACAAAGCCTCCAATCACAGGAAACAGTTTTTACCTGGTGCAACAAAATGTAGTAGTAGGAAAGAGCTGAGGAGAAAAAAAACACCACACACACGGCTAGCTAGCTTTTTTTATGCCCCATATAAAGGTGTCCTACTCAGCATGATGTCCCATTATATAAGAGTACGTGGGTTTATCCTTTTGGGGGATTTAGGCATACAGACCTAAGACCTTCTTACTTAATAAACCCAATAAGTACAGACTGTTTGAGTACTGCTTATTGCTACAGTTTATGCTTACACTTTCTCTGTAGAGTTCTGCAAACACTGACAGACTGCAGGCCTTCTGTTACAGTTTATCTTTCCTAGTAATAGAAAACCAGCAGATCCATCAGATTTAACTCCTATAGCCAAGAACAATGGATGTGAAAGTCAAAGGTCAATCACCTTTGAGTAGCGTCCAGGGAGGTGGAAATCAAAATGGCCTGTAAAAAGCTAGATTTGGAGACAGGAAAGTGGGGAAGCCTCCCAGGAGATATTGTGGGACAACAGCACAAAAAAACAGATTGTAGCATTTGCTCCACCCAGATACAACAAACCATAACCACTAACCTACTTGGGTCTGGTTAAGGACAAATTTCTTTTGGGCAATAAGGAGAGGCACCAGGCTGACCAAGGGATGGTCAGAGAGAGACTGATTTCAGATGCAGGATTTTCTCTGTACTAAGTTAACAGAGCCTGTTTCATGGGGCTTTGCAAAGTATTCAGCTGAGGAATGTTGTGAAAATTTTTTTATTTTACCAGCATTTCCTTTTTATTTTTAGAAAATATTGTGTTGTGTAAGACTACTGTTGAATGAGTCATTTCACACAGACAGTCCCAAGCAGAGATAAGAATCCTTCAGCCTCTAGAGGGATGTTGAAAGGTAAAGGAAAACTGAAGCCTCACCCCCACCTTCAAATACACACTCAGTCCGATAGGTCACAGGCAGATATGAGATATTAATGTAAAGAGCTTTAGCAGGCAGAAGACCAAGGAGAAGATGGGAGGTGGCAGGGGTACAGGGTAATAGCCACATCACATATAGTAAGCGTAACAACAGTAATTGTATACCTTCTGTGGGCCTGTGATGGGTTATTTTACTCACCATTGGGTGGAGACACTTCCTGGTGAGTCTCAGGATTAGCTCAGTCAGGCCAACACCCCTTCCAGAAGTTATACCATTAGTTTCTCCTCTATAGTGCCTCTCTCACTCTCAGGAGACACAGCATCCTCTTTGTCATTGACCCCTCCAGTCAGGTCACTACTGGGTTTTCCCTTTCAGGTGAGGGGAGACAAGAGAGTGCATCGAGGCTCCCATTCTCCAGCAGTCTCAAGCAGTTTTCTGCTTCATAGTACCACTCCCAGAGGGGCTAGTAAGGGAGCTCAAGTTCATCCATTCTCTACTCCAAGTTCCAGTTCAGGGATCCTCTACACATCTGCAAGATCCATTCCCTGGACCTTCTGTCTTTCCCTGAGTCATTTCCATATCTGCTATACTACTCTGGGTTTGCCACTCCCTCCTGCCAGGAAATAACTTGAGACAATTTGTCTCCACAGCCCCTCAAATACATCTCCCAGAGGATGAATACACCCTTCACCTTTTCCCCCTCAGTTTCCTGTCTTTTGTAGAGCCCCTGCCTATCCCTTACAGGTGAGCTTCTCTCTAATTAGCTGCCTCCAGCCTAAAGCTCCCCACTCCCACCCTTTGCAGCCTAATTAGCTGATTGGTCTCACCTGGCCTAATTCCATTTTTGTACAGCCAGTGAGGGGAAAACACCTCATCACAGGCCCTTCAGAGAAAATTACATAGAAAAATATGCTAAAATTCTCAGAGGACTGACAAAATCTACAATGAGCACAAACAGGGTTTCTTTTTAAGCAGACAGAATAAAGAACATTAAAAATCAGTAGGAAATAAACAGTAAAAATAATTACATGTTATGTTATGGAAACACAGTATATGCCAGTTATGACCTCAAATGTTGGTTTATTTCTGGAGTTTTTCCACTTGGTTTCCTCTGTTTTTCATTTCTGCCTGTTTAAGGTGCACTAGAAATAAGGATAGTTTGATTCAATGACCTGCATTCCCAATAGCGCTGAGCTTCTGTCAGAGACAATGCAGAGAGCAAAAACGAAACTTGCAAACTTATACGGAATGAAAAGAAATATCTATATTTTTCCTCTGCAGCATAGTGTGCATGTCTCATGCTGGCTTTATGAACAAAAGCCTTTGTACTCAGTTTTGACCAGCTGTTACCAGATGTGCTGTCCAGGACAACAAGCATAACTTTTACATTAAAACCAACAAAAGCCGGCACAGAGCAAATTGTACAAACACACACACTGTCTTTCCATATGTCCCACCCCTTCTGCAGCAGGTCCCAATCTCAAGTTATTTTGCAGGGAAGGGACCAACTGTACCCAGAGGTGGTGTCTATGGTCCAACTGTCTGCGTCAAAATCAGCAATAAACCCTGCAATACTGTTTATAAGAAATTATAGATCTTAAGGAAAACAAGAAGTTATGGATGTTAAGAGCAGGAAGTTTGGCAAGAATATCTATAATCATCAATCTCTTAACCAAGTAAACCGTAAAGACCAGAAGATGCAATTACAGGAGCAGAGCCTCAGTCCCATTCTGGCAGATCTGGCACCTTGGTGTTCCTCCCCATCCCACCCCATTCCTCCTAATGGGAAGGAAAATCCCTTGCTGGTTTGGGGCTGCTCAACCCCACCCCACTCACAGCCTTAACGTAGGCACTGTGACCAAGGGAAAGAGAGTTTAGCCCAACTACCACAGGCCTTTGCCTATTGGCACTGTGGTAGCTTGGCATAATTTAGGTCAGCCTTAAGGCTACTAAGTTATGCTGGTAGGTGAGATGTCCCCAGGATCTTGGTACCAGAGAGATGGCCTAAAGCCCTGTGAGTGTTGAATGGATCTTTGAATAGTGTACTTCCTATATATTCAGTACTGAGGCCACAACTATGCTAAAAGCCAAGACAAAAGTCCATAAAATATAAATTAAAAATACCCATATTGTTAACGGCCCTGCCCACCGTCTTGCTCTCAGAACTAACTTCAGTACTATGAGAACTTCAACATTTTCAGTAATACTTTCCTCCCTCGGTTTCATATCCTCAAGTGCGGAAGGAAAAACACAGAACTGATGTTAAAAAAAAAAAAAAACCTTGTACAACTGGGATTCTCTCAGATTCTTCAAAACTGGTCTCAGGAGGCATCGTATCTAGCAACTATAAACTAATTAATAAAGATACAGATCCCATTGAGGCTGGCACTTTAGTGCCATGATGCACCCACTGTAACACTCCCTAAACAAAAACACTGAAAGGAGTTTGATTACATAAGTAGAATTTTTCTATGTTATTTTCTATGTTTTCTAGTGTTTAGATGTCTAACTTACATGTACTGAGTTACAGTTAAAGTCAAGATAAAAGGCTCTGACTCCATCTTGCTATAAGGCAAAGATAAAATAAAAAGCAGATAGTGGCTGGTGAAATAGTTTGTACTGTTACCCTGTTTTATACCAGCCAATTCAGGATAAGGGAAATCAAGCCAGTTCAGATAAAGGAAGTGTCACTGAGAAAGTGGGCCAGATTCTGACTTGGGTTATAGTACACCAGTACAACTCCAGTGGGAACCAATGGGGTGTACTCCAATGTAAATGGCAGAGATTGCCATTTTGTATTTCTAACCCCACACACTGTGATTAGCCACACACGTGAGCGTTTCTGAGTAGGATGTCAGCAATATCACTACTCTGTTCTGTTATTTTTAAATAGTTTGAAGAGTTGTCCTCCACAGAACTCAGTGGGACTGCCATCTATTCCCACACCGTAGTCTGAGGATGGCTCAAGAGACAGTTCTTAAGCTGTGACCAATGTCAATCAAGCAAAAGCTACCCCTTCACTCCCCATATGCTGCGCATAATCAGAGCTTCCAAATACATGGTCAGCCAGACACTAGAAAACAGGCAATTGCCACTTATTGAATCAATGAGAGTGTCCCTGGGGTGTTTGTAACTATTCAGAGACAATTAGTTACTCAGGCTATGGCTACGCTATAGAGCTTACAGTGGCACAACTGCACCTTGCAGCTGCGCCACTGTAAACTCTTTAGTGTAGCAGCTCTAAGCCAATGGGAGAGAGCGTTCCCACAGTCTTAATTAATCCACCCGCAATGAGCGGCGGTAGTTGTGTTGGTGGCAGAACTTCCCTACAGGAGCTTAGGTAGCTTATGTTGCTGGGGGGGGGGGAGTAGCTTATTCACACCCCTGAGCGACATAAGTGGCCGTGGAGGCATAGCCTCAGTGCTCATTGGGTTTCCACAGCATTGTTAAAATCAGCTTTCACCTTGCCAGGGACCAGAGGGAAACAAGTTTAAACTATGTAAACCAGCATGCTTCAGGGCATAAACCAACTATTTACTGCCTGGGTTCAGGAAGACTCTTCCACTGTGCATAGATCTAGGTGCTCTGGAATGCCCAGCCATGGAATTTATTGTGAAAGGCGTCCCTTGCCACAGGGCTGTGCTCCAGAATCTACCTCCCACCTCCCCTCATAATGAAGCTTCTGGTCCTTGGGGTGAAGATTACACTCAATTTACATTTTTAAGGTAAACTGAAGCTGTGTTGTCTACCCGACTCTGCAGACCGTCTGCTGTAGCTCTATGAGGTGTGGCCTGCCCCATTGATCTCTTTAGGTTTCAGAGTTAACTGCTTAAGTAGCAACACTGTTAGAGAAGAACCTCAGAGTTAGGAACATCAGAGTTACAAACTGACCAGTCAACCACACACCTCATTTGGAACCAAAAGTACACAATCAGGCAGCCCTAGAGAGCGAGAAATAAAAAGCAAATGCAGTACAGTGCTGTGTTAAATGTAAACTACTGAAAAAAGGGAAAGCAGCCATTTTCTTCTGCATAGTAGTGTTTCAAAGCTGTAATAAGTTAATGTTCAGTTGTAAACTTTTGAAAGAAGAACCACAACATTTTGTTCTGAGTTACAAATATTTCAGAGTTACGAACAACCTCCATTCCTGAGGTGGTTGTAACTCTGAGTTCCTATGGTAGCAGTTTCACCACTGCTCAGTTTTGCAGAAACATCCAGCTAATGTTCTTGTTCCACAATCTCAAGCTACTTTCTATGATTCCTAAAACATCATAGACACAGCTGTCTATTTCACAGCAGCAAAACACCCAGTTGCTGCTCTGCCAACTCCTGTGGCAGTTTAGTTTATATGAAAATCTGAGGCACACAGAAATTGAAACTGGGAGGACAGCATATGTTAGATTAACATCAGAATAGGTAACATTGAAGCTACTATACTCATTGTACTCAGCATTTTCATATTCAATGTTTTTAAATGACTGTCTTTTTCCATTAAAAAAACAAAACAAAACTGCTGTGCCAGCTCAGTTCAGAGGCCTAGATGGAGAGATGCAAAGACGGAATCCAGGGACACTGTAGCCAGCTTTAGGGGCAGCTGGCCACAAGACTACATTGAACTTTGCCTATGGGCAGTCTATTGCAAGTTATCCATTGTGGTGTTTCTAGAACCTTCCCCTGAAGCATCTAGCGCTGACCATCAACAAAGGTAATTTACCAGATAGAGACCCTTGAATTTACCAGACAGAGACCTAGAATTGCTAGAACTGTGTTTGAGTGTTCTTTATAGGAGGTAGTGGGGAGAGGAACCCTCACAGGAAGAGGCAAAGAAATAGCATGATCTTCCACAACAACTTAACTCAGCTGATCTCCACCCTTCCCATTGCATTACCGGAGGATTTATTAAGACACCACACACAAAATTAAAAGTTGTTTTAGGTTTATTTTTTTCCAGAAAGCTTAAGACTTACATGATTCACTTCAGCAAGTATTCTTTTGCATTTGAACTCGGCCTTTTACCCCCTCAGGTAAAGATACACCTTCCCACAGCAGAAAAGGTAAGCAACCCCTCACTCCAAAAAGAGCATCTGTGATAAGTGAATCTGATGCAGAAGCAGAGCCCAATTTAACGGCACTGATTCTTCCATAGAGGCTTGCAAGAAGTGATCACATCTAAAACGTCAACATTTTGGAAGAGAGCCATTTTGTTTAATTATCCCTAATAAACATCCTACTTGCCTTAAAGCCCAGATATTTTCAGTCTTTATGAACTCATTTAAGTTTAAAGGAGAAAAATATAGCAAGTTAATCTCACATTGAAAGCAGAAGTTTTACTATTAATCAGTTTAATATGGAACTGGAAAATACACCAAGATCCTCCATGAGTTTCACAGAAGAAAGGATAATGTAACTGGGATCACTTACAAGTAATAATTTTCAGATAGAAGCTGTGTTAAAGAAGAGAGAAGGTTGAAAGTGCATTTCAGCAGCATCCAGCTAACACCCCAAACTCCTGTTCTCTTTATATTAGTTTTTACATCTTTTAAAAGTTCAAGCAGAAGAACCTTTGGAAAAGAACTGCTAATAAGGTATCCAGTCTGCACCTCATGCTACCTCATTCTTCCAATTTACATTAAGGGGCAAAGCTTACAAAAATATATGCCAGGGTCAAAAGAAGCCTGGAAAAGGGAAACATATGCCTATCTTCCTGGGAAAAGCAAATTCTTCTTTCATCCCCTCAAGACTCCTCCCTCTGTATGCCACTGGCTCCTTTTTATAACCCTGCTTTAATTACACCCTAGTTAACCCCTCCCCTACCTACCTTATTGTGGTCTGTCACAAGCTGTTTGATCTTTTCATTAGATAGCTTTAATTCCCCTACAACTTCTTAATGCACCAACCCACCTGTACAAATACTCAAAATACAAAATCTCTAAGAGTATGTCTACATTGCACTTGTGGCTAGCCAGTGCCAGTTGACTTGGGCTCAGGCTAACAGGTTGTTTAAGTGCAGTGTAGACGTTCAGACTCGGGCTGGAGCCTGATCTCTGAGATGCCACTAGTGGGAAGGGTCCCAGAGCTTAGGCTCCAGTCTGAGCCCAAATATCTATCTTGCAATTTAACAGCCCTCTTTGCTCAAGCCCAAGTCAACTGGCATGGGTCAGCCACGGATTTTTAATTGCAGTGTAGACATACCCAAAGTTAACACTAGTTTGTTGACACATGGTAGTGGAACTGTGCTGTATGTTTTTTGGATACTGAAGATGAGGGAGGAGGTTATTTTCCTTTTGTTTTGTGGTTTTGTTGAATTCAATTTAGTTGTAATACCTATATCTGTTTGGAGGGAAATAAAGAAATACTGTGGAGAGAAAATGTCCACTGATTAAAAGACAATTAAAGTCTTTGTGAAGAGTTTAACCTTTACATTTTGACTAATTTTGACTCTGTACTATTAGCAGCATCTGCTAAAAGCTTGTATTGCTCCTCATTTTATAAAATCACCTTGACAGTGCCTTCTGTCACTGCAAATGAATCATTGGTAATGTCAGAGAAAACTTCAATGCAGTGTTTTGTAAACTTCCACATGATCAGTGCCCATATAAAATTGGATTCTGTCTTCTACAAGCTCTAGATAAAGCAAAAACTACATATAATTTCTTAAATTTCCACACAGCTCTTGCTGTGGTAAACATTTCCTTCAACAGTCCAGAAGCATCACTTTGCTTATGAATGCAAATGCTTACAAAATCATAGGGTCAAATTCGGCTCTAAATGCAATTCCCACTGAAGAAAACCAGACCTCTGCAATTCCATTTGAGGACAGACTTGGCCTGTTGCATGTTGATCATTATAGCAGTTAGTGCAACTTGAGTAAGTTGGCAGCTAATATATAAAGCAATAGGGAATACATTCTGTTTATCACACAAACACTGTGTTTCCAATTCAATTTACAAATTAACTGTCTTCAGGCTGCAATACAACTCTTTGTCAGTAAATTAGCAATCACATCCAAGTGATGTAACCTCCTCTTTCCACGTCAATTCGTCAGCATACATATCTCTGATTCACAGTATTAGAAAGCCAAACCTCAAGCTATGAAAAATAACTACGTTGCACAGAACTAATAATTGCTTCATCCTGGAATCAGTATTCTCTCTGCAATGCTAATGTTCCAGTATAATAATCCAAGTACAAAATGTTCTACAGAGTGCCTTATTTTTAAACATTTTTTTTTAATTTTCAGTACATCTTTGATTGTATCATGAGCTGTTCCAATTCGTTGTAATTAATCTTACCATTACATAGGCTCTTGTTAGCAAGCATCTACAGTTTATATAAACAACATTTTGACCATAGTATATATATATATTAAGAATATCTGTCTTTAAGAGAATATTGTAAAGGCAGTTTCAAAGTTCTCTGCCTACAATGTATCTTCCATAAAATAATAGTTAATTGGTTTTCAGTCTGTTGAAGAGCTAGATTTTTTTAAAATCATATTTAGTGGCTCCTTGTGTCAGATGCAGGTAGATTTTTGTGGGGGTGTTTTTGTGTTTGTGTTTGATTTTAATTTGAACTTTAAGAATGATTGTGTTTTACAACCATGGGATTCTACAAAATCTGCAAGTGTATGTTTAAAACAAAGGAAGAGAGAACTGCCATTGTGCAATAAGATCTCTGTAGATAAAGTTAAAAGCATCAAGATTTGTGCTTTTGGTCCCCAACTGAGTAAGGGCCAGAAGAGTGAAGCATAAAATGGTAACTGACAGTCTTCAGACTATTCAAAGAGAGGTAGATAAAATGTTACATCTCTCTCCAGTGTTTTGATGCAAGAGCAGGCTTTGCTAGCCTGCAAAACGGAAATACTGGTGAACGGCATATACCATGATGAGAGGGAAAAAGGGGAATGTTCTATGGAAGATTGCCTCGTTACTAAAAGCTATTATGAATTAGCTAAATTAAAGTTCCCATGAGAGCGCTGAAAGACTATTGGAGTTTTCTGAATCAAACATAAATATTGATCTTTCTTGGGATTTTCTATAGAGCAAATCACCGCAATACCTAAGTGCTTTGCAGAAAGAGTCTTAACTCTACATAGCGAGCTCCCTACTGGCTATCGTAGAGTTTTCAGTTCTTCTCCTAGCCATACCTTCTGTTTGGTTTTGGATATCACTTTGAAGAATGCAGATGTCTTAACTGGTGGATGTGTTGCAGGGTCAAATTTATACCTTAATAATCAGCTACAGGTAGGGCAGATGTATTGTTGCCTTGGGTGTGGCTGACCTAATGGGCTGCTATCACACCAATAGTTATTCTAAATAGTTTCTCACCATTTACTGTTCATTGCTATTTAGCCTAATTGACAGCTAACATTAATTCCCAATTTTGGCACTTATTCTTTTTTCAGAGGGTAGTCACTCCCTCATTCTCTTCCCAGGACACCAGGAAATAATATTCTATATAAAGCATGTTCCCCTCCCTTGTCTCCATCAACAGGTGTAAGACCCTCAACACAATGAATCCAAGTTGGCCCAACTGCCTGGGTAGAGAGGGGCAGGATTTGGAATACCCATAAAAAAGCCTGTATCCACACACACACATACAGAAACATGCACCTCCTTCAGAGCTGTGCTTGGTAGGATCTCCCTGCTCATTAGTGTGCAGAGGAGATTTAGGCAGGGGATTTCCAATAGATATATGGTTATTCAGCTCAACCAGCCATTTCCCAGCCTTGGAGGAGCAATAGAGATTACTTCAGCCCTTAGTTCATAGTAGAAATTACTTAGCTGGAGGTAGACAGAATTTCTAAGCACAGTGCATAACATGGTTACTCAAGGAAGTAGAGCAAACAGTATTTGATCAGTGGACTTCTCCTAGGAAACCAAAACAGTCTAGAGATTGAATACTATAGGCAAGATGTGTAAATCTGTGTAATGTGATGTGAACTGGTGCAGCATCACTGACTTTGATGACACCAGCAGAGGATCTGAACTGATAAGTCTTAAGTCTGGAAAAGGCTGAGAGTTAAATGCTAAATTTCAAGGCTAATCTTGGGCCACTGATTTTACTTAAATCCCCTTTAAAACTACAGCCATTTGTTCCTACAGAAATAAAGTTTTAAAGTTATTATATGTAACATTGTTATCCCCTCTGGAGTTTTCATCCATTATTTAGATCACACTGACCCAGATAACCAACAACTGCAATTTAAGTAGTTAGAAAAAAATAAGTAACTAAGCTATTTCAAAATGCCTCACACTAATGTAACTGCATGTGGGTTTGAATACATTGTTTTTTAAAATTGCTTCCTCTTTTCCATGGTTGGGGAAAAAACCCAATGTTTTTGTAAATACTGTTCCCTAGGAGTTTCATATCTGTTAAATCACCTTTCCCAAATTAGCCTGTGAAATTGCAACTCATGTTGCAGCTTCAATTGGATATACACTATTTATTGTGCTAGCTCTCAGAAGTCTCCTTCCAAAAGCATTAGCCTCCACCTCATTTAGCTTTTATTCTCACATAGTGTTATTTACCTTTTTATGACTCTCCTTCTCTCTCCACGTGCCCTCTCTATTGTTTTTGGTTTAATGGGACTCAAAACATTGATTTGTGCCATTTCACTTCTCTTGTTAAAGGGGAACAGGCCTATTTCTTTCTCCTGCATTTGCTATATAATTCACATTGGATAGTAGAAAAGTAGGTCAGCCTACCATCAGCTTCAGGCACCTGGGAGCAACGTTATGGTCTTTATAAAAAAGTGCTTTTTGTTTATTGCTATAGTGGGGCACTCTCTCCTGAGCTGGCGAACTACAAAACATTTCACTACAGTGAGCAGGAGATGTTGTTCAAGCCTTATTTGGGTCCAAATATATAGCTAAATAAAGCTTTCTGGGATAATGAACATTAAACATTTTTATTAGCAAAATGGGGGGGGGGAATCTTCTAATTCTGTTGAAGCATTTAAAAAAAATAGGAAGGGGACTGTTTTGAAGTTTTCAGCTATTGTAAGTATTCCTCTTCATCCAACTGCTTTAAAGGCACAGTGAGTTTACATATTTGTGTGTGAACTTCAATTCAATGGCACTAAGACCCAGATCTTCAAAGGTAATTAGGTCCAAACTCCCCTGATTTCAATGGCCTGGGAGTTAAGTGCCTAAATAGTTTGAGGATCTGGGCTTTAGTTACTAGATGATTAAGAGGGCTCAATGTCCAATCTTTCAGAGGCTAAAAATTAAAGCTGGTTGAAGAGTAACAAATACTGAGCTCTTCTTGGTAATAAAAGTATTGAGTTAGTTTCCATACAGCTGGTGGAGTCACATAACTCTCAAGTATTTGAATATGTGCTCTGTGACTGGGAAAACAATCACAGGATATGAAATTTTTATTAATTTAAACATTAAATATTTATTTACCCAAGAAATTGCACCAGCAATTCCAAAGTTCTTTGTGATATTTCTATTAAAAAAGTTTGCCATCCAATCAGGATAGAGAAACAATACCATATGATTTAGGTATCTGATCAGAAAAAAAATATGAAAAATAAAGTGTAATGTGAGCAGTTTGCAAACAGCCCAGAGGCTGAAAATTGTTTATCAATACTATTAGTCGACTAAATAGGTTAGAGAGACAAGGTGGGTGAGGTAATATCTTTTACTGGAGCAAGTTCTGTTGGTGAAAGAGACAAGCAATTAATGAATATTGTTTTAAACAGGAGTTCCACCAGCTTTATTCTAATCTTTATTTTGAGAATTACCTAAAAATGAGACCACAGTTCCTGTAGTGGTTTTTCTGAGTGGAGTGCAAGAAATGGGCTCTTAACATCACACCTGCATTAAAGGGATCTCTAGTGAGAGAAGCTGAGTAAAGAACCAACCTCAGCTGAAAGGATCAACCCAGCAGATAGGCCCTCAGCTCCACACAAGTCTCTGCTGACACAGGCAAAATTGCTGACACAAAATTTAGAACTATAAATATAACCATGCTCAAAGCTAGGCAAGCACCTGCTGATAAATAGAAGAGCTGAAAGAGTTCGTGTGACCAAATTTTAGTTTAAATAATATAGGATTTATAAAATTAATGCTGGTTAGCAAGGCTACCTCATTATTATCAGGAGAGTGAATTGCTCCCCATAGACGTTTGTGAACAGCAATCTTTTAATTCCAAGAAATCAAGTCGCCTTCAGAATAAACGGAGGACATTTTAACATATAAACGCTGCTTCAGTGCAAATACACCAAGCTAGAGCTGCTCTCTCCCTCATTTCTAACAGCCTGTAACACACAAATTTATCAATTTTGTAGGACACAGGTGCATGTATATATATATTTATAGAACAGAGCAAGGGCATGGGGAGAGGGTGATATTTCCCCACACATCCCAGCCAGTCTACTAGGAAAATCATTTAAGTGGGGCAATGTAAAAGGTCCAGGGTCACCTCAGCTCTCATTTGTCAGGCAGACAAATGCACAGCTGTAGGAGCCCAAATGAGGCAGAGAGACAGAAGGAAGATGGCAAAACCAAGAGAAAAAAATCTCTTATGATCCACAAGCCATCTAGGGACCACAGCCAACTAGGCATGCATGACCAGCACTGGATAAGAATATGCATGGTAGGCCAGGTCTTCTACTTTCCAGGAGCCTAGTGGTAGAGAAGTGGGGGCTTTTGCATTCTTCTCTGCCCCCCACTTTTGTGATAATTTATCCCTATAATTTTTATCAACATAATTTTATTTAGAAGATCTGTGTTTAAATATTTTCTCTCTAAAGTTTAAGTGTTGTGAAATTAGTTTATATGGAGTTTATTAATTTATTCTGCACTGTCATTTCTTTTCCTATTAAGTTTTTATTTAGTTTGGAAATGCGAGGATTAAATCAGAGAATGCTGCCAGATAAAAAAAGCAGTCATTTTAATCCATTTAATATGTGCCCTCTTGATTTTGCATTGTTCTAGTTTCTTAATCAAAATATATGCCATACCAATTAAATGCCTTATGAAAGTCTCAATATATTATATTAGCACTACAACTTATTAGCTGAACTTGTAATATAATAAAAAATATGTATAAAGTTTGTTTTACAAGATTTGTTTTTCATAAATGCATGTTGATTAGCATTAATTACATAGCCCTCTTACAGTCTCTATTTTAAATGTCGTGAATAAGCCATTCCACCGTTTTGCCCAGGATTGATGTCAGACTGAGAGGCCTATAAATACCTGGGTCATCCCATTTAACATTTTGAACTATTAACACAAGATTAGCTTTCTTCCAGTCCTCTGGAAATCCCCCTATGTTCCAAGATTTATTTAAAACCCACATTAACAATCCAGCCAGAGAGCTCCTTGGTCAGCTCTTTTAAATGATTAGATACTAGTTTTATGGACTTGCTGATTCAAAATATCTAACTTTAGTAGCTGCTGTTTACCATCTTCTGAATTATTGTTCGAATGGAAAGTATTTCATTATCATCATCATATGCTATGTCTACCTGATCTGTCTTTTTCCCAATACAGAATAGAAACGTTTAATGAACATTTCTGTCTTTTCTGCATTATTATTGACCATTCTACCATTTCCATCCACTAATGGACCAATGGTTCATTGTTAGGATTTCTTTTGTTCTTAATATACTTTAAAACTCTTTATTGTACTTAACTCCGCTGGCCATAGATTTCTGATAGCATCCAGTTTCCATTTTGCTTCCCTTCTCAACATTCTACAATTCCTAATTTATATCTATTATCAACTTCCTTTCCCCCCCTTTTATATACATTTTATAGATGTTTTCACGTCCCCTCTAACTCAGGTCCTGGTCAGGGGGGGTTAAAACTAGAGTAGCTTGCTTTCTGAGTTGTGCTTTTCTCCACAAGGATTTTTAGACATGTAGTAAAATGTTCTTAACAGCTCTCAGCTATCATTCCTATTGTTTAAGTTCTTTCTTCCAATTGATTTGTTATTGAGCTTTATGAAATTGGCCCTTTTAAAACACTAATTGTATATATTATTGGTTTGGACTTTATTTGGTTTGTTCATAACAAATATAGACAACAAATGATCACTTTAATCTAAGCCATTAATTTTTAGTTCTGTGATCTATTCATCTTGGTCTATGGAGCTCTGCTCTAATACAGAATTCCTATCATCTTGGATACAACAATTATTAAGATAGGAAATTGTCATCTATAATTTTTAGAAATTCAAAGAACATTTTAGCACTGGCAGCCTGAGACCTCTGTGATAGTGCAGCTTTTATTCCTACACATAATCGGTGCTTAAGGAGCCAGTCATCCTGTTCTATATTGTGGTTTAACAGTCTGTAGCAGAGAACAACTAATAATCCACCTTGTACTTCATCCGTTAGAACACTAACCCATCAGCATGCTATTCCCCTTGTAATCACAATGTCAGAGCTAGAGGTAAATACTGTTTTGAGAAGGATTTTGAGATTAAGCTTTTTTTTTTTTCATTCTGATTTGAAATGAAACATGAACATTTTGAAATTCTCTGTGATCAAAAATTCTGAAAAAAAATTCATTTCAGATCAGCTGAAAAGTTTAGACAAAATCAAAACTGCACCTATGCCTATTGGATGCTCCATTCTGATTTCAACTTTTGAAAAATGTTATATAATTTAAAAATAATTGTAATGAAAAGTTGTTTAAAAGAGACATCTAAACATCTGATCCCAAAAATGGTGAAATGTCCTTTCCCATTTTGATATTGTTGGTCTTTTGTCTTTTTTGCCCCCTCAGAAACAAAATTCCAGGGGAATCAACATGATTAACAAAGTATTTCAATTTTGAAAGAACTGCATCTGATAGAAAATGATTGTGCTAAAGTTTTCCCAAGGGACTCTACTTAGTGGACTAATTAAAAGACCCTACTAGGAAGTTATCTGCTTCATTTAAGTTTATGACATTTAATTAGCTAAGATGAGAAGGATAACTTCCCTCTTTGACCATTAATATGCTATTAACAGAGATCTTTCATGTGAAACACTGCACCAGCACACACACATCCTTCAGTTTATTCAGGGAGAATTCATTAGCGTTCAACTGTAGTTTTGCCTAAGTGATGTCCATAGATTCGAGTACATTGTCAATTGTCTCTTCATAACCAAGACATTCAACAGACAGTCAGTGTTTCCAAGACCATTTTTCTGTTCTGAAAACTGGGTCTTTCAAGGTGATAAGTACCTTTAACTGAAATCAGTGGGAATTGAGGTTACTCAGCATCTTGCATGATGAGCCCTTAATTTGGTATCATCTTTAAAAGAATACTTAGCTATCATTCTCAAGTTTTTACTTCAAATGTTTGTTCAAAATGTCAAGCTAAAAAAGTAAAAATGTAGTAATGGAACAATTTTGTGTATTTTTTAATATCTGTATGTCAATCTTTAAGGATTCTCAATAACTTTGTCAGAAGTCCTGAAAGTCACAACTGTTAAAATAGCAGTCTGTAAAACTGAAAAAGTCCCTGTGTTAACAAGTTTGTTATTTGTTTTAAGTGAATCTTTTTTCCTTTACATTACATTCTGAACTATGAAACTGCATACACAAGTCAAATCTAAGACCATCTATACATTGCATGTGACATTTTCCAAATGTCAGTGTTGCAGCGACAGTAAACCCTATTAAGATTGTTACAGTAAACATATTGCCACATTTTTCTTAATAGAAAAAGGCAATGATGAGGTAGTTTTCATGAAAAGAGAAGTTACTTTAAAAAGTGTTTTCAAGAAGTAATGAAATTTGTATTGTGAAAAGGTATTTTTGCTTGATGTTGATAAAAATAGCATTTATGCTCATTCAGACAAATAGTGCAACATCCTCCCTCCTATGCGCTTGCCTCTAACACCACGAGGGTCACTATCTCCAAGTATTCTAGCATGGCAATGTCTGCTGTACAAATAATAGTTATTTAAGGTCAGCTTCAACTTGTGCACTCAAAATTTTAAACTACTATTTTCTGTTTGATTTCTGAATTCATACAATCTGTTCACAAGGAATTCTGTTCTTTTCCTGATGCATGCACCAGCACCCATTGACATTGGAAGGGAAAAACTGACCTCACTAAATTGGAATCTCTCTCTTCATACTGTCACCCCACTGTGAACATCCATACCCTTTCCTTGCCAGTTACATGCCCCACTCCTCTCTGAAAAAAGTATCTGAATGCTAGTTAACATGAATACTGTGGGAAAGCTGCATTTAAGCACTTTTATTTTGTAATGTTCTTTTCAAAAGTAGGACTGGGCATAAGGACAGAATACTGCACCGAATACTGATTTCTGAAAATAATTAGTTCATACAATATATTCTCACACCAGTTTGTATGAAGGGAACTAACCAGCAGTATGGACTACATATTCAAACACAGGTGCTGGAAGTCAGGCTCCTATCTTCTATATTTAGGCATTTAAATAGGAGTGGCCTGACCTTGGTAGGAGCTACAAATGCTCAGCACTTCTGAAAATTAGTGCACACATTTAGATATCTAAATATGGATTGAGCGGGTTAATTCTAGGCACTTAAGGTTCCAAAGATTGGCCAGAGTTTTTAGAGAGCTCCTTGAAAACGAATGGAAAGAATTTGAGAAATTTTTTTTAAAAGTCTAAGATTCTAAACAATTAATCAAATAGATGTAGACTTAAAAATCAAATATGTTTCCTTTGATGTTTTTCCCAAATAATTTGTCCAGAGACATGAGTATTTGTTGTACTACAAATACCTTTCGCCCATCTAGTTACCAAATGCCATTCTTTGCCTTCTTGTGACTGTCCATCCTGGTTATCTTAAATGTAGCCACACTGACTTGATTAGGTTTTTTGTGTGTGTAAGCTTTCATCCCTTTCAGCAATTTTTTGCATCTATATGATATGTTAAACAAGATGTTATGGGGATGCATACTGCCAGATGTCAATCGTCCAATTTGCTTTGCAGTCTACAGATTATGGAAAGGTTTTAAGATTTTGGAATGGAGGTGTTAATTGAACAACATTTGGTTTTATGTAGAACCTTTATAATCGTATATATTCTTGCTTCAAGGCACTAACACACGCTAAAGCAGAGATACCATTTTTAAGGACTGTTGACCAGTGTCCCTTTAACCAACAGAAGTTGGTCCAATAAACAATATTACCACCTCACCCACACCTTGTCTCTTCAATATCCTGGGTCCAACATGACTACAACGTTAATTTTATATCATTCTAGATTTTAATCAAAATGTCTTGCAGTGCCAAATCAAATGCCTTACAGAAGTTTAAGTATACTACATCAAGAAACCTTGCAATGTCATCCAAAAAAAGATATCAAGTCAGTTTAAAGTCTCTCAGGATAATTTGATAGTTAAGGAGAAGTGTTAAGGCGCCATCTTGTGGGGGGCTTAAATTACACCTGAAAAGACCATACATAAACTAGGTTGTCTGGAGGGCCACCAATATGAGTAAGTTCATTTCATTAAGCCAACAACAGAAGAAAAATTAAATGGGTTTAACTAATAGGTTTCAGAAAGACCAGTGTCATGGACATAGCTTTCATTAATAGAAAACCATTCTGTACTTTCCCTCTGGTGAAAAATGCCCCCAAATGCTCTTCTCCCATCTCTTGGTGTTCCCCTCCTAGATTCTCAAACTGTAGACATAGAGTACCCTCTTGTGGTCTGTGGAAAGGTAACTGGTCACATGGTCCTAATTCTCCCTGTTTCGACTTACTAAAATGTCTTAAAAGAAAAAGAGGATACTCATTGTGTGCAAAAACTGGTTCTTCAAGATGTGTGTCCCTATGGACAATCTACTTCAGGTGCACATGAACCTCTCAAGCCCTTGATTGGAGATTTTTCCATTAGCAATGCCTGTTTTGCTCATGCATGCACCCTGTGCTGGATACTGAGGCTATATGGGGTACGCAGATGAACTGACCTCAATTCTTTTTGCAAACAAATGTTCCCTAAAGAATAGCCTGAAGCAGTTGGGAAGGAGGACAGATAGTGGAGCACCCATAGGGAAATGTATCTCAAAGAACCATATAGTTCTGCACAAAGTAAATGATCTCTTCTTCTTCAAGTAATGTCCCTAATGTGCTCCACTTTAGGTGACTTCCAAGAAGCATCCTCAGATGGAGGATGGAGTTTTGGAATAGAATCCAAAACTGAAGATAGTACTGCAGAACCACATGCCACATCAGCTGTGACAGCATGGATCAGGATGCAATGTTTCAAAAATATGCGTGTTGAAGTCCATGTAGTGGCCATACACACTTCACATACTCATCAGTAATGCCATAGATGTTGGCTGCAATCTGATTGTCCGTCATGACCCTGATGGATTTGCCCTGATGAGGAGTAGGAAATGAAAGCAAGCATTCCTGACAGCCCCATGTGCCAACAGATTCATGTGGAGACTGGTTTCTCGCATTGTCCGTCTGCTCTGAACCATAAGAGTATTGAGGTGGGCTTCCCATCCCAATACAACATCCCATGCATCTGTTGTTGAAGTCACTGATGGGGCTGGGCAATAGTAAGGAACACCTGCACAGACGTTACTCCCTTTTAGAGGAACTGTCACCCATCTGTCCCATGGGTCTTTGACTGGAGAATAGGTCATTCTGAGCCAACTCTGGAAGCAGGAGAGACATAGCCTTGTGCGATTGGTCACAAAGGTACAAGCTGCCATGTGTCTCAGGAGCTGAAGACAGTTCCTCAAGATTGTTTGAGGGCTCTCTTGAATTGCCCATACTAGACCTGACAAGGTTACCAGTCTAAGGGAATGTAGCCTCTGGTGGACAATGAGTCCGAATCATAGAATATTAGAGTTGGAAGGGACCTCAGGCGGCCATCTGGTCCAACCCCTTGTTCATAAACTGTATCTTCAGTACATAGGTGGATATGAGCTTCTTTACATTTGGCTGCAGTTCCAACTGCTGGAACAGAGCCAGGGCCATCTGGGTGGAAGATAGCACTGCTTCATAGGAACAGCCTTTGAGTAGCCAGTCATCGAGGTATTGGACTGCTCATTTACCAACAAGTTACTTGGAGAGAGGGAGAATAAAGTCCGCATCCTTAGGGGGAGCATACTTCTTATCTGCCCATTTACATCTCGGTGGAATAGTGGCAGGTGTCTGTCACAGCACTATAGCTAGATTAGAAGTGCCTTATTGATGTGTAACACCGCCCTGGAGGGTGTTGCTGACTGAAAGATAGCCAGCAGTTTGTCTGTGAATCTTTGACCTCTTCAAGAGGAATTTGAATAGTGTCAGCTACCCTCTTTATGAGGTCTTGAAATTGCCAAAAATCATCTGCCACGGATGGTGGCAGAGGCATAACCACCTTGTCCAGAGAAGAGGCTGAAATAGGTGTTTGAGGGCTGGCCTCTATTCACCCTTGCTTCCTGCTCCTCAAATGTCTCCACCTGTGTGGGGGCTATTTGGGAAGAGAAAACTGTACAAGCGTTTGTAATGCCTCATGGGGCAGGTACAGCATCACATGATGGTGTCTGAGTCCCATTGTTCCATGGGCATCCTACTAGATTGACAGCCGCTTTTCAACTGCCGTCAGCCAGACCAACACTGCTGAACACTAACACAGGAAGCCCACGGATGTGTGAGTGGGGGGAGGGAAACACTCTGTCTGTGGGGGGGGGGCAATGAGTATGTCCACACACTGTCTCTAAGTTCAAACAGCAGCCAGAAGCAACCAATCATAAGAGAAAAACTGGTGCAGAGAGCTGGTGTCCCTGTCTGCCCCCCACCCCAGCTCAGCAGAGACTGGTACACTGCAGGGGGAGGGAGACACCCCAAAATCAGCCCCCACATCCCTCCCTGGCTCTACACAGCATATCAGGAGTTTCTCCCCCACCTGCCCCCCGCAGCAGCCACGCTGCCTGCACGCCTGCTGTAGGAGAGCAGGATTGATTTCCTCCCCTAGCCTCATCTCCTCACAGACCCAGAATGAGCCAGCCCTCCCCTGGAGTCCAGACAGGATTGCATTTGCTGAGCAATTACAAAACTTCCAGGGGCTTTGAAAGGGGAGGAGCACATGCCTGTGTTGCTGGAATGCAAGACAAGGCAGCAGAGTTCAAAAGAGTGAGCAGAGCGGTCACAGGGAGCATTGTGGGTTAGCTCCTGGAACCCAAGTTATGGCACACAGCATCTATGCTGAAGCTTTGTCGCTCTAACTTTGCCGCAAAAAGCTCTATGCCTCTCCTCAAGCTGGTTTTATTTTGTCACCAAAGCAGGGGAGTTTTGTCGGTGGGGGGAGCATTAGAATGTGCACGCTACCACTGTTTTGTTGACAACCCTCTGTAGTGTAGACCGGCCCTTAGAGTGGCTGTTGCTCACAGCTATAGCCTCTCAGCTATCAGTCAAGCATGCTTTCAGCCAAGCATGCCATGGCGGGGTTGAAGGGTGGGGAGTCTCCTTAAGGGGAAAGAGAGGAGTAAAACAATCCTCTTACTATTTATCTAACTAACTAACTAACCCTATACTAACAATTAACTATAAAAAAAAACTGTCTTCACCCCAAGAGAAATATTAGAAAAGCTGAGGCACGGTCAAGGTGGACACAATAAAGCTCTGTCTCAGCCCAAGGTGATTGAGGAGAAATGGAGAGTGGTTTGCCCATGCACTCCTATATAGCATGAGAGGCAGAGGGTGGATGTGTGGGCTGAACAGACACTGGTAACTGAAAATCGCCAATCAAGGGCTTGAAAGGCACAGGCACACCAGAGCAGAGCAGCCCCTGGCACATCACTCAAATAATAAACTAACACTACATGAAATATTTTTCTGCCATTCATTTTTCATGTAAGCTATTGGTGCACTTGCAAAGAGGAATCAATGACATCACAAAGGGGAAGAAAAATAGCTTCACCCAGTTATGAATGGGAAGGGCAGTAATATATTTAATAAATTCTGTCAAAAACTGGTTTATACTATGGAAAGATTTGGCCACCCTGGAACATATGCAGTATAAACTCTTCTTCGAGGAGTCATATGCTTGCATCAATAGATTTTCAGGAAGAATATTTCAAAGGATGATCTGTCCAAAAAAGTTCACCAGGAGACATTGGCCCCACTCAGTAGGAGTTGAATTTGGCCCAGGAGAGCACATCACCATCATTTTTAATACCAATATCATGCATCATTTCATATAGCTCAAAATGTAGTTTGCAATAAGGATACATTCAAAAATATGCAAGTAAAGACTGAACATGTTAACAGCTAATCTCAAAGTCTGGATAAAGGAACCAAATTAAGAATTGTGTGCTAAGTGGTCTACTGGGCTGACTGTGAAAAGCATCTGGGCACTGGAAAACGTCAACCCGGTTTGCTGCTCCAATAGAAATAGACAACAATATTTTGTTAGGTTTTAGTAGCAGGAAAATGGTACACAAAACACTAGAGGCAGTATTGTTACTGTACTTATTAAAATTCAGCTGTTACACTGGGAACCATACTGTAGGAAAGGGGATGCAGAGCAGGAAACTAAAGATTATATTGGATTCAAGAATTTAAGTTATGAGGAAATGTTAAAGGAGCTTGGCTTACTCTCCTTGAAGAAGAGAAGACCTGCATTCAGAATGACATAATAGAGGTTTTTAAAATTATGAAAGAGATTGCCTTCCACTATGTGTACTGGGGGCAAACAACCTAGCTAGTTTTAAAATGGAGTTTGGTAGATTTACGAATAGGACTATATGATCGGGTTACCTGAGATAGCAGGTGATGACCCAGCAAGTCTGTTCCAGTCATCTGTTTTTATGTACCTTCAGCATTAAGTGAAATTAACTATCCACACTATGAAAGGTTCAAAATCTAGGAACTTCATCGAAGGTAGGAAATCACTGCTGCTACCCTAGAGCAGTTCCCCTGTTGGCTCTCTTGGATTTCTCTAGGGCAGCAACACTGGATGTTTCTTGCCTTCATGTGGGAACTCCTCCTTTCCTCCTCCATATGATGTGTGCTGTCACATATATTGTGTGATACCCACACATCCTACACATCTTTAGGACCAGCTCTGAAAGAGAATAATGAGTGAATTTAGCATAAAAGCAACACTTTAGGGGAATGTTTTCTCCATATCAAGCTGCAGAGGGAAGAATGAATAAGGCCCAAAGCATCACTTCAATTTTCTTCCCTTCTTTTTAAAAGCGTTGTGAAAACTTTCTATGAGGCAATAGTCTTTCAGCTACCATACTAGAGGCCGCATACTCCTCAGTGCTCTATGTCAAAGACGCTTAGCATTTGCAGCATGAAAGGCTACCTTGGAAGCTTAATGCACTGCACTGGCATTGTATAGTTACAGAAAGCTAAATGTTTTATATTTAAAAATTATAAAGTTTATAAAAAATTACTTAAACATTACATTATGTTTTATATGTAAAAGTATTTAAAATTATCTCCTTTAGTGATTTCTGACTCAATATAGCCTTACTTGATGCCTTGGACAACTTTTCTATGTTGATATTTCTTCCAGAGTAATTCAAAACAGAGTTTGAGTTAATGTTACCCTGGCATGTAAGCTACATTAAGATTTCACAAAGTAAAATCACTCTATTGGGATTAACAGAGAAACTAGTGAATTTTAACCAGAATGGTGTAAAAATTAGTGTTGAAATGAGAGTTCATTTAATAAAGGGAGAAGACATCTTCAGTAACTTGTAACGAGTATCATCAACAGACAGAACAGTGATGCCATCCATTGATTTTGTGTCTAAGTATTTGAAGCTGACTAGTAGTGGAAATGAAAAATGTGGCTTCTTTAAAACCTTGCATGTGCTTTGTCTGCTTGCAGAAATTCTTGCAATCGTCACTGAAATATACAGATTTTAAAGGATGGCAATAAAACCTGACAGAGTTTCTATTAAGGCAATTGAAACTTGATGAACCATATTTACGTGTCTGTACTGAGAGGATCTGGGCATCTTATTTCTTGTTCTTGTAAACTGTCTTCTCTTTCTGATTTATGCGAAGACGAGAAGGAGACAGACAGAGCTATATAGCAACATAGATAGGGTATATAATGTATCTACTCTATATTGCCTTCGTTTTTCAAATTATTGTGATTTGTCATAGTTTTAAGCAAGTCACTTACAAATGTAATGAAATGCCAGTTGTATCTAAGATAATAAAGCTATCTGTAATTCAGTTGTTTCCCTTACTCAGGAACTGCTGGTAAAAGGTTCAGTCTCCTATTATTCCACAGACAAAGTACAAAACGCTGCAGAAGCAGCAGTAAAGAGTTGGTCACTGCTGCACAGCACCCAATCACAGAGTCATGAGATACCAGTTAAACAGTCATGGGATAAAAGGGAATGTCCTTTTGTATATCAGTAACTGGTTAAAAGATAGGAAACAAAGGGTAGGAATAACTGGTCGGGTTTCGCAATGGAGAGCAGTAAATAAGTTTCCCCAAGGATCTGTACTGGGCCCTGTGCTGTTTAACACATTCATTAATGATCTGGAAACAGGGGTGAATAGTGAGGTGGCAGAATTTACAGACAATATAAAATTACTCAAGATCGTTAAGTCCAAAGCTGACTGCAGAGAGTTACAAAGGGATCTCACAAAACTGGGTGACAAAAAGGCAGATATCAATATTTTAACTGCTGGAGTGCCTCTTCCTGGCTGCTTGGGGGATTACTCTTTCCAGGTCCAACACTCCCTTCTGCTGCTCATTTGCATGCTCTGCCACCTCTCTCTCTGTTACTCAGAATGCTGTCCCTTCACAGATTCCAGGGTATCAAAGACTGTCTACAGAACTACGTCCAGCAGTCTTCCCATTCATTGGCCAGACCGTGTCACTTCTCCAGTGGCTAGTGGGGAAACCTGGGCCCACCATCTATTCCAGGTTCCAGCTAAGGGACCCTACTCAGCAGCTAAAGGTCAGCACTATCTTAAACCTTGCCGCCATTTCCCTGAGCCTTTTTCTTCACCCTCTTCCCTTAGGTTTCCTTCCTTCCCTCTGTGATTTCCTGAGAGGAGATACAGGCTCCCTCACCACAGCCGTTTACTGTTGCCAGCTTTCTGGCTTTATTCTAGCCCCCCCTCTCCCCCCCATTCTCGCTCAGTTTGGCTTCATCATTATTCAGGGGATTGCTTACGTCACCTAATTCCACTCATCTATGGCCCATCTGTTCAGATTAGCAAAGAGACAGCTAAAGGGGAACATGATCGAGATCTATAAAATCATGAATGGTGCGGAGAAAGTGAAAGTGTTATTTATCCTTTCACATAAACACAAAACTAGGGATCACCCAAATGAAATTAATAGGCAGCAGGTTTAAAACAAACAAAAGAAAAGTCAACCTGTGGAACTTGTCAGGGGACATTGCGAAGGCCAAAAGTATGCTAGAACTCCCTAAATAAGGCATCCTACACACACGCCTCTAAGAAAAACTTTAAGACTGTAAAGCTCTAGATTAAGATTTGCCAAGACATCAAGTGTCAATAGAAGCCAGCAGGTTCTAATGGGTCCACTTCCATGGCAGACTTGAGATTTTATAATTCTCAACATCTCAACCCTGGAGTTTTTTACAGCAGTGGAAGCATCAGAATGGTATATTACCCAGATAAAATATTTAAGGTCCTGATGCAGAAGAAAAGCTGAGGGGATAGCGGTAGGCTGCCTCCAGCTTGAATTCTGATCTGGCTTAAGAGCATTCCCACAAAGAAGTGAGGGGAGAGTGGATGTTTGGAAGCAATTATTTCATTGTCTGCCTTTAACAGAAATGTAAAAACATTAGTGAAATTTTAACAGCAAAATTATCACTACTTACATTTTATGAGTGAAAGCTTCAGATAAAATCTAGCAGACCTTTTTCCACACAGGAAAGTATTACTTTCAAATTGCATTATCAGAGTCTGCCATGAAGACAAACCTGAAACATGTGGAGTGCTAGGTACTCTCACACACTGTCTTACAGCAGTCCAAGAGCAGCTGGAAGAGCTCCAGAGTCCCTCTAGTTTTGTAAAGGCTCTGAAGTATAGAAGAACAAAACAAACATTAGTTTAAGCAGCAATAAGCCTTACTGCTTTTTTTTGCATATTTCACTATTTATGTTTCTTACCATTTATGTGTGTGTTTTAAAAGATATTTATTATTGTATTTTTATTTTTAGATTGGAAGCAGAATTGGCTGACGATTTCATGAAAATACTTCCATCAAAAATTAAGGTTTCAATGACATGTTTTCACAGAGAAGTTTTCGTTTTCATAAACATTTTTCCTTTGTTGATATTTTGCAACAAAAATGCTACAAAAAATGCAAACATTTTTGTTTCAAATTGTGGGGAAGAAATCCATTTCCTCTCACTATTTAAAAAAAATTCTTACCCCTTTTAAAGCAAAATGTCAGAATTCCCCCCCCATTTGTTTTTTTTTTAAATTAGAAATTTTTCATTGAAAAACAAAACTTCAGGAAAAGTGTAGTCTGTACAACTACTTGTACAGTCCCCTCTTCATGGTTGCACTGACAGCAATAACAACATCCAGAAAGAACAGTTTTTCATATACTGTCCCCAAAGTAATGAAGTCTAAATCATAAATTTCAAAAGGATTTAAAGGTTCAAGTCACAGGCTGGGAATATGGAACAACAGCATACAGCTGAGTAGGTTGACTGTAAACAGGTTTGCATTGCTTGCCTGAAAGTAAATAGTCATTTTACCCTCCCTCCCCCACTGTGCAATGAAATAATTAAAATATTTCACGCACATCATGCTCCCTTTAGTCTAATACTCTTTCACAGTGTCATTAGTTACTCACTTTGAAATGTTATATTAAAGAAGGAGAGTGGGATAAATTATCTTGGTCAGCAGTTTAACAAAAAATGTCACATGGCTGAAGTATGAGACATTTCTATCATTTTCCATACATTTGAATCAACAAAGAAATCAAGCATGGAACAATCAAGTAATTCAGCATCTTTTCAATACTGCATTTACCTTGCAAATGTTTTTGAAGAAGCACCATAGGCCCATTTGATGATTTAATGATAAGCAATCAAACTGTCATTCAAGGCAGCATGATGGCATAGGAAATTCAATATAGTCAAGTGAAGGTTATTCACAATGGAAGGAACAATTTGAACTAAGCATATGCAGTGATGAGTTCTAAAAATTAACTGCAACTACTCAGAAAAAAAATTAAGGGTCATTGCGGACATCTGAATGAAAATACCTACTGAATGTGCAAAAAAGATCCATGATGTTAGGCTGTGTTAAGAAATGGATAGAAAATTATACTAAAAACACTATACCATTATATAGATCTGTTGTATATAGATCTGTTGTATATAGATCTGTTTGGATGAAGTAGCCTATATAGGGCCATTTACTTCATTTACACTAGCCCACTAAATTCATTTGTGGTTATCCCATCTTGCAAAGTATATAGCAGAACCAGAAAAAGTCTAGAGAAGGACAATGAAGATGTTTAGACATAAGGATGGATTTTATGAAGAGGAATTAGAAATATTAGGATTAGTTGATTTACAAAGGAGACAAAAATAAGAGGTGACAGAAAAGGTTTACATAAATTATAAAACAAAAGTTACAGAAAAGGTCATTTTGCTCCTATTTTCACTCTCTCATAATAGAAAAGAGCTATCCAATAAAATGAAAAGGCAAAAGATGTGAAGCTAATTAAAAGGGAAAGAAACCTTCCCCACACCCATGCACAATACAGTGTAGTCTGTAAGAGGGATGTATGGGTGAATGCTATATCCAGTCGAACCTGTAGTTTGACAGTCATAGCCCTGTGTGGCAGGATTCCACAACATGGTGCATACATTCACACAATACCCTAAAACTCTGAAGTCAAACATGCTGAGAATATGTCAAGGTATCTAGCGGATCTGGAAATATTATGAAACTGATTAAAAGCTCTTAAATTTGAAAAATACCTTCTCCTGTATTGTTCACTTGCACTAGATTTTATTTCTAAACAAAAAAGTGACATTAGAATTAAAGTCATGCAGTAAAATAAGAGCCACTCACCTTGCTAATTATTTCCTGACTGTATGATGCAACAACGCTAGTATGGATAAATGAGTGAGTGAGTCCTCCTCAAATCAGTCAGGGAGCAGCCAATCTAGAGACAGGTTTTATGCCCAGTTCCTTCTCCTCACAGCACACAGGGAAGACTTCCCCAGTTGAGAAAGAGAGGTGTAGTCTGCACTAGCAGGACAATTTGGTCACTTTGGCTAGGTCTCATTGTCCACTTGGATGTCTTGGAGGGGTATTCTAGACAGTGCCCATATTGACAAGGAGGTATGACAAATTAGATTTTCTGTGATGCGTATCGGCACCTCAATTTTTAATGTATTTTTATTCTCACAGCACCCATGAGGCAGGGCAGGGCTATTATCCCCTATTTACAGATGGGAATCTGAGGCACAGAGAGGACTAAATGACTTGCCCAAGGTCACAAACGAAGTCCATGGCAGAGCAGAGAAATGAACACGGGTCTCTGAAGTTCTAGGCTCGTGCCCTAATCACAGGACTGTCCTGTCTCTCATTACCTCCAATAATTACCTGCCTTTCTAACAATTAGCATGGACAAATG
The DNA here is from genome assembly GCA_007922155.1 of Mesoclemmys tuberculata. Taxonomy (NCBI): domain Eukaryota; kingdom Metazoa; phylum Chordata; order Testudines; family Chelidae; genus Mesoclemmys; species Mesoclemmys tuberculata. Next base: position 33,778,434 of record ML675609.1, on the reverse strand, counting down.
GGTCTGACTAGCAGTTACCATATCCAAGAAGTGAAATAGTAACCATGACAAAACTAAGATGAGTGAAATTGAAGAACTAGAAGGGGATAACTGGACAGAGCTTGTTGGGGAAAAATGGACCTCTTCCCTTAGAAAGACCTTTCAGAGAACTTGCCAACCAAAATTTGCATCAGGAGATATGTTTAATGCACATGATAGCACTGCAAGGTTTGGACCAGTTTCCAAGTGATGAGCTGGCAGTGCTCGTCCCTCAGAGCTTTTTCCATGCTCTGCTCAGGAAGTAGTTACTACTTGGTTACAGTGAGCTTCTCTAGGTGGGAGAGTCCTGAAAAGGACATGTCTGGACATGTTCTTCCCATTGCAAGGCCCTTCAAACAGCTCACATGGGGGCTAGACTTGGAAGGGTTTAGTTTGGGGTAGGTAGATAAGCAGCAGATATACAGGGAAGACCACTGAACCTTAACTCTGGCCTTGGTGCTAGAATAAAAACTGAAATGCAATATCTCCTGATTAAGGTAGAAAGAAGGCTTAGACCACAGAGGTGCTGTACTAGTTACCTTACTCCACTGGGTCATATCCATGATGAATGCATTCCCACCCACCTGGTTCAAGTAATATCCCCTGCTTAAAGTCTGGTTTATTTGAGATACGGTAAGTACCAGGGGACAGGAGAAGGAAAATGCCACTTCTGTGGTACCTCTTACATACATCCCTAGGTCAGCATTTGTTGAATCCCTCCAGTTACAGAATGCATAGTAGCAATAAGACCCCAAGTTTGGAAGTCAAACTAGTGTCTCCTGCAGCAATGAATTACCAGTAATTAACCAAGTTGCTGTTGTTGAACCACCGCTAATACCAGTCCAGTAGATGGAATACTACAAAGGTCAAAGCATCTTTCCAACTTATCTCACTCTCTTGCTTTCTTATTTATCATGCAGGATTGTATCTCCTTGATCAGGAGTAGCAGGTCAGGTGGAATTTTTGAAAGAGCTATAAGATTATTCCCCACATCTCTGATGTTTCTCAAAGTATTTTCAGGTTTGTTTTTCAGTTTATTTGATCATTCTCTCTGATCCTTCTCCATAAATCTATTTGTAACATCAATACATATAACCATAAAATAATTAGGATACATAGTCGCTGCTAGCCACTGTTTCCTACAACCTCCTCCTCTCCAGATACTAGCCTAGTCTTCATGGGTGGTGAAGGAGGTGGTTGCTCTGGGATGTACACAATGTAGCTAGGAGATTCCTCTAATTTGGTTTAGGAGCCAGGGAAAAGATTATCATCCAAGTCTGAGAATGCCTTCTACTGGCTTCTGGCGTGTGCTAAGAATGCAGGAAAATAGGGAGAAAATGTTGGTTATGAATTAAAGAATAGTAAGGCATGTGGAGCTGGGGTATACATAACACTAATTTGTACCATACCAAGCACTATCTTGGCACAGAGAAAAACTTTGAAAGGTGCCCAAGTGACTTAAGCGCCTAAAGACATAGGCACTTAATGCCACTGCGAAGAAACAGACACTAGTCTTCTAAATCTCATTTAAAATCCATGAGATATAGAAGCCTAAGCCATTCAAACACAAATATTTTAACCAAGATGAACACCTCCTCTCAGTCTACTCACAGACCTCCAGCTATAGTTAATAGCCTCAGGGAGGTCAAGATACACATATCCTTGGTTAAAATGGCTGATAGTACACAGTCATAGTTGCTTTCTCCCTCATCTATACACACTATAACAAATTCAAAACAAGGAAGTAAAGTATGTAAGGTTGAGAATGCTATAAAATCTTTTGGTGCAACAAATATGCAGGAAAGGGGTATTTACACAGTGCTGTACATTTACACTGTACATCCTGTTGCCACTCCATTCCATATATGTTCTTAATCCATCTGTAAAGAGCTTTGACTATAAAGATGACTGATAAGGGAGTAATTATTGGATAAATGTGGCTTCCATTAAAAGTAACTTACATTCCTGATGAAAATTCCTTTAATATCACCCGAGATTTGCTGAAATGGATGGGAATGGACTACAGCTGTATTAACAAATTTTCAAACTGGACAGCACAGTTACTAGTGCCTGTGTATCAGCATGGCCAGATAGCGATTCACTTACTCACCTTGAACTCGTAGCACAAAGCACAATCAAGGTAGCAAAACCAGAAGTTTTTATATATAGTTTGCCTTAATTCTAGAAAAGATAGTCGCCATCAAGAAAGCTGTGAGGACTAGAAGGTAGAGCAAATAATGCACCAGGATGGCTAAGCTCTAGGCACAAGTCAGCCACTGACTCTCTTGAGAGGCTCAATTTTGCTTTGTAACACATGGGCAACAATGCTTCTTTACTTCAGAGGGTGTAGTGAGGCTTAATTCATTGGTATGTGAGAGGTACTCAGATGCTACAGTGAAGAACAACCATAGAAATGCCTATCTAGTGTTTCAATCATCTTAAGTGGAAAGCTTTGGGCAGAAACAAGACATAGCTGTATGCCAGATGCTACATATAAGCATAGCTCTCCTGGTTTAATAGATTACATTGCCAAAGGACTGCCTCAAAGTGAATGACTCAAGATAGGAATCCTTGAAGCGAAAATATCAGGCCTACAAATTGTCTAGTATTCTTAAAAGATTAAACTAAGTTTACAACAAAGTAGCATCATGCAAAAGGTGACGAAGTCCACACCGTGGTTCTCCGCTTTCCTTCATCTGACCGATTTCCAGGTATAATATTCAAATCTTTTAAAATCAGATAAGCATACAGGAGATTTTTGTTCATTTTTTTCAGAACATTCAGTTATACTAAGTATATTCCCACAAACAATGTGGCAGAAGATGACTATTCTCACCACTTAAGAGTGGTATTCCTGAACCCTTTTAAAAAGACATCAATCTTTAAAATAAGTTACAGATATAAACTTTCTTTAACTATATATCAGCTTTAATGGATTTGAGGTTTTATACAGCACTTCTGAAGGTTTAAAACAAAAACAAAACTATACAGAGGCCCTGGGAGTATGATAAAGGAGCTACAGTTCACTATATACAATCAATTAAAAATAATATTATAGAAATATGACTTGATTAAGAATTATATAAACATGCTTCTACATGACCATCTATTTTGCTGTTTTTGACCGCAGTCGTCGTTTGATGATTTGATGATCACTTTCTTTTTCCTTTTGATCCATAATCTAAAAAATATGACATTTTGAAATTATTTTTGCTTTTCCTCAGATAAATGTTTAATATGGAATCATGTGTCAGTCACTATAGATAATTCTAGATATATGCATACATATGCCTATACAGTGTATTCATGCAGTTAGCTATATGAAACACCCACCACTTTTCTAATATTCCCCTGAGCTATCTTCATCATAACTTGCACAATAATTGCTACTGAATTTAAAATAAATAAATAAAAAGGGATCAATAGTAGTCTGAGGCCAATATTCAGAGCTCCACATAAATTTCATGAAAAAAGAAAATGAACAGCAAGGACTAGGATGTTTCAGACTACGTTTGCACAGAAATTCATGTTAAGTTGTAAAAACCATAGAACAATTCTGATTGGAAACAATTTTCAATCCTATACTTCTAGTACTAACTCAGCAAAATGATTATTTTAAAAAAAAAGTGAGAGAAGGTGGGTGAGGTATTACCACTCATCTTTTCTCTCTAATATCCTGGGACCCACTTGGCTACACCACTGTATAACAACATGTGATTTTTAGTTTAATCTTCCTTTGACTTTCCCTGGCTTGTCCAGCATCTCATTCTCCTCCTCCATCCCTTCACTTCCAAAGTCTTAGAGCATTTGTCCCCTTTTTACTTCCGTTTCCTCTCCTCTAATCATTTGTAGATCCTATGAAGCCTAGTTTCTGCCCCTCCCCCTCCCCCCAGGCTGCTGTCACTAAAAAGTTAATAGGATTACTCATTACATAATTTGTAGGACTGAGGCATAAGAATGAGATTCTCATTCCCTGCTCTGGCCCCTTCACAATGGGGGAAAAAGGGCTACAGTAGAATAAAGTGTTCTTAAATGCCCAAGAACTGTAGACAGCCATAAGACTATCGTCCAATGACTGCTTTACAAACTCTGGCATATGGGGCACATCAGGGACTGTGCTAGGGGGGATGTATTGGTGTAGTGCTGCAGCATGCAAGGCTGTGGAACTCTTGGTTGTGCTCCAGATCATAGGGCAGCTCCAGAAGACTGCCATAGCTGAGACAGGCCTGTTACGCCAGGGACTCTCCAGCCCCGGATCAGCCCAAGATGAGGACAACACAAAAGATGGTTTTAAGCCACTTTAGCCACCCTCCCCTTTCTGGGCTGCCAGTTCTGTGCTGCCCCGCTTAGTGACGCAGCACAGAATCTCATCCTGTGTTTAAATCAAGTATTTTCTTTATTCATGAATTAGCAATATATGGCATTTATCTCCATTTATCATTTTCCTTTTCCTACTATGCTTAAATGGATGCAGTCAACTGAAACCACAATAGCTACTCCTGGAGGTTTCTGGCACCTGGCAGAGAAATAAATCACTGCATAGGGATGGTGGGGGCTGGGGACACCCATGGTCTAAGTTGGAGGAAATGAGACATGGAGGGGGCACAAGGGTCACATGCCACTGCCCTCTCTCCATTTCTGTGAGCGCAGAACTGCCTGGGTGAGGGAGGATGCCACTCCCGGTAGCTGACTGTCACCTCTTGGGTCCCAGTGTCAGGCGTGCTCCCCTTCTGTGTATGCTGGGAGCCATCCTGTTACCTGTACAACAGTGAGTGTCTGTGGGGGGGCAGGGTAAGGGACTTGGATGGGGTGGTGCAGGGCAGTGAGGAAGGGAGGTGGGCTGGGATGTGGGAGTGATGGCAGGGAAATGGAGGAGGGGGCAGTGAGGAGAGGAAGGAGGAGAGGGTGCGGCAGGGGGAGTCTGGCATACGGCGGCAGCAGCAGCAGCTGGGCTTTCCCCTTGAAGCAGGCCACTTGAATCCCCACCTTGACGAGCCCCAATCCCCCTGCACCCATACTCTCACCCCACTGAGACCCAACCAGCTTCATCTGGATTCCCACCCCACCAAGCCTGTCCTCTAGCACCTGGCTCCCCAGCTGAGCCCCCCACTCCCAGACCCCTCCCCCGCTGAGCCCCAACAACCTTCACCTGGGCCCCCCTGCACACTCATTGCCCCAGAACCCCCCAACGAGCCCTTGTGCATCCAGATCCCTCCTGTACCCGGACCCCCAATGAGCTGCTGCATCCAGATAGAACCCACTCAACCCACAGCTGGAGCCTTCCACATTTGGATCGTGCAGGGCTGAGCCTGCCTTCCCACATCTGGTACGCCTGGCATGGAGGAGCAGGGCCTGCACAGTGATCTCCCACCTCCATGCAGCCAGCAGCTTGTGCTCACCACTGCCATGCTGGCACCTCCACATTTATTTAATGACAAATAATAATTGCGGAATTTTAAAATATTGCGTGCAGAATTTTTTATTTTTTTGACATAGAATTCCCTCATGAGTAAATAGCTGAAAAAATTTCTGATGACCTACACTACAATGATTGATTAAAAGAATGGAATGTGTTAATTTGTGCATCTGGCAGCACTTTCACTATATTCCCTGTAGAGCAGCTTGGCTTCTGCCATTTATATAGATCTTGCAAACAGCTACAAAAAGGATTGGGGGGGGAGAGGGGAGAGATAAAGAAAAAGAAGATGCAGTTGTAAAACCATGAAGATTGGCAAAGTGGAGTCGGGGAAACTGAGGAACAAACCACTATTTTTAACTCGTTGTAAATTGATTAGCTCCCACATTACCTGTGTCCCATTAAATATGCTTTCTGAAAGCTCTCTCTCACTGCAGTGTGCATGGAAAGTATGTGACTTACCGTGTCACCAGGAATGTCTAAAGGAAAGGAAATTTCAGTTGAGTACAGCTTTCGCTTGGCTCGTTTCGGCTTGAGCTCATTTGCTTTGTGAGTGTCTACTTCTGTAGATTTGGGTGAGCTTATTGTTGCAATCAGCTTCTTGGCTACAAGACATTTAATTTTAATCAACATTTTATTATTTTTAAACAAAGAATTAATTATGAGGAATCACAGTAATATTTTAAAAGCTACATTATTAACCCTCTTATCACCACTGAAAAGGTTTTTTAAAGAGGAAATGGTTAGAATAAAATCTTGCTTTACTGTACAGACATGTTTGATTTTAAAACGAGATTTAGAAAATATTAAATATAAAATTCAAAGAACAGTTAGCTACAGTTAAAGTTATATTATGGAACTATTGTGAAACTTTTCTGAAAAGGCTTTTTACACTCTTCTGCCTGCGTCAGCCACAAGAGTTTAAGAATATATTCAGCTTGACAGACAGATTTCTTTGTGTTGATAGTAGTGCAGTCAGCTTCCCATATACATTAGTTATCAGTTCATTAAAGTAGCACAGAACTCTGGTGGGAAGAGTGAGTGTTTAATTTATACTGGAAGAAAAGATTGTAGTAATGGCATTGAGTTACAGAAAGAAGAGAAGAAATGGAAAGGGAGTGGGAATATGGGCCAGAGATGGGGTTGGTATAAAAACCTTCACTTTGAACTTTCTTCAGTTCTCTTTGTTTATTAGGGTTTTTTTTTTTTCCCCTTCTAAAAAAAATTAAATATATTTTCAGGGAAGGATTTTCAAAAGTTTTCATTGTTGGCCTAATTATGCTTCCACTGCCTTCAAGGGGAGTTAATTTTGGCCATCATGAGTGCCTTTGAAAATCTCACCTTCAGTGTCTAACCTAATGTAATTGTATATTACTTTTGACTTACACCAGACTAGAGAGGGTTTCCAGATTTGTACAAAGATGTTAACTTTAAGCATCTACATAGAATGCTTTCTTGTTTTAGCTATCCAAGCATAGACTGGTTTTCAGTATAGAACTGGAAAACACTTCTGTCTTCCATTTATCTTTTTATATTATTTATCTTTTAAAATTTATCTTTTTATATTATTAATAGTATTAGTATTACGTGCCTGGGAGACCTAGTCATGGCCCAGGGTTCCTTTGTATTAGGTGTTGTGCAAACGGAACCAAAAAAAAAAAGACAGTCTCAGCCCCAAAGAGCTACATACTAGCTCTGAGAATGTGTGTTTTCATTTCAATCTAATGGGGAAAGTAAAAATTCACTGCTCCCCACTGCCCAAAAATCTGGGCAGAAAATTTAAATTAAAAGGAGTCAGGCAGGAGCAAAAGAAACTGGCACTGTCTACTGCTGCAGAGGCAGAGAATCTGGCAGCAAGCGGGAGCAAAGTAGTGGCCAGACTGTGCGGTGCCAAAACACTGATCCACCTGCGTGAGCTGCAGAGAGAGAAGAGTGGCCCAGATGTCCAGAGCGGTGGGAGATGCTGGGCTGCAGAACAAATAGCCAGACACTGCATTTGTGAAGCATTTACCATGTCACATTTGCAAGCCAATGTATTACGTTAGCAACTTGTCCTCTTTCTGCATTTTTTAATAGGAATCATAAAAAAATAGAGGTTTTCTAGTTCGCGCTATACAAACCTTTGGAATGAATAATTGTAGGAGAACTTTGAAAGAAATCTCCAAGCTTTTGTAGAGTTCCATCTTTTTTCCAAGTTGATTTTGTACTTGAAGTTGACGTTTGTTTTCTTAAGGGGTATTCCTTTCTAAACGATTGTGTATTGGACATCTAAAACAGAAACACTAGTTAATAATTTAAGTAGAGAACCACAAACTCACTTTCCTTTTATTCCATGAATTAAGTTTGATAATCAGATGGCTCATTTTTAGTTTTTAAGATGACATATAAACTGCGGTTTTTACTAAATGTCTAACTCTGTTCCCTTCCTTTGAGGACTAGGCACACTTGTGGAGGTACTCATATGCACAAGTAAAGCTAATCTGAATATTCTGACTGCAACAGAGTTAAACAAAACAATGTTTTGCAACACAAAAATCCACCAGGATATAGCTACATTATAAAGACCAGGGGTCCTAGCCTCACTGAAATCAGAGGCAAAATCCCCATTGACTTTAAAGGGGCCAGGATTCCACTCCACGTATTGTGTACATATTAAATCTCTACCGGAGTAAGTATTAACAGCACACAATTTTGTAGCACTTCACAGAGGATTTCAAAGTACCTTCCCAACAATTATTTGGACATACATGGATTGTTTCACCCTGGTATATGGCGGGAAATGGTGGCAGTTTAATAGCACTCAGCAATAGTAATCAATTTTAAGAACTTTAAAAAACCCATGCACGTATGGAATTTTTTTACCTGCGCCAATAGCCAAAGTTACTATAACTGAAAGAGTCAAGAAAGTTATTTTTCTGCTATTTTTCAGTTACTGGTATAAGGCAGCATTGTGTCCAGTTAGTTTCAGTGTTTCCTCTGGATAGAACCTCCCCAATTTTCTCATTTGTTGTTTCTTGACTTAATTTAGGCCCTGACTCTTCTATAGGTTCCACTTAGGCAGCCCTTTGTGCACGGGGGAACCCTTCTGAAATCTCAAGGACCGGCCTACACAAATCTAGTCATAGGACTGGGGCCTTAGATTGCAAGCTCATTAGGCGGGACTGTGTATAGCTATGCCTTTGCACAGCACCTACCTTGAATGCTCCTACCTTGACTTGATTTGAGTCTGTAGATGATACTGCATTACAAAGACTATTACTAATCTAGCCAACCAGTTTCCTCTGTTTCTAAGCATCCTTAGCACAATAAAAGTGGACAAACTCATTTTATAAATAGAAAAAATTGATAGAATCACAAAAATTGTCAGCAGTTCTCACGGGTATGTGCAGTACTGAAAGGCCTTTAGCTTTTTTTAAAAGTTAACTAAATCTCAAGTTTATGGTGTCTCTTTAAAACAAGTAGTACTGAATACCATTTCCAGCTGAAACCTCAGGGAGATTTTTGGCAAGCAAACTGTAATTACCTATATTAGAATATACCTTGGACAACTACAGTTAACACCACTGACTCTTACAAAAACAGGAGATCTTGGTGCTCTGAACTTTAGTTTTGCCTTTTGTTTGAAAGGCATCAATGACAGCAGCACGAATCCTAACAGCATGCTCCAGAATTCCTATACTATCGAGTCAATAGGTGGCATGCTTCCCTTTATGAGGGAAGAAATCTGTCATTCAGTTAGCTGTTAGCAGCTTCTTTCCTCATTCACTGCTCATGGACTAATGACCCAGACCTGTGGAATCCATAGGCAGTCCAATATTGTTGCTGGAGGCTCCAGGACTAGACTCTGGTCTTCAGCTCAGACCACCAGAAGAGTTCTTCCAAAGCTGTAGAAACACTCCAGCAACCAATTATGAGCATTAAAATGACTTGATATAATGTATTAAATTAACTTTAAGACAATATGTATGCCTTTGGAGAAAATTTTCAATTTATATTCTTGTCATTTACCAGACACCCTGGTCGACTGAACTGGGGGAGAAGCTACTAACAGAACGAGAAATTTCTTACCTGATGATTTTTTCTGTTGCACAGATTCTCTTCTCATTTATTACTCAAGGGAAATAGTGAGCAGCAAACCCCAGAAGAAGGGAGGAAAGAATAAGCGATCTTTAAATTATTATAGTGGAATAATAGGCAGAAATGGAAGATACCCCCACATAAAGGCTTAATAAACTAAGGAGTTATGTGGGAACCAATGCAATACCACCTTCTACCAAAGGATGCCTTTGTAGACCAATGGAAACATACAAATTTTCCTCGATGAGGCTCATACACTTTCCCCCAGTGCCTCTAGAGTTGTCTGTAAATAGTTTTCAAGATGCCTAGCATGCCATGTAGTGGAAGATTTTTACATCTTGCCTGCAGTAACCGTGAGGCCTAATACCTTGGGATTTTGGACAGAATGAGATTATAAGGATACAATTGGCATATGCACACCATAGGCTTGTGATATATCTTTAGAATACTAGGAACGCCCATTTATGCCACAATCTTCCAAGGGTTAGAACAAAATGACAGAAGAACTATTTCCTAGGAATTATGAAAAGAGGAACTTACCTGGAACAAAAAAGGTTTCTGGAGCTATAAGAATAATCTTTCCCGGATGACAAAGGCAGTGTGTGCGTGGATATGGAAATTAATTCCATGATTTGCCTTTCAGAGATATGGCAACTAGAAAGGTCAGCCACAGACTTGTCTAATTTGTCATTGTGATTAAACTTGGCACCCATATTCAAATGGGGATCTGATGTGCCTGTCAACTAAACACTGTTATAGGTAGTACCCACTTTTCTGGCTGTAGGACCTCAACCAAACCTCCTGAAGAAACTCTAGTTTAACTGAGATCACCAGAAGTTTGGGATTATTATAATATTTGAATTACAATAGTATCTAGAGGTAAGGGCTGAACATTTCACACACAAAGAGGCAGTTCATGCTTCAAAGAGCTTTCTGTTTCCCCTTATACCTGAAACAAATTTGACCAGATCAATTAATGAAATATCCTGGCTGAGTTCAGTCTGGATACCAAACTGTATCGGAGGTTGATAGAGAACTTGTGCTGAACAACACTTTTCTTCTAAAGTCCAAGTTGTTAACACTAGGCGTTTCTGGTCTGAATGAAGGAGTCCCTGCTTCGAGAGGTCTGGTGTTTTCTGGATTTAATGTGTAGGATTCTGGGCTATCTAGAAAGTCCAAAGTGTCTTCTGAGGCACATGAGGACAAGGCAGACCACCACAATTCTCCCTTTTCCTCTTTTCTGTATCCTTTATGTGAATAGTCTGGAGAGGTAGCAGAATCTTCTCTAACCAGGATATTATTTTCATTGCCACAGAGAAGCTTTGACCTCTAGTAACTTTCTAGTTTTGGAAGGGATATAAACATTCATGCCTCAGCATGATGGAGACCCACAGGAACAGTGCTCTGGAACCTCTGTGCTCTGTACCTCCTGTACACAAATGCTCTTTTTCTCTTGGTTATGCTTAGGATTTTGTTGATTCAGAGGAAACTTTAGGTTTCTATGTTTTCTTGGAAGCTTCTGATCCAGATTTTTCCCTCTTCCAGGGTAAGAGTCTCTTCTTGGATATCAATAGTGTTAGCAACCAATTGATTGCTATGCTGGCTTTGACAGTAAGGGTTGAGGCTTCTCTGCAATCTCTAATTTTTCTAATGTTCCCCCCAGTAGTTAAGCACGTGCAAGTTGACATACACAAGTTATCGGTTTTGGATGAGTGATGATTATTCAAGAGTATAACATGGTTTCTTTGTAGCCACCAAGTTAGAATCCATTACTCATTAGAAATCACATCAAGAGTTTGACCAGGACAAAACCTGAGACATCTCATTCCAAAAAAGGATACCATGTCTAGACAACGAGTCCTTTGTTTGCCACAAAACAGGCTTTCCTTAGTAAATATATTAAACACCTTTGGTCTGAAAAGCTATAACTGAGGCTTTGAAATAGTTGTGCAATATGTCTTCGCTCTTACAGTCTGTGGGGCCTTTTGGAAGGAAGTGTCCTTTGAAGGTTTAACAGTCTTTCAGCAGTGAAGCTAATGCTGCACCTACCTTAGGTTCTCAAAATGTATGAAATTTCTTTGTTGTAATATAAACATTTTACTTTAACATTTGGTTTAATCAGATTCCTTATAGGAGGCATTAACAGGCAAACATGTATCTAGTAACGCTTGAAAGGAAGACTTTTTACAAGTCACTGTGTTTTCTTTCTTTTTTTAAAAACCATGTGTGATACTTCTTCCGCAGGCTGGTTAAAGGGAGGAGGTAGTATACTATTCATCTTGGCCTGGGGACCACACAACAGAGGATAACTGGTATACATACCTCGATTATGGAATTAGGTTGCAGTAGCTTCTTCCTCGTCTTTCTACTCTCTCCAGCAGCGCCTGATTGGGCTTTTCTACACTGGAGCCACAGTTTGTCAGGGCAGGGTAGGGACACAACATACTGGTCTGACTTTGAGTCCCAGACCCTGGCAATGCATAGATCAGCTGGCTGGCCACAAGCAGAGTATAATTCACCCTCTGTAAAGCCTGTAAATGTTACCTTGTGTAAAATGTAAGCCAGGGGTTTGCAGGATGCATCTGCCATGCCTGAATAGGAGCAAAGGAGACTGAAAGGGAAGTGGCTCCAGATGTAGATCCAGATGTTTGAAATCACTATGCTGCTATTTACCCAATCCAAGGAAGGGGGAGGAGGAAGATTAAAGTCACAACTGCATAAAAGTGAATAAAAATGAAGATTTTAAAACAACAGTGGCAGGACAAAGTGAACCATGAACTTGTTCCACCAGTGGAGGTAGAAAATCTCATGAACTGAACTGAAGGGCAGAGCCTAGTCCTGGAGCCTCCAGCAACAACACTAGACCACCTCCAAGTTCCACAGGTGGGGGGCATTAGCTCATGAGTAATGAATGAGGAGAAAAGCTATGCAACAGAATCACCTACACCACTACCTGTAGCATCTAGGTACTCCTTAAAGATCTCCATTAAAAATAAACACTTACCATCTTTGACTAGCTTGCAGAATCTAATGGGATGACAACATAAGATGGTATGGGGATACCAAAGAAGTGCATACATAAAGTGGAAATACTGCTAAGTAAACCAAAGAGTTCTTTTTCAAAGCCCCTTAATTATATGCATATATCTATCTTCACACAAAAATGTCCAAACCAGCTTCAAGAATAGGCTAAAACAAACCACCTTGTTGATTTTAGCAGAACTGGACTTTAGAGGTGAAGTAACGTCAGTTGTAGGTGCAGCATTTTTCTTGTTTTGTCTCTTCACAAAGTCCTAAGAAAATGAAGTATATGCTAAACTTTAAATGCAGTTTGCATCTCAGCTTGCAAAATTTCTACTGGAAGAAGTAGCAGTGTTATATATATTAGAGAAGCAGCCAACATCTAAATTGCTATAATCAGATATTAATTATACTAGCCAGCGTTTCCTGAGTATACATAGTAGAGATAGTTATTCATACCTAAATCAAAGTCTAAATTTTCTGAATTAAAGGCTACTGGAAATAATGGTAGTTATCCCATTCTTACATTTACTATTATTTTTCTTCTCCAACATTTACTCTATATGGGTGTTCTCTTGTCAAATATCTTAAAACTGAAGTTGGAAGTCACTCAATAAATGAATGTAAGTTTAGCTTTAGGATACCTGTAAATTCAGGTTGGTAACATTTTACCATTGTTGAATTGTCAGTGTAAGGCATCTTCTATTTGGGATGTGATGTATGAACTTCATACATAAACATCATGTATAAACTTTTCTTTCAATGTAAAGCAAAATTGCACACTGACAATTTAACCAAAAAATATAGTCAAATATATTAATTGAAAATCCTGGCATGGGATTTCGATAACACTTACTTCTAGCTGGCTCTTTTAGAAAGACAGAACACATAGGACTGATTTCAGCTATGTAGAAGGTCAAACAAACCCAATTTTGCAGGGAATGAAGGGCTAATAAGTGAAGAACAAAGTTGCTGAATTAAACATGGAAGCCTGTGTAAACTGTTAGTTCGAAATGTTAAACTTGTTAAATAAGTCTCAACTAAAACCAACCATCAAATATGTACTTTTTAAATGTCTAAGGAGTTTTCTCCTTCTGCTCATCTAATGTTAGTGCTGAAAATATTACCACCAGTTATGCCTTACATTTATCTACTAATTTCAACCCTATGTCTGAAAAATCGTGGTTTGGAAGTTTCAAAAAAATATACAAAATAATTCAGTATTTTAACTCTGATTTTTTGTTTTCCTGTTTGCTCTATGTAATGTGTCTGATTTAGAAAAAAATATGAAGTATATTAAAACAGAAAATTGTCCATACTAATATATATATATATATAGAATATTATTATATACTAATATATATATATTATAGTATTATTATTATAATAATATTATTATAATATATATATACACATACACATAGAGAGAGAGGTAACAATAAGTTTTAGATAAGAAAACAGTCCTAGAAGTTACCTTTTAGTTCAATGATGTTACAATGTTACTGTGATTTATCTAAATGGGGTATGAAGAGGGATTATTTCAGTCTAAAAGGATCTCTAAAATACTCATATATAGCACAAACAGCTCTATGTTACATGAAATGTGCTCATCTATACCAGACAAAGAGGTTCAATACCTGACCAAGACCTTCAGAAGTATGCTTATTTCTACATCTGCTCTTCCAGCAACTTGAAAGCATATTACTCTTGAAAAAAATTGGTTGAAGAAACAGAAGTAATTTTTATAGACAATTCTGAATACTTCTCTTTTCCAAAATACTTTATAATGAAGAATTTCAGTTCAATTTTCACTTATACAGTCTTCAGCAGTTAATTTTTGCACTTAGGTTTTGACAAGAACATGTAAAAGTTGTAGTTATTAATATAATTTCCAAGATCACTGAACTGAAGCCTCTACTTTCCTTAGCTATTTCTCAGTGTGCTAAAACAAGCATTTTGAGATTCTTGGATGAAAGGTGCTAATGAAGCACAAAGTTTTCCCTTTTTTCAGGAAAAGGCCTGCTTCCAGGCATAGCCATGTTTATGGGTGATGCTGCTCTCATCCACCAGCCAATCCCAGTTCTCTTTCGAAGTGCTGAGACAGACCTATATCAGACTCACAAGAAAGGGCTGCTATTGGCTGACAGGTACCAGGACGTTGCCCCAGGGGAGTGTGGCCTGGCTTTCATATTACAAGCTGGCACTAGTTTAACAGACAGAATCTTTCATTTTGGCATTATTTTACAGTTGCCACTGATTCAAATAGGAAAGGAAAAAGGCAGGTTGGTTTCAGGATATGAAAGCCTGGTCAAGCCACCACTCCCTGGTAAATCAAGACAGAGTCAAACACTTATACAAAATGAAGGATTTGTGTGTGTACCTGATCTGCATATTTGGAGAAAAAAATTTTTTTTGTTCTACCCTAAAAGATAAGCCACCACAAAGGATACTCATACAGAGAACCGGATACCCTTGACATATATTTAAAGCCACAATATAGGAGTTACAAAATATAAAGCCATCCAAAGCAGTAGCACCTCTCCTTACCACACATAATCACCAATCATGTGTACCATACACTGTGGGTTTAAATCACCACTGCACTTCCCCACCAGACAGAAATCCCACCCTCAACTGCCTCAACAGAGCTAATATGAGTTATGTGGTACAGAAAGATTTTTCATATCATATTACATGCATTTAAAGGCATGCTTTGGGCTAAATATAACAATATTTACAATTAGGAATATTTTGAGTTAACTCTAAGAAGAATCAGAAACACAAGGGACAAAATATTTCAATTTTAAGGTATGATTCCACTCCCAATGCAGTAAGATTCAACAAAACCAATCACAGTGATAGATCTAAACAGTGTACTAAACATTTTTAAAAGCTTGTGATCAGTTTAGGACTTACCTCATCAAGCTCGTTACTCTTCCTTTTCCTTCTAGTCTTGGGCATTTTGACAGTTATTGGTAAGGCACTGCCCTGGTGTTTCACTTCCAACTTATTGGGATGCAGAGGTGTGAACCGAATCTCCATCTCAGGTTTAGGAAACCTGCTACCTTTCCCATTTTCTGTAGACACTTCAGAAGAGTCCAGAACAGTGTCTGAACGATCCTGCAGTCACATGTGGTGAATTAAAGACGACAAAAATATTGTTGAACAAGCTTTAAAATAACTCTGATATGAAAAATAAAAAGTTAACATAGCCCTGGAAAAAATACAATCACTCAGTAGCTCCTGGCACGTGAGAAACTTGCCATAGAATGTGAGGGAGCCTACATCTTCAACTGTTGCAAAAGTTTAAGGTTTTAGCTTTTTTTGTTTTGTTTTTTTTTTTTTAAACACACACAATTAAGTTTCTAGCCTTTATGGTTACAAATATAAGTTTCCAAATGTGAACTCAATGCAGGGCTTTCTTACTGAGTCAGACAGCTCCAACTTTGCTCTACACCTGCTTATTGCTTTCCCAAGCAAGTAATAGGATTGGAAAGTTTGTGCTGCTGCTGCTCAGAAACTTGCGGGCAGCAGCAAAGCTCACTAGAATCACATCAGTTTCACTCTGCTGCTAGTTGGGAATTAACTGAGGACAAGCTGAAAACATAGGCTAGGAAGGCATAGAGTAAGAGACCCTTTCACTACCCCTCTATATTAGCAAGGATGGTAGAGGTGTAGGGTACTGAGACCTTGCTCCCCTGCAGCAGCAAGAAAGCTCAGGTGTTGAGGAAAAGAAGGAAGGAAGTTATAACTCATTCTCCTTTCTAACAGCTGCCACTAGGGTTCCTAACCTACAGTTGATTATGGAAGATGGAGCATACATTCAGGAACAGTAGTCTAGTGAGAATCCCAGCACCATTCCATTTCCAAATCTAGGGGTAAGTCTATAATGATATTGCTCATTATGTAGAAGTCATGTTAGTAAAGAGCTGGCAGTTTAAAAGGTCAGGTTGGGACTTTATCCAGCTTATAAACCTGCACATGGGAGCTCTGCTCTGAAGAGGAGGTATCAAACTTGCCCTAAGGGTAGCCCACTTAGAGTGTCTCCCCCCCCCCTTTTTAAATAATCTCATCTAAGACTCAGTCCTTCTGCAAACACAACCAGTCCTTCATTAGATCCCATGAAGTAGGTATTATACATTTTTATAGACATGCCAAGGGGTAACAGGATTCACCAACTCTGTAGCAGAGCCAGGAGAATGCCCACAGTATCTCTCTCTCACTTTAGCATGGTTTTTTTATTGCTCTCTTCCAGTACAGCAACAGACAGTGAAAAGCTTGGGTACCCTCTGAAGCAGCTAGAAACAAAGAACCAGCACCAAGTGACCTGTCAGTTCTCTGCAGGCCACCAGGATGAGATCTGTGGACTAAATCTTGAGAATTGCTATCTTAAAACATTATACAGATAATTTCTTTAGCTTTAATGTGTCTATTAAACAAAAGCTTTATCACCACATATCACCTAAAGATTTAAAGCTATATACCAACCTCAGTTTCATTTAATGAAGATATACTGCTTGGACATTGTGGTAATGGATTATCTTCAACTTCATTGTAGTTTATTGGGATACTCTGTCCAGCTATAGGATTATCAGCTCTTTGTTGTTCCTTAAACTATAAAAGATTTATAATGAGTCATAAGAATGCTAGAGTGTAAGCTTCAAAATTGGTTTGGGCAACCTGCATGTTCCCATATAAAAGCTCTATACATTTAAGCTCATGAATGTTTGTGCAGGAAGACAATATTAAACGTTTCAAAAGACCCATGCAATTAATATCCAATGGTTACTTATTTTTGTAAGAAACATTTCACTATTACTATACCATGAAAAATTCAGACCTGATCATTTTAGCAGCATCTCTCCTCATTCATAACAAATGAGTAATGGACTGCCACCGGTGTTAAATTGTAAGTGGTGCCCTGAGCCTTTGGGATTGGTGCTAGTTAAACTGGAAAATAAACTACTGCAAGTAGTTTGTGATGTTAATAGAAAGTGTTTACTAAACATAAGGTTACCTGTTTATTATGGAGGTATTCATCCGTTTTATTTTGTCTTTCTTCAGCTAATGCAGTTACCCTTAAAGTTTCAGGATTTTCATGGCAAGTAAGTTGTTTTAGCTTCTTTACAGTGTCATCTTTTTCAGCCAACTGTCTCTTTAGTTCTTCTATTACAATTCCATAATCCTGTTAAACATGTTACAAATCTAACTATATAAACTGAGAAAGGATTGGCAAAATACAAATTAGATAGGTACGCTTAAAAAAAATAGTAAACAAATGGGCTAAACTAACATCATAAACAATTAAACAATTTTTTTTTAAAAGCCAACTTTAATTCTCTGTATTAACTTGGAAATCATTGAAATACCTGTGACTCAAGACCTTCTGAATGCCAGATTACAAAGCTGTACAGAGGGCATGCATAGAGGTTACAGGGATCTCCCGAGCTTGGCATATACATTCTAGTTCACCTCATGTAAGGTCTTTAATAATGGCTTATGTCATACTAGTTATGAATATTGTCATAATGTGTGTGTACTGCTACCATGTAGAGTTATGTATATATAATGACAATATGTTCCTATAGTTTGACATCAAGGTATTAATCCCCAACAGAGGTGAAAAACTGGTGTCTTGCCAGATCAGAGATGTTTATCCATTATTGAACTATAATTGAGTATTGTCTCATCCGCAATCATCAGTCTAAGCTAAATGCAGATTGTGATGTGGCAGACCAGGTGCCAGCTCATGCCAAGGCCCCCCACACTGACAAATGCATAGCGGGAAACCAGTCTGACTCACTGGTGTGTTAATTTAGACTTTATGAAATGCTTGTAGATTCTTCATATATTAATCTTACTTATAATATCTGCATCCCATGTTTGCGCCGTAACTATAACAGTGTTTGCCAACCTCCAAGTTTGCTAACACATAGTACAGAGCTGCTCTAGACAGAATGAAGGATTGTAAGAACTAATAAGAAGAGAACAGCAGGGTGAAAAGAGTGTTATCTGGGAGTACACTTCAAAAGGTTTACTGAACTGTAGTGTGGGGCAAGGAAGCAACCTGTTATCCTGCACCTAGGAAATAATCAGTCAGTGTGATTATATTCATGAAAACAGTATCACAACCAGCCTTGGTTGAAAATGCTGCAAAAAAGGCTTTGGGTGAGATAAGACTGCCTTAAACAGGAAGTTAGTCTGTTAAATTAAGTTTAGTTTCTGTAAAGCATGTATTGTTTTTGGTTTACATGTAACCCTTCTGTTTCCACTATCCTTATTCAGTATCTCTTAAACATTATCTAAAAAAAAAATAAACTTATGATTGTTTTCACTATAAATATAACTTTGTTATATAAGGAGCTGATCCTGAGTTGAATCAAACAAGCAAGTATGTACCCTATTCCTTTGGGGACTGTAGACCTGTTGGTACTGTGAGTGTGCAGTGGATAAGGGAATGAACACTACAGGGGGGAAGCTTCAAAGGGGCTCAGGAACTGGAATGCACCTATTGTTAACCTGCAAGGTGAAGTAAGGGCTGGCATAGCCCAGGGAAGATTGTTTGGGTAGCTAACAGATTGAAGGTGTGTCAGGGAGTTAAGTACAAACAAGTCTTCCCTTTGCTGGATGTGCTTAACAAGGTGACCTCTCTGTCCTGGGCACCCGAGAATTGTCACAGCCAAAAAATACACACAGCATGGGAAGATGTGGCCTACTCTTCCTTATGCTATTGTGTCTGTGTACTTTCCCCTCTTGAGGTATAATGAGTTCAGTCCCCATACCTATTCATTCATAACCTCTCTGCCAGTATTGCCAATAAAGATAATAAATTGTGATGGTGGTTTGTGACATGAATACTTGTCCTTAAGACACTGGACTGATACCCAATCAATTCATTTAATAAATCACCAAACAGCCATCAAATGTCAAATAATTTAGTTCCTCACCTTTCATTTTTAAAGTCTTACAGTGCATCATAACAGGATTTGTTATATTTCTGGACCTGGCCAAAACAGGAAGTGGAGCAAACAAAGGAAACAAAATAGTTTGAAAAATTGTATTTGGAGTTGAATTTGAAAGTTGGGTTAACTTTTGTGTTTTTTCTTGGTTTTTTGTTTTGTTTGTGTTTGTTTTTAATCATACCACTGTGCCTCCTGGTTTTGGCCTGGACCAGAGATATAAGTGAAGAGACAACAAAGGCTATTTCTCATGGAATTTTCAAGATCGGTAGGTCAAGAAAATACGGAAGTCTCATATGAAAGCTTGCCTGAGATTTCCAGCCCAGTTTCTTGATCACAGAGTTCAAATAAACTTCAAATGCTTTTCTGAACGACTGAACCTTTTGGATGTTCACCCACCCACCACTAGTGCCAAATCATTTCCAAAAGTGAGCTATGAGGCTGTTTTTATTTTTTTATATTTGCTCTTAAACACTGAAATGTTGAAAATATTCAAAGCTAACACAGCTCTGAAACCACAACTGCAATAACATGATAACATTATGCAGAATTAATAGATAAATCAAAAAGCACAGGATTACGCTAACCTTTCCTGAACTGTTTAACGTTGTATGTTTCAGTTTCTCTATTTCTTTATCTTTTTGAATGTTGCTAGAAACCAGAGCAGTGAGCTGTACTTCCAAAGCTGCTACTAGCTGATCTCTCTCTTTACGCCACTTTTGCAGGTCATCATCTTTTTCTGCCAGCTGTGCAGTAAGCCTTTCCTAAACAGTAAATGGAAAATGATTAGAAAAACCCTGAAACACGTTCTATTTTGAACTGTCCCGACTACATAGTTTCAAATTATTATTATATTTTGCTCAAAAAGGAAGATCCTAGTAAGCTAGGAAATTATACCTAAGTACCATATTCTATTTAAAAAAGAAAGACACGTAATTTAGTTTTATTTGCAATAATTGACACCGTATAAAAACAAAAGGGGTTTTAAGTAATAAATCTTGTTCCCACATTCTCTTTTCAAGAGCAGAGTTTCAGTAAAGAAAAGCCTCTCCAACTATTGATGTAGCTTATTCCTCATGAGTATTATACAAGCTGGCCAACATAAAGTTGAAAAGTTAGCTAAGGATACATTTACATTTGAGCTGGGAGATGCGATTCCCAATTCTGCTGGAGTTAGCGCCTAAAAGCAGTGTCTCCATGGCTGCTGCCAGAGTACAATTGCACCCGATCCCCTAGGTACATAGTTGGGTGGCTAGCCTGAGTGGCCACCCATGTTGTGGAATAAGATCTAGTGATAAGGCTGATACAATTTAACAATGGGTACCACAACCCTGCTGTGAAAGTGGTATGGATGGAGAAAATAGTGAAGTTTCCCCCCCCCACTATCACAAACTGCATTTTAAACCAAATATTCTAGATTTTACTACAAATCTGGGCTGAAAAATTAGCTTCTCTCCAACCTTCCTCAATCTCCACTTCCACCATCCTTTTCTAAAAGCAAATCAATTATAAAGTTGAATGAGGATCTAATTTGTTTCCTAAAAAGGGAGTTCTCCTCAGCCTTGCTAGGGAGTCAGTACATTTTCTCAGTAAGGACTCCTTTTGGGACGTAACTACAGGGGTGGGGTTTGGAGTCCTTATGTTCCTTGTTCTCAGATATGTAACTGGGGAGGTAATAATATAGGAGGAATGAACATAGATTCATTTTCTGCTATGCCCAAATTGTTACTTAGTAGTTTTGGTAAACTGAGCACCTCCCATCCTGACTTTCCTATGAAATGACAAAACAAGAGTGAAGGGCTGAGTCCTCTGAAGTTCCAAATGCCTCAACTCCAGTTACTTACAAGAGGAGTTCAGTATGCATAACACCTCACAGGAAGTACTCTGCACCTTGCAGGACCAAGTTCTTTAATCTTCTTTGAAACCTGCTTAAAGCACCAGGGAAATTAGAACTGATGGGCTATTACTTACCACTTCTGTTTGTTGCTTTATGTAACGTTCTCGATCGCCAGCAAATTTTCTCATCTCTCTGTTTCGGTGATTCTCAGCTTCTTTTACTTGAGTCATGAGCCCCATTTTTTCTTCCAACCATTTTTTTCTATCAGTTTTACACTTTTCTTCCATTTCCTGTTTTAAGTAATCAAAAATTTAAAGAGTCAGGTATAAATCTTTTCTTAGCCAGCAAGAAGGCTCTTCAAGGAACAATTTTTGTCCATTGTAGGGAGGATACCCAATTACGTTTTTTAGGACAAGACAAAACAGACAAACCTAATAGTAAAACAAAGAAATATCAACCCACCAACTCGATGACAACATATGCCTGAAATGAACTTTTTCTTTCATTTATAAAAATAGCAAAAAGCGTTTTAAAAAAAGTAATGACTTTTGGAATGATATTATGGGATAGACATTTGTGTGTTTGATCTACAGCAGTGTAGATAATTTTGATTACTCACAGATACCAAGCAACTTGTGCCAAAAGTTTTACTAGTAATGACTCTTGTTCCTGTCCTATCCCTATCCCTGGAATTCCCTGCTTTGCCACCAAGTGAACTGCAGATGCATACTGTTGTTCCCTCAAGGCAGAAGGACAAAGAACACTACTACATATGAATCAAAAGGCAGAGACACTGAGGGAAAGTGATAAGTAGGTTTAACTTGAATATCACTTCAACCAACATAAACTTTGCCTTTTTAGTCTCAGAACCAAAATGACCATCCACAAGCCTCTTTGCAGGACATGCTCCTGCGTAACTGCACAGGAATTGAAAGGATTGAACCAACAACCCAAGAACCTAGAGAAACCCTGCTCCACTTATCTCTCAGTAAGTCACATAATGCTCTGTCCATCTTTCTTGCCATATGTAATATTCCTCAAAATTAAGGTATTTCTAGAAGCCAGGGTGCAAGCTGGACCCTAGAGCAAGGCAACTCATTGGCACTTCTCAAAAATACAGTATGGTTAGTTGGCTGTCCCAGCATAGCCAGCATTTGGGGTTTGGGAAGCCCAAGGCCCTGGCTCTTCCCTCATCCCCCACCTGACTTTGGCAATCCATTCCTCTGCTGTAATTTTAAAAAGTTTCCACGCCTGCTCCTTGTGAAGATAGCACTGAAGATGTAAATCACTGGGCTGAAGTCGCTTACCGATTTGTCCCTATGTCACCAGAGCTGTGGTTCCATGGTTTGTACTTGAAGAACCTCTGAAATGGGAACTCTAGTTTTGCAGATAAGCCCAGATCAATTTAAAACTGTGGGAGGTCATGCTGCTTAGTCTTCCTCAAGCTCCCACCCAGAGACCTGCCAGGTGCTGAACTGGCTCCTTTACCCAGTAAGTCAAATATAGGTCATCACCATAAGGGGGTGGAGTTAAGGGCCAGGAGGCAAAATTCATTATCGTGAGAGACAGTTTAATCGGATGGACTAAGCATGGGACAGAGCAGAGGTTCTAACTGCAGGTTTGGCATAGACGCCTTCCATGGCCTTAAGCCTTTCTGACTTGCATCCTGGTCAGTATTGCATATTATTGTGAACACTTCATATCTGAAGTGTTCAATGTTACTGTCTATTAAGAGGATAGCTTTGTATTTTCTTGTTATTAGAAATGTTATAATAGGGTGTGGGAGAACGGATGGAAGAAAATGGCAGGTAGAAAAAGTGAAGAAAGCATTCAAGTGATTTAGTGGATTGGCCAGAGCCCGACTACATGGAAGCCCAAAAGAAAAACTGACACTTGTTATGGAGAAAGGATCGGGACTGGTTAGATGTCATATATGCTGCATAGTCCTTAGCAGTTATGGAATAGTACTTCATCTTTCAGAGGGAGGTTCCTTTACTAGTGTGACTCAGTTTGCACACACATACTTTTATAACATCTCACTTCTTTAGTGTAACAAGGAAGAGGGGAAGTAGCTATTTACCTGCTTTAGTTTTAAATACAGCATTCAATTTAAGTCATCAGAAATTACCTTAAGTCTTTCTTGTAGTCTTATAAGTTCTCCATCTACGTTTTTTTCCTCATATTTGTTTATTTTTTGTTGCCACTCACTATTAGTCTTCTCCAGCTCTTTATATTTCTGCTTCCATTCTTCCAATTCTAGTCAGAACACAAGAACAAGAAATAATGTGGTTTGCATCAATTTCAAGTTTCTTACCACATTCACACCCTTCTTGTAATACAGTCTCCCATGTTTATTAGTCACAACTACTGCTGGAGGGAAGATGTGGCAGAAATGCCACCGGTAGGCTAAATCCTGCAGTCCTTAAACAAAACTGCAGTAGTGTTTTAGATTTGGCCCAATATAATCAATAGTTACAAACTCAGTGATAAAAATAGAGAAGTGTTCCTAAACATTTAAAAAGTACATTTTTGCCCCTACTCTGTATAGGTAGTTTACCAGAAACTAATCTCTCCGTTTCTTCTAATTTGGTCTCTAGCACTTGATCTTGCTCCAGCTGAGTCTGTTCCTGTTCTTCTAATGTCAGTCGCATGTCTTCAATTATTTTCTCTTTTGCATGCAGATCTGAAGATTTAAAAACAGATTTAAAAAGGCTTTTTTTTTCTCCCCATCATTCTCCCCCAATTTACTGTGCCTATTAAAAGTGCTGGATCCAAAGCTCTGTCAGAAAGAACAACACATTTCAAACTCAGATGGCCAGAGTTCTCAAACTTGGGTGTCCCCACCCACAAGAGGAACAAAAACTACAAACCAGTTCACCAGCAGCAAAGGGCTTTATCCCAAACGGAGATTTGGAGGAAGACCATTTAGTCATGTGCAGACTCATACTGGCTATCCTCTTCTATTGCATCTATTTGAAACTTTCCTTTTGAGTATCTTTTTCCAATACTATATGAGAAGGTAATCATTGTTTGGCTGATGTACTCTCATCAAGCCTGCAATACGTAACTATCATTAACCAGTCAACATTTTAATCTTTGAGATTTTATTAAAATGGCAGCTCTCACACCTTTTCAGGCTTTTTAAACATTATATGTGTGGGGATGGCAAATCCACAGTCCATTTTAGTTTGGGATTTATATCCTTTGAGTCAATTTTTTGCTTTCTAATATATCAGCTGACATGGGCTAAACAAATGTTTGGAATTAGTTCTGTCCAAACAATATTTAAAAAATATGAATATATTAAAATCCTTTAAACAAGTGATTTACACAAGAACCCATTATGCTGCCATTTCATGATGGGATATGAACAAAAATGACTATTGCTTACCTTTACATGCATTCTGGTATTTTTTTGAGATTTCTTCTATTTTCTCATTACCCAACAGTTCCTAAATAGCACATCGAAAGAAAATTAGTACTAATATGTACTAATTAGTACTTTGTTTGAAAACAAAGATGCACATTAGCATTTGGCAAGTCTAAAAAGTCTCTCACACAGCTTTATTAAGTAATGAGCTGATACTTAAGAGGGAAGAAATCTGGAATATATAACTTTTCCATCTACCAAAGAGGGACATTCTCACAGTCAGTCTACTGGTAAACAAGAGAAGGTGTAAAATGAGGTACTTCAGCTGTTTATATCTGTATGTAATGATATGTAATATCCAGTAATTTGATGAGGCACTATTATAAGAAGTTCTTAAAAATGTTCTTGTCCATTAAGTTAATTTTACCATGGTTAGTCCTGTTTTACCCTATTTCCTGAGATTTCCTTATTGCTTAGAAACTCTCTTATACAATTAGATGCTGATAATTAGAAAACGACAAATTGAGGGCATACCAAGTCACTTTAGCGTCATAAGAAAAATTTTAAATACCTTTTTAAGTTGCTGGATTGTCCGCTGTTTCAAATCTAGTTCCTCAGCAAACTGGTTTTTAGTTTTCTCAAATTCATTAACTTTGTTCCTTAGTAATTTCTCCTCTGAACGCATCGTGCAAACCTGCAAAGCAGTCCATGTCATAAAAGGATAAGCAAAAGTCCACAGTTAATTTTCCAAGTGGATTGTAGTATAGTATTTAATATGTTTACAATCCAACATTACTTGAGAAGCTTTCAAATAATTAGACAATTCTCCATTAATTCTGAAAAATGCAGGCACAATATACTATATTTTCTTCTAAATTAAGGAACAAGCTCTGATCACTGAATGGGAAGATTTATTCAACAGATATCCATGCAGGTGACTTAGTCAAGTAAGAATTTTAGCTACATGTATAAAACTAAGAAGATAATCTTTTAATGATAAAATATTGAGTTTTAAAGAGTGTTCAGTTGACATTTGATCTCAGTCCTTTTCTGACCCTTCAGAAGTGGTTCAGCATTAAATATTTAGGGTGCTGGTTAGACGAAGGACAAGAAGCACTAATGTCTACTATGCTGGGGAAATAACAATACATGTAGTTAACCACTAGTGCAAAACTCCACACTTTTGCCTCTAATAAAATGCAAAATGGCTACTGCTTGCAACGAGCATTCCATCGCATTTTTTATTGTGCTACTACTTGGTAGTTAAATATTAAATCACTAGTACAACTAGAAGTTATTCTGTTTCATTTCTTTTCACAGATCTCAGCAGAATTTGTAACCTCCATTTTTAACCAGCAAGGGAAACAAAATTAGCACTCTTTCCTTTTGCTAAACCTTCGCCTCCCTTAAAAAGGCCAATCAATAAGTTATCTTCCTAGAGAGCCTGGTCTCCACCAGTCTAAGAAATGGAAAGTCCCAAAGTTAGTCTTGTAAAACAATATATTCCACAGTGATACATGATTAGATCAATCTGGAGAGCTCTTCTCAGTAAATTAATTGGCCGTTATTTTCACGTCATCTTGAATCCATTCCAAACAAACTATTAGCAAGAATGTTTTTTCCATTCAATATCTACGTGTCAAAATATGAAGTTATTATATTCTTCTTAGTAGCTCATAGGTTTTGTAAGCAATTTTTCAGGTTCACTATTACTCTCGGGTCAAAATTCTAAATCTAAAGATGTTAACAAGATCATGATGATATGAAATGCTTTAAATATTCATATAACCAATACATTTGAGAATAAATTATTTAATTAGCAGAGCTCTATATTTAATCTGTAGAAGAAACACATTTCCTCTTATGTTTGCAGACCTCTTTCTGTACTTGCTGAATTTGTTTCTTGGCATCAGTTAGCTTTTCTTTTACATCTGTATATTCCTCATCTTTCCTCTGAAGATCCATTTTTAGATGCTCTATGAAGGCTGATTTCTCAGAGAGCTCTTTATTTAACCTGAGAGAGGTGGGGGAGAGGAGGAAAGTCATTAAGAAAGTTAGAAGTATTATTGCAGAGAAAGGAGTTTCAAAGTAATTTTTAATTGAAAATCTGTAGGGATTTTTTTGTTTTTAAAAAGGACATATTTCTAACAGGTTTTACACATTTTGTTTTTGGAACACAAAAAGCCCTGAACTTGGGAACAAAGCTATCTTACAGAGTTCCTTTAATGTTCTATAAATACAAATGCAAACAAAGCATACAAAATGAAACTTAAACCTTTGATTTAATAAGGGAAGTGACCTATCAGCATTTTACACATTTATGGCCCAATCTGCCACTCTTACATTAAGTGTTACTTTATATTTCATAAGCCCCTTGGAATTAAATGAGAGTCTACTTGACCAGTAAGGCACTACTTACTCAACATGATTAGGGTCAGACTTTAAGGCCAGAAGGGACCATCATGATCACCTACTCTGACTTTCAGCACATTGCAGGCCAAAGAACCTCACCCACCCATTTTCTTTAATGGACCCATAACCTCTGGCTGAGTTACTGAAATCCTCAAACCATGACTTAAAGGCTTCAAGTTATAGAGAATCCACCATTTACTCTACCATAAAACTGCAAGAGATCCTTTCTTCATGCTGCAGTGGAAGGCAACCCTCCTCTCCAGGTCTTTGCCAATCTGACCCAGGGGAAAATTCCTTCCCAACCTCAATTATGGCAATTACTTAAACTCAGAGCATGTGGACAAGACCCAGTAGTCCAACACCTGGGAAAGAATTCTCTGTAGTACTCAGAGCCCTCTCCATCAAACGTCTCATTATCTGCCATTCGCGATATTTGTTACTAGCTATTGCAGATTGCCTACACTGACTTGTAGCCTGTCTCATTGTCATACCAGCCCCTCCACAAACTTATCAAACTGAGTCTTGAAGTCAATTAGGTTTTTTGTCCCTACTGCTCCCCTTGGAAGGCTGTTCCAGAACTTCACTCCTCTGATGATTAGAAACTTTTGTCTAATTTCAAGTCTAAATGTGTTGATGGCCAGTTTATATCCATTTGTTCTTGTGTCAGCATCAGCGCTTAACTTAAATAACTCCTCTCCCTCCCTGGTATTTATCCCTATGATTAGTCTCTATAAATACATCACGTCTCCCCTCAGACTTCTTTTGGTTGGGCTGAACAAGTCAAGCTCTCAGAGTCTCCTCCCATAAGGTAGGTTTTCCATTCCTGATCATTCTTTTCTGCACCTGTTCCAATTTGAATTCATCTTTCTTAAATATTGGAGACCAGAATGGCACAAAGTATTCCAGATGACATCTCATCAGTGCTTTGTATAATGGTAATACTTCCTGGTTCTACTGGAAATACCTTGCCTGACGTGTCCTAAGATTGCATTAGCCTTTTTCATATTGGCAGCTCATAGTCATCCTATGATCAACCAACAAGCCCAGGTCTTTCTCCTCCTCTGTAGCTTCCAACTCATAAGTTCCACGTCCCATAGAAAAAATGTTGGTTGTCAGTCTCTAATTGTATGATCCCGCACTTTGCACCATTAAATTTGATCCCATTTTTATTACTGCAGTTTTCAAGGTCATTCAAATCTTGTATGTTCTGGTGATTCACCATATTCGCCATACCTCCCACTTTGTATCAGTCACAAATTTTATTAGCACACTCCCACCTTTTGGGCAAAGGTCATTAATAAAAATGATAAATAAGACTGGTCCCAAGACTGACTCCTGAGGAACTCCATTAGTAGTCTCCCTCCAGCCTAACAGGTCACCTTTCAATATGATCTATTGTAGTCTCCCCTTCACCAGTTTCTTATCCACCTTTCACTTTTCAAATTAATCCTCATTTTTTCCATTTCAACTAATTTCCCATGTGAAACCATCAAATGACTTAATGAAATCCAAGTAGATTAGATCTACTGCATTTCATTTGTCTGGAAAATCAGTTATCCTCTCAAAACAAAGATCAGGGGGTCTAGCACAATCTACCTTTATTAAAAACCATTATTTTATCCTAATAACTATTTACCTCTATGTCCTTAACTACATTCTTTCAAAATTTGTTCCATGACCTTACATACAACTGAGGTCAAACTAACAGGCCTGTAGTTTCCCAGATTAGAGTTTTTCCCTTTTTTGAAAATAGGTCCTCTATTAGCAATTTTCTAGTCATAGGGTATGAGCCCCAAGTTTATGGATTCACTAAAAATCCTTGCGGTTGGATTTGCAATTTCATGTGCCAGTTCCTTTAATATTCTTGAATGGAGATTATCAATGCCTAATGATTTGGTCCCATTAAGCTGTTGGAGTTGACTTCCACCTCGGATGTGGTCATTTCTACTTTCATATTTCATATCCATTAGCCACCTGGCCACTACTGCTAAGCTTTTTATTACCCCTATTAGAAAATGCCTAGAATATATTTAATTTCTACCCCATCCTCAGTGTTTAGTGGTCCAACTGTTTCTTTTCTGTTTTGTTTTTAATATGGCTACAGAACCTTTTCTATTGGTTTCAATTTCCTTTATAAGGTCCAACTCATAGACTCATAGACTCATAGGTCAGAAGGGACCAATATGATCATCTAGTCTGACTTCCTGCACAAGGCAGGCCACAAAACCCTACCCATACACATTTATAACAACCCCGAACCCATGACTGAGTTATTGAAATCCTCAAAAGTGAGATTTGAAGACCTCAAACTGCAGGGAATCCATCAGCAAGCGACCCATGCCCCACGCTGCGGAGGAAGGCGAAAAACCTCCGGGCCTCTGCCAATCCGCCCCGGAGGAAAATTCCTTCCCGACCCCAAATATGGCGATCAGCTAAACCCCGAGCATGCGGGCAAGACTCACCAGCCAACACCCAAAAAGGAATTCCCTGCAGTAACTCAGTTCCCATCCCATCAACATTCCCACAGACCATTGAGCAGACTTATCCGCTGATAATCCAAATCAATTGCTCAAATTAAACTATCCCATCATAAC
>ML675609.1:33711086-33748330 GCA_007922155.1 Mesoclemmys tuberculata | reverse complement strand
CGCGCCAATTCCTTTAATATCCTCGGGTGGAGATTGTCTGGTCCCTCTGATTTTGTCCCATCAAGCTGTTCAAGTTTGGCCTCTACCTCAGATACAGTAATATCCATCACCACATCCAGATTCCCGTTCGTCATCCCTCCATCATCCCTAAACTCCTCACTAGACTTATTAAAGACCGAGGCAAAGTACCTATTTAGATATTGAGCCATGCCCAGGTTATCCTTAACCTCCGTTCCATCCTCAGCGTATAGCAGCCCCACTTCTTCTTTCTTTGTTTTCTTCTTATTTATGTGGCTGTAGAACCTTTTACTATTGTTTTTGATTCCCTTTGCAAGGTCCAGTTCTACGCAGCTTTTAGCCTTCCTCACTTTATCCCTACACGTTCTGACCTCACTAAGGTAGCTTCCCTTACTAATCCCGCCTTTTTTCCACTCCCTGTAAGCTTTCTGCTTTTTCCTAATCCCCTCTCTGAGTTGCTTGCACTTGGCTTTTGGCAGTTCTCACTTCTGCTGTGAACTTTCTGACCTCCAAGAGGTAGCTCTTCTTGTTGGATAATCCCATCTTCCATTTCCTGTAGGCTGTCTGTTAATAACCTGTTTGAGATGTTTGCACATCTAGTCTGCAAGCCCTTCCCTAGAAATATTTTCCCATTGCTTGGGATGCAGGCTTCAAATAGCTTCTGCAACTTTGATTATAAATGAATTACAATCCACCTCCACATTCAGATCCTTGAGTTCTTCAGTCCAGTTTACTTCCCTAACTAGTTCCCTTAATTTTTTTAAAGTTTGCCCTTTTGAAATCAAGGATCCTAGTTGCAGATCTATTTTTGTTTATTCCTACATTTAGTTTAAACTGAATTAGCTCACCATCACTTGAACCAAGGTTGTCCCTACAACCAGTTCTTCTATGAGGCTCTGACTACTCACCAATACCATATCTAAAAAGGCATCACCTCTTGTTGGTTTGGCAACTGTATGTTGAAGAAATTTCTCAGCTATCACATCCAGGAAAATCTGGCCTCTACTATTAACAGCACTTTTCCTTCAATCTATATCTAGGAAGATAAGGACTCCCATAACCTCACATTCCCAGGACTATTTATTTCATTAAAATATTTAAAAAGGCTCTACCCATATCCAGATTGGATCCTGGGGGTCTGTAGCATACCCCAAGAACTATCTCAGAGGGGACCTTCTTGTACCTTTCTTCCCCAAAGTCATTTTGGCCCAGACTGTTTTATACATTCCATCACTTCTAATTTCTTAAGTGTACGTCTTCATTAATACACAATGCTACTCCACCACCACCTTTACCATTATTTCAGCCTTTCTTGAATAGCACATATCCTTCTGTACCTGTATTCTAGTCATGACTTCTATTCCACCATGTTTTTGTTATCCATATATTATTTGGATTCACTGCTTGCACCAGTAGTTCTATTTCCTCCATTTTGTTACGCAGGCTCCTTGCATTGGTGTGCAAACATTTTAGTTGTATGTGCTTAGCTTTACCCAGATTACTCACCTGATTAGGTACAGTCATTCTACTGCCTGTATCACCTGACTATTAGTGCCAATACCAATTAAACTCTTTCCTCTTAATGTCCATTCTCCTACCCCCTGCTGTTCCTTTCTCCATTGCTGTATTCTCTTTCTTGATTTTCCTCCCAGTCAATATCAGAATGTGGGGAGATTACATGAGCATCTCCCAACCATCTCCTCAGATTCCTAGTTAAAGCTTTTAACATCAGTGGAGCTGACTGTCAACACAGAAATTTATTTCCTTCCCTACTCAGATGGAGTCCATCCCATGAGAACTGTCCTCTGTTCATGAATGCCTCCCAGTGGTCAAACGTCCCAAAGTCTTCCTCATAGCACCACTCCCTTAGCTAACTGTTGATCATCCTAATCTTCACACCTTAATTCTCCTCCTCTAGGGTCACGTAGAGGGTGTGTAATTATGTCTCAGACTGGTTACACTCTTTTCCTGTTTAAGTTTTCATACTATATCCATCACCAAATTATTCAAGTGTTTACCAAATATTGCTGTTACCATATAAAGAGCTAGTAACATTTTAATATTTTAGATCCAGGTCAAGAGTTGCCTGCTTTTAAAAACTGCTGTATATAAAGCTTCTGTTCCAATATTTGCACCTTCTACTCCAAAGAAGTTATCCAGTATCATGATTTCTAACAAGTAGGTTTATAGAAGTTTTTCTTGCCTCTGGTTTCCATACCAGAAATAGATGAACATTAACAGAGCTCCAAATGCAGAGGCCATTTTATCACCATTCAATGAAAGATTGCACACAAGTGTAGCATACGATTGGGCATACTTCACTGTACAGCTTTAAGCAAATTGATGAGGAGACCCTAAATATACTAGACTCGTCTCATTCACATTCTGAGAGTGCCTTAAACACAAGTTCTTTTTTAGAAAACATTTGAATTTGGTGGATCAAGGGAATAAAATAAATATTCATCATTATACCATATTTACTTAGCCTGAAAATCATTAAACATGCATGTCCATTTCACTAGTGGAAATATAATTTATATAGTTAGATAGAATCACAGTTCTGATCATGCATCTTTTTACTATAATTAAGTACAAAAAACCTGATCAGTCAGTCTCCACCTGACAAGATATTCTACTGTGACTTTTACAGAGGGGAAAAAACAAGAGACAACTCTCTTCCCCGCCCCCCAACATAATTTACTACAAAAGGCAGGAACATTGTAGAAAATTTGGAGAAGTTAGAAATAGTTCCCCACAGAAAACAAGTTAGTACACATTGTATGAATATTACCTTGTACAATGAATTGATTTTTCTGCTAATTACAAGTTTAATTGCAATGTCTACATTTGTACTTATGTTTCTTTCCAGGTACTGATGCTACAGGTAGGAATTTACTTACTAGGTTTGATACATTACCAAAAAGAACAATTAAACAAGTGAAAAATAGCCAGTAGTGTGTATACTTTCAAAAGGAGAAATTTTAACATCTCAACTACTTCAAAGCAGTTTGATCTGGATAAGTACCTGAGTGTTATTTGGAAGTGAGTTGGTACACATTCAAAACTAATCTCACTTTATATTTCATCTCAAGTGTCTGTTCAATGCTGTACTTACTGTTCTGTAACATTTTTTCTTTCATCTTCTCTCTCCTTTTCCTGAAGTGAATGTTCAATAGTTTTCAAGTTATTCTTCAACTGTATGACTTCCTCTTTCCGTTTTGTTTCTTGATCATTTAATTCTTGGATTTTTATTTCTGAATCCATATATTTCTTTTCCAGGTCTTTTACATCCCCTTCCATCTTTAAAATGATAGATTCTTTTTCCTTAAGTATTTGTTCTAACCTGGCTTCACTGTCATCTTTAGCCCTATAAGTATCCAAGAGGCATTCAAGTTCTTTTATTTTCTCCTGGAGACTGGCAATTTGTTTCTCAAGTTGGGTAATTGCTCTTCTATCTTCAGCCACACGTTTTTCAGAATCACAGATTTTTTCCTGTAATTGTTCTTGTAATTGATTAACAAGGTTCTCTTTTTCCTTTATGGACAGATTACCCTGATTTATAATGTCATTCAATTGTATTTTTATTTGATTGTTCTCACTGTCAGCCTCACTGACACTCTTTTGTAAATTTTCAATTTGTTGAAGGAGTACTTGGATCTGATTACTTTTTTGTGAAGATGTCTTAATAATTTGCTTGCACTCTTTCCAAATGCCTTCAATACTGCAATGGAAAGAGCTCTCTCGCCTGACATCTGCAATATTAGATGCTTGGCGCTGCGGGTTTAAGGAATGCATTTGAACTTTCCCTGATTTATCTTTTTGAGAATCTTCCAAAACATCATTGAGATTGACCAGATCAACATCTACGGTACTGGATTCTAAATCAAGTTTATGCAACTCGTCTATTTTTGTCCGCATTGCTTTTATTTGTGACATTTTGACTATGATATTTTGACTAGCATCTTCTACCTCTTTAGTCAGTTGTTTAATCTTCTCCTCTTGCTCTTTATTTATAGCTTTCTGTGTCCCTAATTCAGAAGCTATTTTCCCGTAACTAGCCTGACACTGCTGGAGTTCCTCAGTCAAACCAGAAGCCCTTTCATTTGAAGCAGATACCTCCAAGCACAAGTTTGCCATCTGTCTACTGAACCCTTCTTTTTCCCTTTTTTCATTTTTAAGTTCTTCTTTATATATAGATAATTGACATTCTAGGGTTTCATTTCTTTCCTGTAATGCTACTATTTCTGCCTCTTTTTCTAAAATGGTTTGTTGCAGTTCTTCAATTTTCTTTTGCTCTACTGCATCACTTTTACACTCATTGCTAATGGACCCTATAAAAAGAAAAATAAATATCATTGTATTACTCTGTATAGTGAAAGTGATAACAAACCATTATACATACAAAGAAATAATTTTCAAAACTTTGTGGGAGGTTATGGCTGGTTCAGTAAAACTTAAATCATCACATTATGCAATACTTTGAAGTTTGGCCTTTAAAAGTAATTCCAAAACATAGAAGCTACATGTTAGAACAGTACTACAGATAGTATCTGCCTGAGATACATGCACAGAAGTACACGATCTAGGCTTTCAGTAAGACAGACTATGAACACCTAGACACACATTTGTGCTTTGTTCAGGTTCCCAATCTGCTGCAGTGATGGTAAAACTTTGTGACCATAACTACCTGACACTCAATCAACCCCCATTTTCTACCTTTGCTGGTTCAATAATCTTATGTCCATCTGCCGGGGCAGACAGAATCTAGGAGCTTGGTGGATTGTATATATTGTCCACAGCTCTGCCACCACCACCAATTGTCTGCCCTATCTTTAAGCAAGTAAGGGCACCTAATGCCTTTTCAGCATGTTCTGAAGGTTTGCCTTCTTGAATCTGCTTCAGATTTGACACAACGGCAGTTTAAGGATTATGTGAAAAGGGATATTGGAAAGTCACATTTACGTGCAGATGGAAGTAGAGAAAGGAAGCCAAAAAGTAAAAACAGGTTTCTGCATCGCCTTCCTCAAACACGTATGAAAAAAAATACTCCTGATGGCAAAAGCTTGAGAGTTTTGAGACCTCAAAAACTTCAAGGGCACACAGCTCCCAAGACACACACACTTTCTCTTGGCTCTACATTGGAAATATTGTTTTTATTACACTAAGGCTGATTAACTCTGCCAATGAGCAACTGCGACTCCCACTACAGTTAGCTAGAATCACTTCTGAAAAATCGGGACTCAAGGGAATTAATTTTCTAGTGCAACCACACATAATGCAATGTTAGGAAGGAGTCATCTGGTCAAATACATATGCATATTGCTTATGTTCATTTATATTTAGAAAGGCAGAGAGCAGTGTCTTCACAGATTATAAAATCAGTGCAGAAGATGGTGCAGTTTGCAAAACACAGTTAGTTGTAGATGGGCTGCACAACTACTGGTAGAGTACTTTGTATACTTACATCCATACAACCTGAGGAGATACTGATGCTAGTTCAGAAATGTGTGTAGACACACACCTGGAAGTAACATCCACGTGGTAAAGTGAAGAGGCATTGATAAAGTGATGATTATTTTGCAATTTGTTACATATCTATGGTAAATAATCTATTCATCCAAGATTGGTTTATTATAGAAACCGTAACAGCTTTAGTCAGCCATGTTAATTAAAAAAAAAAAAAAAAAAAAGGCAAGCAAGCTCTGGCGGACTATTTCCTCCCTTCCGCTACAGATTTAGAGTCCACCATACCAAGAATTACTCCTGCATGAATGACAGGATAAGCAAGCAACAGCTTTACTGACAGAAGCGTCATGGCTTTAGAGTTAGACCTCACACTCCAGCAAGGGCTAGAAACAAGCATTAGAAATGTTGGAAAGGGAAATGGCCAGTTTCTTGAGACCCAGCACTCATTCCTTGACTGTATTTTCACTCCAGAATACACTCTTTTATATAAAACCCATCCTGTATTCTCTATATTAAAGTTATCATAAAATCAGGCTGCTGCCATGGAGAAAGGTGTTTGTGGCTTATGTTCTGTGATTGGAACAGATAAAAGTCTAGTCTGGTCTGACACCCACAGTATTAAAGTGACAATTTGTATGTTACAGAAAGCTCTAGAATCAATTCCAACTATTTCAGGTGCTTTATAACTGACAGCTAAGATCTGGGGAACCTGGTTTATATGGTTGTGACAGGGTATGTGACTTCCAACTTAAATGGCCCACCAGTATGAAAATTTTTCTTTTACTATAGCAGAGGTTGCATGATAGTGACTAAAATTAGTTTTTTCACCCTCAGTCTGTGTTGCTAAAAATGATGTTCTCTCTCTATGAAAAGGTGACTTTTTAGCACCGTTTGAAGAAGATTCGTTTGGCCATTTTCACTTACAGGGAAGGAAAAGTTCTCTCAATGCTTTTTCCAGATTGTAAACCAATTGACCTTTAAATTTTGATTGAGTGCTCTTTAAAGAGCACCCAAGACTAAGTTTTATATTGTGAAAAGTTTGAATTTCCTGATTAATGCTACTGTCACTCTGCATTCTGTTTGGTTTCCTGTTCAATACTAAAAATTAATGCTTACAAACTGCCACTAAAGCATGAATGCCAAGATTACTGCAGGTAATAGATACTGTATGACATAGCATAGTGTTATCTTAATTTTATCATCTTCTCCCTGGCTGACATTTAGGTGGGTTGCTCCATAAGGTGGCTGCATGCAAGACTAAAGTTGGCCATAACCAACAGGTGAAGGTCTTCACAGGCTTATCAGTGCCTTCTCTTGTCAAAGGTAACAGCATCAGCAGCTTGCTCACCTACTATGTCCTAGACCTAGGGAACTCGCTATGCCACCCCTTCTTTGTTTAACATGGCCCTGCCGAGAGTGTCTTCCAACAGCTGTTACTTCTCCATCCTGTGGAAGGGACTAGTCTACCTGCATCTCTGTGTTTTACTATCCATTTTACCTCCAGCGGGCTTTTCTGATTCCAAAGCAGAAGCTAGGTAGCTCTAATCCATCTCCACTTGTTAGTGCCATACTTAAGGGCTGGGGGAAGCTTCTAGACCACCCCACTCCCTCCTTTCCTTGTTTAGGGACAGAGGTGGCTTCAAATTCTGTAGCAGCCTATTTAAATTAACGTTTGTGGGAGCCTATCCAGCTCTATCCCACTTCTTCCCCTTACTGGTCAACATATCTGCAGTCCACACTCAGGTTGTGTAGATGCTCCACCTGTCATTTAAGGCTCCTTAGCTTCTGGAGATGCACATATGGTCAGAAACCAAGCAAGGTAAGAGTTCAAGCAAGGGAGTTGGGAGATTTCAAAGCTGCAGGCACCAATGTAGATGCATGCCATACATGACTGGAATGCTACTTAATGTAGTTTCCACCACCAAAAAGATGTTTATGAAAAACACTAGATCCCAAAATGAATTTGAGCTTCACCCTTATCAGTTCTGCATATTATATAAAGCAATTAGATTTCAGCAGGCAGATTTATATGTTTCTATACACTGGGCTAGTGAAACGCTTTGCAGTGAAATGTGTATAGCATATACATGTTATATAATAGAATAGATCATAGACTGCATCAACACTTCAGACAGTTTTAAGAAGAGCTAGGCAGGAAAATGCTAAGGTATAAGGTTAACAGCAAGCTTGGCAGAAAAACAATAGTAAAACATGTCAGTTGTAGGTAAAGTCCAACCTAACAGAAATATCTTGATTACATCAGAATTTGCAAATGTATTAGCAGATATAGCACAGAGGAAGCATGACATCTAAAAGCAGTTTTTATTTTAAAGTATTTAGAAGCAACAATTGAGACATTTTGCCTGCACACATTTCACCTACAATGAAAACAGTTACTTCCATTTAGCATTTAATAGTGCTGACTTTCTTCTCCTCAGACGATAAAGTTTACGAATTGCAAGCTTTTGCTTTTGCTCTGGCATTGGAATCAGATTTTTTCGGCAGGCTCCCAGTTCAGCTGTGGTAGAAATGGTACCTTTCTTTGTAGGTGGCTCTTCCTCTTCGGTAGGCTTACTTTCAAAACTGCGTTTTCTTCCTACATCCACCACATTCCTCACATTTTTACTAGACTGAGTGCCTTCTATTGTCCCATTGCTGTTCTCCTTTGCCATTTCACTTTTAATAGTAGTTACAGTGTTGTCCTATGTTTAAATAAAATAAGTTACCACCTGCCATTATACAAAATGAGCACTAAACATGTTACAAGCAGTCAGTACTTGGCCAAACAAACTCAGTTGAATATGAAAACAAAAAACGAGACAAAAATGGTCATATACCATCTTCCTACATGGATTTTTGCTGGGAAAAAAGCTATAGATCGCTATAGAAAAGCAGAAATAGATAGCTATAGAAAGCTATAGATTGTTGCCCATAGAAAAAGCAAAAGGTGTGCAGTGCTTTGGAGTACAGAATACAGAGCATAGGAGAAGAAAAGAAAAAGCACTAACACAGATGAAGCCAGAGGGATTACATATTCCATCAGGAGAATAGTAACGTATGTCAGAAGGCACAGAAACTTCCTTCCTTCATGAAGAAAAGCTCCAAAGGGGTAGCCGTGTTAGTTTGTTTTTGCTTCCTTCAGAAAGCATTTGAATCAAAATTTTACAAATTGTTTACACTGTCATCTTCTCAAAAAGTTCTTAGTAATAGCCTTACCCTGGCTCCCACCAACACTAGTTGACATACTTTCTAATTAGGTTGGAAGTGCCCATGATAAATATTAAACTCAAAGGATAGTTTGGCAAATATTTTCAATTCTGCTATGGACTGTAAATTTGACCAAATATAAAGATTTGCATACACTGGGCCAGGCTGGCCAGATAGATAAAATAGGACAACATGCTGTCAACTAAAAACGCCGTGTGGTTCTAACACTTCATCCTCATACTGCCATTTCATTAAATAAGATTGGTAGACAGAGTTAAGGTTTGTGCTTCTGGAATTTTTTTTTTGTGGTAGTTTTACATCTGACTCATCTACAGGACCTAGAAGCATGTTATGGATAGTTTATGGTGTTGAAATTAATTGGAGAATGAGGAAATGATAACAGGAGCCATAGCTTTGGTTAATCATAAGAAGTTTTGGAATAGAGCTATAACCCTCAAAGTGGTCATACCGTTGAAAAACTGAAGGCAGGAATAAGAGGAGTTAGTGTTAATTTGCATCACCTAAAGTACTGTCAGGAATAAATCAGGGTGCAGAGCTTCTAGAAAAACTGGATATATATATAGAGGTTAACAGTAATTAGGACATAATACAACATGGTTTTACAAAAAGTAGATTTTGCCAGACCAATCTCATCTTTTTTGAGAAAATAACCGATTTTTTAGACTAAGGGAATGCAGTGGATCTAATTTTGGAATTAATATGGATTGGAATTAATATGAAAATTGAAAGGTGGATAAGGAACTGGTTAAAGGGGAGACAACAGTGGGTCATACTGCAAGGTGAACTGTCAGGCTGGAGGGGAAGTTACTAGAGGAGTTCCTCAGGGATTGGTCTCAGGATCAATCTTATTTAACCTTTTTATTACTGACTTTGGCACAAAACATCAGAATGTGCTAATAAAAATTTGCAGATGACAAAGTTGGGAGGTATTGCCAATACAGAGAAGGATTGGGATATCATACAAGAAAATCTGGATGACCTTGTAAACTGGAATAATAAAAATAGGATGTAATTTAATAGTGGAAAATGCAAGGTTACGCATTTAGGTACTAATAAGAATTTTTGCTATTAGCTGGGGATGCATCAGTTGGAAATGACAGGGGAGATGAAGGACCTGGGTGGTTGATTACAGGATCACTATGAGCCGCCAATATGATATGGCCGTGAAAAAAGCTAATGTGGTCCTAGGATGCATCAGGCGAGATATTTCCAGTAGAGAGGGAGAGAGAAAGGTTAGAGTTACTACAGAGAATTCTTCCCCATGTGTCTGGCATGCCCACATGCTCTGGGTTTAGCGGATTGCCATGTTTGGGGTCAGGAAGGAATTTTCCCCCAGGACAGATTGGCAGAGTCTCTGGTATTTTTGCCTTCCTCTGCAGCATGGATCACTTACTGGGGGATTCTCTGTACCTTAAAGTCTTTAAACCATGATTTGAGGACTTTAATAATTCAGTCATAGGTTAGGGGTCTATTACAGGAGTGGCTGAGTGAGGTTTCATGGCCTGTGTTGTGCAAGTGGTCAGACTAGTTGATCATAATGTTCCCTTCTGACCTTAAAGTCTATATCATAGCTGCAAACATAAAGATGATTTTTACCTGCAAATGGTATCTTGCTAGATGATTGTTTCAAGCTAGCTGACACCTACTGGACTTTGATACACACATTAAGTCACCACCACCAATGTACTGATAGGCACCATCCCATCTCATCCTATCCTAACCCAAAGGTTTTCAGTGGCTACAACAATAGTAGTGAAGTCAGTCAACTGTTTCAAAGGCAGGGAAGAAAAGAATATCTTGGCTACCCATTTCACATCTCCAACCTCAATATTTATCCTTATCACCATCCCTCCAGCCATACCTGCTTTGTCTCCAAACATTTCTGACCTCTTATTTACCTGCTTCTTCCACATCCATGGCCCAGCTGAAATGTGGCTCTCAGTGCAACACTGTTTCCATTACTGCTCCTTCTCCCTCACATCACAAAAAAGAACCACAGTGGTGGTGTTGGAGGCGCTGCTCTTTTCCTGTCTCCAACTCATTTCCTGCTACATGCTTGCTCCTCTGAACTGCTCACCAAAGTCTCCTTTGGATATCTACTGCTCCCTCTCCTACCAAGGTTTTATTTCTTCTTCACTTCAGTCTCCCATTCTCTGATATTTTAACTCTAGCCTCCTGCCCACCAGTTCTTTCCCTCTTCAACTGTAGACACATTCTTCCAAATAAGATGGTCACTCCACAGACATATTCCTTGACCATCTTGGCTAAAAGCCATTGATGGATCTATCCTCCACAAGTTTATCTAATTCTTTTTTGAAAGCAGTTACACTATTGGCCTTCACAAAATTCACTGGCAACAAGTTCCACAGGTTGACTGTGCATTGTGTGAAGTACTTCCTTTTGTTTTAAACCTGCTGCTTATTCCATTAGGTGACACCTGATTCTTGTGTTATTCACTACTTCACATAACTTCACTATTCACTTTCTCCATGCTATTTGTGATTTTGTAGACCTCTATCATCTCCCCACTTCATTGTCTTTTTTCTAAGCTCAACAGTCCAGTCTTTTTAATCGCTCATCATATAGAAACTGTTTCATACCCCTAATCATTTTTGTTGCCCCTCTCCGTAACGTTTCCATTTCTAATACATCTTTGAGATGCGGCAACCAGAACGACACACAGTATTCAAGATGTAGGTGCACTATGAATTTATATACTGGCATCATGATATTTACCGTCTTAATATCTACACTTGCCTAGTGGTACCTGTCAGCTTTTTTGATTGTGACTGCACATTGGATAGAATTATTTGAAAACATCTGCTCAGTGACTCCAAGATCTCTTTCTTGAGTGGAAACAGCTAATTTAGAGCCCACCATTTTGCATATATAGTTGTAATCATGTTTTCCAACATGCATTACTTTGCACTTATTAACACTGAGCTTTATCTGACGCTTTGTTGCCCTGTTACGGAGTTTTGTGATATTCCTTTGTAAGTCCAAAGCAGACTGCAAACCTCACTGTGAGATTGCCACCTCATTATTTGCCCTTTTTTCAGACCCTTTATAAATATGTTGGCCAGCATTGGTCCCAGTATAGATCTCTGAGTGACACTGCTATCTGCCTCTCTCCATTCTGAGAGCTGATCATTATTCCTACTCTGTTTCCTGTCTTTTAACCAATTACAAGCATTAAAAAAAGTCAAATGAAGTCTTGTACATTTTAAGAAACAAAGATTTAAAAACTCACATAGTCTTTTATGGTAGTTTCTAAATGTGATATTAAGTCCTGTAGTCTACTTATAACATCATCCTTTTGCTCCACAATGCTCATTAGCTCTTGAATCCGTTTATTCTGGGTCATCATTTTCTTTGAGAAGAGAAAAGTTACATTTTTACTAGGTTTTAGATAACAGGAATGCATTGCAACATGACAGTCTTTTGCACTAAAACATGCAATGAGAAACAAACCTTAGGAGTGGTAGGTCTAGTCAGTTAAACACACTAAGATTTAGGAATGTGAAATTAGACATTAATTTACAGTAATTTTGTATGAATAATTAAGGCAAATGTTAGTTTCAGTGTATTTACTTTTCTTAAAAACATTTACCTCAGTAGCTTCTTCAACTCGTTGAGCAGATTCACTTAATTTAATCACTTGCATTTCAAGCTCTGTAATCGAAGAGAAACTGGTGTGCATTAAAATAGATTGTAAACTAGTAGTTCATTAAGTTTGAGAAGGCTTACTAGAATAAGATTTTAGTAATTTGCCAATATTTGAGACACATTGAGACTATTTTCCCCAGTTTGATGCTGCAGTCTAAAATATTTTTGATTTTCAAATGAAGTTTGACTTTAAATTTAAATAGTTTGGAGAAATAAACGCATATATTTCACAAAAAATAATCCAATAATTGCACTTTAAGCAAAAGGGTGTCATCTTCCTGTATACTTGCTCACCAAGTCCTGCTCAAAGTAATAACTAACATTAGAGACCTTAATAAAGATTGTGATTTTTCTAGTCTCAATACAGGAAGAAAACTACTCTCTGCCATGAAAGAGGCCACCAAACCCACAAGCCGTTAAGTGAATGATATCCAGATGTGTCGCCCCCCCCCCCAAAAAAAAAAAAAAAAAAAAAGCAGCTTGCAGTTCCAAAAGTAGGACACAGCAAGGGAGTTTGGAGTCAGTCTAGATAAGCCCCACTACTCATTTATATCTGTCCTGCTATACTGATTCACTTGCTTATTTGTTTTTCTAGCATCTAACCTGTCAGGAAAGTTTCAATCATTCCAAATGTGCTGAAAATACATGACTAATGCTGCTGCAGTAATGGAGGGGTTTTGTTTGAAGGACAAAGTTACGAATTTTCAAAAAAGTTTCCTATATTTTGATGCAACCATCATGAGCACAAGCTCCTTCACAAGCAGAGATTTTAGGGCAGAAATCTGAATCCCCAGTTTTAAAATGTTGTAAGAGAAAAACAACTCAATATTGAAATCAACATCTTTTAACCCTTTTCCACACAATTCAGCTTCTCTATCTTGATTAATCAGGTTGACTAAATCAGCAGTTCCCAAACTAGGGGGGCACGAGATGGATTGGGGATGCCATGGGCAGAGTTTGGAGAGGCAACTTATGATGGCGACATCTCCCCTTAGTGGGTGAGTGGTACTAGCTGAGAGAGGGGCCAGACGGCGGTGAGGACCGTGGTGCCTCACACGAGCAGCTCTAGGCAGGTGTTGAGGGTGAGGGACCTTTAGGAGGGGTGTTGAGTGGGGAACAGGGTGTTGAGTGGGGGACAGAGCCAGTTCAGCTCCATGCTCTGCACATTGCTCAGCTGCTTCAGTCTCCAGTCAGAGTGCTGCTCCCAGCAGCCCCCGCCACCCACCTCCGACAGCTCCTGTAGGTGGCAGTTGCAGCTGCGCTGCTGAGGATAACCCCAATGATGTGTGATCC
Source organism: Mesoclemmys tuberculata (assembly GCA_007922155.1). Lineage (NCBI taxonomy): Eukaryota > Metazoa > Chordata > Testudines > Chelidae > Mesoclemmys > Mesoclemmys tuberculata. Next base: position 33,734,659 of record ML675609.1, on the reverse strand, counting down.
CCCACCGCCACAGCTATCCTCTCTGGAAGGTCACATTGGGCTCTGGAGCTGCAGCTGCTGCTACCCCTTGTCCTTGCCAATTAAGCAGTTGAATTCCACCTAGGATATATAGGCCCTGTTTTTTTTCTGAAAGTGGGGGGGGGGGGGGGGGGGGCAAATTGAGGGGATGCAATTGTTACACAAAAGTCCATGGGAAGGCGCCATTTAAAAAGTTTGAGAACCACTGGACTAAATGGAAAGGTTTTTATAAAAAAACAAAAACAAAAAAACAAAAAAAAACCCACAACACCACCACCACCACCACCACCACCACCACTTCTCCAATCTCCTCACCCCTTCTCTTCTTAGTGTGGGTCCATTTCTTTATTAAATTAAAAACCAAAGCCAGCTTTTTACTGAGACTGCAACAGTGTTAGCCTGTGATCTGTTAAATTCCTCCATAAAATACATACTTCAACTATACTATAAAAGTTTAGTGCCTCAGCATAGTACACCTGTTGAGGGAAACAGAGACCTCTTGGTGCTCACTGCAAATCTCAGAATTCACTATAGTTGGATGTAAACTTAGGCTTCCTGAAAGTTTGGAGCAGTACGGGGAAGGTGAGACGTGTAAACACAACCCCCACATTCCCTGCCAAGCAAGAAAAAACTGAAGTTCCAGAAGATGCATTAGTACGGTGTTATGTTACTTTTGGAAGTGTTTGATATGCTGTACTTTCATCCGTCATGAGTTTAGGATGATTACGCCTGGTCTGATTTTTTATTTTAGCTGTCTGAGCAAGTGGCAGACTACTAACTATTTCCTCTATATTCATGGATAGCATCTTCAGCAACTTGGACACAATACTGTATTGCTTTCTTTTCAGCCACAGAATTAATAGGGTTTAGTTTACTTAGTTTTTTCTATGGAATGCTTGTAGACATTATATTCCTTATTTTAATCAATGTCAGTTTAGTTTTCTTTAAAATTTTCATTTATTGCTTCCTTTTGCAGAAGTCAGCAATAGACCTGCAAGCTCAAATCTGCCTGCTATAGCATATTTGGGGTGAAACGCTCTAAATTTTTTATGTTGTGTCACTCTGAAGGTGTGCACATTAGCAAACAATATTACAACTTTAATCTTAACAGCAATTCTGGATTGCTTTTGCCATTTTGGGGGCATCAAAGAGAATCAGATAGCTCTGTTCAGAAGCAGTATGTTGAACACAGGTGTAAAGCCCAGAACAGAGACTTAAAAATTGTAACATGACAACATTTAAATAATAAATTGTGGCAATGAGACGATCTCTGCCATTTCAATATGCAACATTTCAGTAAAAAGAACATTGATCTTTAACCCAAAGCAATTTTTTTTCACTGCACTTTGTATCTCTTTGGTTAACAACTAATTGCTTTCATGTTTTATTTTGAAGAATTCTATTTTCATTGTTTAAGGCTATGTAATAGCCTGTTTCCTACCACTGTCTTCAATGTTAGACATACTGAATTAGTAGTTTACACACTGATGTGTGAATCATTAGATATTGTTTCCACCATACATCAGCAGCTTTCATGTTTCCTAGTTAGATTGAAAAAGTAGTGAACTCCCACTAAGGACTGAGCTGAGCTAGTCAAATTTATCCATAATATACGGTCTACATACATTCCAGCTTCTAGAATCTACCGAGTTCCCATAGCAGTTTAATAAATCCATGTCTTCAGCTTTCAGTGAGTTGATTTCACTTGCTAGCCAATCACTCCAGCCTTTACCATTTTTCTCTAGAGATTTTAGACAGTTTCATATCCCAATAGCAGGCAAGTACTCAAGCTGTTTTTTTGTTTTGTTTGGAGGGGGAGGGGCGGGAGGAGGACAGGTGTTAATTTTTTCCCGTTTGGACTAAAAATTAGAGCCCATTTTAAACAAGACAAAAATCCTCTCAAATATACAGTGGTCAAGTAATTGCTTCAATCACCACTTGAAATAAAATTTCAAAGTGAAATTTAAAACCACTAAATTTTCTGGAATAAATCCAGTCTGTGAAACTTTTATATGCATATTCTGAGAATTCTATTGTACTTATATTGCAAGGGGTTAGATAGCTTGTGAGATCATTCCTAGTTGAAAGGTAAATGAAATTCTGTATTTTATAGATAAAACGCATGCTCTTAAAAAATGTGAAATCCATAAAAGTCAATTATATTAAAAAATTTATCCTAAAGATAGAAGACATTAACTTGGAAAAAAACGCTGCATCTTTTCGAATTAAATAGTAACTTAAACTGTTCTATATTTTTTAAAAGGTTGTTTTCTTAAGATTGATTCATTTTGTGGTTTGGCTGAGCTTAAAATAATCTAATAAAAAAACAACGGTAACATCCAATTTGATCAACTAGAAAGATCACAATATGAACAGATAACTAGTTTGTATTAAAATGTAAATATTTAACTTAATTTAAGTGGACTGGAAATCTTAACCTATTACAATTAAACACATTTTCTATGTCTGCATTAGTTCAGAATCACTCTTATTTTACTCCACTCACCTTTAGTTCTCTGCGTCAGCTCTTCTTTGGTTTTAGTTAGCTCAACAGTCACTTTTCCCAGTTTTTGTTCAAGCCAAGCAATAGCTTCTTGTGGGTCTTCTAAGGACACAATATACCTGTGAGCTTCTTCTGCCTGCTTCTTAATATCAATGACATCATCTTGCAGAGAATTAATAATGCCCTCAAGATCATTACAGCTTTCAGAAGCTACATTATTGCCTCCTTCCTAGAAAGGAAGTGAAAAATGCTTTACATTTATTTAGCAATGGCCTAAAAATCACTAAATCAGCTGGTATCAGCTGTAATAGAACTTTACGTTTTCTTGGACAAATCTTAGAATAGCCTTTTATGGACAATTGAACAACTTCATGAATTTGTCCATGAAAGGAAAGCATAAAACCCAAGAATTCCCAGATTTATGACATCTTGCACTATGGAGATAATATCTGCCTACTTTTTTTTTTTTTTACAGCACTTAAAAGCAAGAGTCAAAATTGTCTCTATTACACTGGCATAAACCCAATAACAGCAGAATTTTGCCCATAAAAACACAGTTGTATCTTGAGTTGGAAGGATATGGAGTTTAACACACCAAATAAACAGTGTGTTTCAAATTTCAGAATGGTTATTAAGTAGTGTATGGAAATCTTAATACATTTTTGTAGAAGATAAAATAGAAATGTTGCAGACAGGATTGTGAAGGGGGGAGGGGGGAGGAGGAAAGGAGGATAAAGCGGACTTGTGCCAAAAACAAGAACCACAGCTAAAATTATGCCTTCGATGCATATGCTACTCCCATTGCTTGAGATGGGCACACAATTCCTTTTTGAAAAAGATGTTAAGGCTCGCAAAATTTGAAAAATCCCCAGAAACAAATCTTGTTGAGCGCTACTTAATGACAAGTGAAAAAGTACAGACCTCTAGTTTAAATAAGAAATGAGGTCTACTCTACCTGGAACAATGATTCTTGAAACCACCACTATAACAAATTCCTTGGTATTTGGAGTCAATTTACAGTAATGCCTAACCATAAGAAGTTGTCATCCCTGAACAGTAGGTTAGATAAGAATACAAAGCCAGATCCTTCAACAATATTTAAGGGGGGAAAATACCAGCATTCCAGCTCTTTCATTACAAGGGGAATCCTTTATCTCCTGTTCTTCATCCAGGTTTTTGGCACATTCTTTTACTAGATTCTTGTAGATTTCCAAGCGGCGTTCAAAAGTTTCTTCCAGCAACTCTCTTTCATGAGAAAGGCATTGCCTGTATGTAAAAAGGAGTTCTAATTCTAGAAATTATTATTATTATTTTTTTTTTTTTTTTACAAACAAAAAATGTTCAATAAGTCACAGAAACGTATTTGTTTCAGTTTTGACTGTTAACAGGCATGGAAGAATACCTATATTCTCATTTTGTGAACTGGGTTAATTTTAAGTTACACCTACTCTTTCTAACTAACTTCGTAAGTGTATTAGCCTTGTGTTCAGAAATAGTTCTGTAACTAAAAAAGTTATGAAAAAATATTTATACAGATCAAGGATTTCACATGGTTTTGTGAACTGTGCATCTTACCAGAGGTAAGCTGCACACCAAGTTTGTGTATAACTTGGTGTATAACACCAAGTTTCATCAGATTCCCATTCAAGCAGCTTTCCAGCCTCACAAATCAAAATTACTTATAGCATGACAGTGCGCTACCTATGTCCTCCTCTTGCAGGGGATGTATCTGAGTTGATATAGGGATTAGAATTTACAGATGTCCAAAGTCTATCCAAAATCATGCCAAAGTTTTACTACTAGTTCAGGACCTCTGGACTTGAAAACATTTTATTATTTTGTAAAGCGTTTATACTGGCCCGTCAACTAGAGTATGTTTGCAACGAATTTTCCTCCTGTGATTTTAGCAGAGCGAACACTTTGTGTTTCAATCCACTGGAAACATATGTGCTTCATTTTCTCAATGAGATGACAATGGTTTTTTGCCTTGGCAACTTGAGAGATCTTGGAACTTCAGAACTGTCATTTGTCTTTCAGTGTTTTCACCTTTCAGTAGCTTAAACAAAAATCAGTCAATACAGAATGCTGGATTTTTTATTTTTATTTGTTTAATGTAAAGTTTACATACTGTGAAAGCAACATGTATTGTAAGTGATTAATGTCACAACTTAGGTAGTGGGTTTGAACCAACTTTGACAGATAAAAGGAAAAAGGTCTTCAGAGTGAGAAAGCAGAGGGGAAAGACCAGAGCAATCAAAAACAATTTGCAGGTCTTTTTCCTTTTGCAAAGATATTAACCAATACAATTTCTAAGGAGGAAAGGGGGGAAAGAAGGGAGCAGCTCAGTTTAGTTTGACCAAATCCATTCATTCTATGCAGTGAAAAAGTAAAAAAAAAAAAAAAAAAAAAAAAAAAACACCCCACACATTGACCTCACAAAACAGAAAGCTGTCTAGCTTTAGCTCCCCCTCCCATTCAAAAAATGGAGCCTTGTACATACAGGAAACTTTATTATAATCAGATAAATCAATTTAAACAGATTTACAGTGGGCTGTTGTATAGCTTCTTAGTCTGTTATAAAGGAATTACTTTTTTAGTTTATCTTATGTTTCTTGAGAAGGCATTTAAGTTGAACCAAAATGAGTAATTTACATTTGACACCAAATAAGTCTCCAATCAAGGTGGAGGTAGGCGGGGCAAGTATTTTAAACTTTCCGACATTAAATATTTAGCTCTTATTTCATTTTACCTGCAACTGTAAAGATACAAATATTGACCACCCACAGGTCAAGACTAAAAGACTGATTTACACAACAGTGTAAGCTACATACAACTAGAAGACTATAAAGAAACAAGCAAAAAGTTAACTTACCTGAAATCTGTTTCCCGTTGAGCAAAATACTGAGTAAATTCTTCTGTGACTTCTTCACGAATTTTTAATTCCAAGAGTAACTTATCTTTTCTTTCATTGATCAGCTTGCTTTTCAAGTCTTCTATTATATTCAATAGTCTCTAGAATGATCAAGTAGTCTTTTAATGCTTTTATAAAGGAATGTTTTCAGAAAGATTTTGTAATCACTGCTCCAAGAATAAGGTTCTTCAAAAAGAGAAGCATGCTGGTTCAGATTTCCTTATGAAATGTGAGCAACCATTGTGTCCAGTTATGGTACCATTATCGATAGATAGGTTAAATGTTGGTAAATGGTTGTACTAGTGTAACACATCAATATTGTATACAAACATACACAGAACAAGCATGTTCAAAAAACCAAAGAACATTACAATGGATCATATTGTAATGGGGGAAAGTTTTGTAAGAAAGACTGGAATGTTGTTCAAAACAAGGTTAAAATCTAGGGTTTTAAACAGTATATTTTTAAAATAGACATTGTTTCTATAGGAGCATTCACTGGAGAATATATAGAACAATACAACCTAAAGCAAGAGTGGTATCCAAGTCTAGTACTGTCTCAGATTTAACTAATGAGCATGTTGAAGCATAGGAGGAAGTTTGCTTCCAGAGATCTTGCATGCCTGGAACACAGGCATAAAGGATTTTCTATATTATTCAAGTCCACAGCTTGCCCATGCTGTAAGTACAATACATTGACAAGAGAGGCACAGTCATAGACTTTCAGCAGTGGGTGAAACCAAACTAAATCATGCCCAAACCTTCAATCTGGATTTAAAAGCAGTTTTTACATGGCTTTCTGCAAGAGATGTCTCCCCAAATACATTATAGGAAGGATGCCACCTACCTATAAAAAGTTACATTGTATTGACTCTGAAAGTATTCCTGGTACATACCAGATACTCTTCTTTTTCAATAATTACTTTATTTTCCTCCTCCTTCTCATTTGGCATCTCTTGTGTCATATCATGCTCTTCCCCTTCATTTGGCATCTCTTTTGCCATATCACGCTCTTCATGTGTGTCATTGTTATCCACAGCTAAATCATCATCATCATCTTCTATCACATCTTCCAGGCTCCTGTCCCAAAGTACAGTAGCTCTTTTTCTGGCTACTTGAATTTTAGTGTCAGGATTATTTATGAGAGACACTTCTCTTGTAGACTTCTGGACAAACAGCTGCTCTTGGGGAGGATTAGAAGTGTCTAAAACACAAACCTGTTGAGGAAAAAAGATGATCAATTATTTGTTAGACACCGGTTTAGAGAATACTAAGCACTTATGAAGATGTCCTGCAGCTATGACTCTCACTTAGCATGCAATTGAGGACTACGTTTCATTCAGTTTAGCAGTGCCCTCTTGCAGTTGTCATAGCTGAAATTTTCTTCCACACTGCAAAACAGGATTACTTTCAGAGTGCAGAGAACAGGCATCATGCAGAAACTACACTGTTTTGAGACCTGCTGGGCTCTAATGGAGTGAAGCACTGGTGATTGGCTAGGTGGACAAAGCCACCTCAGAAGTGGAGTTGCTAATTCCTTTGTCATAGAAGAACTGCTGATACGTTACTGTGCCGAGAACAGCACTGGGAGACTCTCTCAGGAGCTTCAGAGGCACCTTGTCCCTTTTACAGGTCAGACTGCAGCTAGTGCTGGAGAGTAAGTAACTCCCCCAGAGACTGGAGGAATTCAAAGGAGCGGGGAGAGGAGGAGGAGAAGAGGAGATAGATGTACTTCCCACCACATGCTTGCTGAGAACAAATAGCTTTATCAATACGTGAACAGGATGTTTGCATTTAACATCCATATTTTAAAATTTCAATAGCAGGTCCAAGACACAAGCCATACGACATGTGAAATTTGGAATTTCTAGGGATTATGGTTCTCTAGGTGGAGAAGCTCGAGAGCATTATAATCACAACAGCAGTTTTTTGCAAAGACTCATTTTTAAAAGGCTTCCTTGCTAAAACTTTGAAGTACATCAACCATGAAATATGTTAGAACATTTAATTTGATCATGAGGCGTGATTAAAATTAGAGACTACATTTAAAAAAAAAGTCACTGAAGTGTGATGTAGGAGGGATTTTAGACTTGCTTTAAGTCCAAGTGTAAATTAATTTAGTAGTTCCACATCCGTATATCTCCATAATGTAACTTTGAAGATTTTAAAAATACAGCTACAAAGTTATAGTGCACTTACTTTTTGTGCAATTGCTGAGAATTTTAGCACGTTGAGTGTTTCATCATATGCAGCAGCACACTGGCTGATGTTTACTATCATATATACCTTCCCTTTCCCACTGAAAAAGCCTTGAAGGAAGTGGGTTAATTTACTTTCCCGAAATGGTATGTGTAGCTGTAGCCTAAAAACAATACCAAAGTTAGATACGTTGTAGTTCACTCAAAAAAGGGAAAAAAGCCTCAGCCATAACATTTCAATCTGCAATTTCTGGATTCTTTAATCAAACACTAAACAGACCACATTAGGGAGTTCTAGAAATTTAAGCATTAAAGATTTGTTAGAGGGATAGTAAGTACCACAGTTCTAAAGATTCTTTTTCATACAGGTACTTTTAATACTTCACATTACTGTAAAATTAGAGAAAATACTTGGTTTGCCTCATGTCCTTGACAGCACTTCATATTTAGTCAGTTTCACTGTTTCTCTGGTGTAGTCTGGGTTGTGTGGGACTCTCAGATAGTGGGTGGGTGTGTGCGTGCAGAGAATGAAGAGTGAGACTGTAGAATCACAAGAGTTGCAGGGATGCTCAGAAGCAGGTGTATAATCTGAAGCTAGTTTTTTTTGTAATTTTTAAAAATTGGCTAAACTCCTAATTGATGGTATTTAATGTATTATAAAAACAGTTGTTTCCTAAAGTGAAAAGTTACCCTGGGGAGAGCCACACGAAGCTTGTGCACCATTACTCCTTAGCTTGAGGATATATGGAGGCACTGAAGTTGTACACAGGCTTTGTGCTATCTCTCTATATAAAGAGAAAGTGGACTGAGGTAAAGCCATTTTGATGTGGTACATCCATTAATTATAGTCACAGTTGTCCAAGGGTAGCTGCTCTCTGCACTATCATAAGTTTGAAGGCTCCCTTTTACACTTGGAATTTGACCTATTAATATGTGCAGTCCTGCTTCCAATCCACCTTCCCTGTTGAAAACCTCGTGTTCTTCATCAGCCTGGCCTGTACCTTAACGCTAGTCCTGACATCCAATATCCAAGCACCAGCAGAAGAGACATGCTTCACAGACGAATGCACCAGCTGGGGAAAGCTTGGTTTACAAATAAGTCAGAGTCACTAGTCATAGAAGACTAAGCAAGTTTCAAAATATGTAGGAATTTGAACAATCAGAATGAACAGCAAAAGGTCTGAAAAGTGCAGTAACTGGTGCATTTTCAAAAACACACAGAGAATGGTTGTCTCAGACTTCCCAGAAATTTTGCATGTTTGGGATGAAGAGTCATGGGAAATTTATCAAATTGCTTCTTCTACCATAACTACAGTTAACGTTTGTGCTACATCATGTAGAAACACACTTTTACCTGTTCTATAAGGCCACAATAATTTAAGTCATAGCAGCACCTACTTTGACTGTTGACTGTTCTTGAGTGCATTGATGCATTTGCCTAAAATCAGTAGAGAAGTGTTAATATTCCCACTCTCTTTCAATCTATCACCTTCATTACGTGTTTTGGTACATCTTTCTGAGCCAGCAAGGTCACAGAGAGCCAATCTGAAAATACAGATTAATAGTAATTTCACTTTTCAGGTGTTTTGAATTCAGCAAAATTAGCGTTTGCTTTGAAATTAACACAATCACTTACTCACTGACTCGCGTTACATGCGGTGCTTCAGAATCTTCAACCTTTAACATTTTAATAGTGAATATGCTGTGACTAAAAGATAAAGATACAAATTTTTAAAAACTGGTGTAATTTCAACACTACTTACATTCAAAATATTTTCGTCTCTGTAATACCTATATGAAGATTTGAGTTTAGAGAATTTCACAATTGAAACGTAACTATAACATGAAAATTTGCCTTAACTCAACACCCTGAATGTGTGCTTAAAAAATTGTTCAACAGACAAAGTGGCAGACTATCTCCATACCCAAACAACCTCTTTGTTATTAGCAGCCCCAGGACTTTTCAAACCCCAAATGAGACTGGAAGATAAAGGTAAACAAAATTAACAGCTAAATGCCTTACCTTTAAGGAAGGCATTTCAGTAAAGGGTGTTTAATTCTTATGTAGGTCCATCTTTTTGGAAGATTTGAGCAAAAAAAAAAAAAAAAAAATGGCAGTTTTTGTTCACCATTAAAGTTGGTCAAATCCAGAGCCTAAAGGTCTAGACTCTCCCATCCACATACGCTCCATAGAGATTTTAACAATTGTCCAACAATTGTGTTCTACTACCCTATATCAAACAATACTAATTACAAAGGCTCTCTCACCTTCTACTGGAGTAAGTATTCAATTTCGTACAAGCAATACTCTGGTGCTTCAATCCTAGCTTCAGAAGTTTAAAAGCTTCTTTTGAATCAGAAATCTGAATCCACTGCAGATCTTAAGAGGAAACACCAAGATTACTTTGAAAATTTCATCTCTAATGGGCTATACATTATACAATTCATATTTCTAGTGCTAATCAAGAGTAATACATTTATCTAGACTGTCTCTGCTTTGGCATACCCTCTTAAGTGCAATTCCCATTCTTACAACTCTTTATGATGAATGGAACTAATTTTATTGAAAAAGGTCATTGATTGGTATTTTGAGTCTACGAAATAATAAAAGCCATATTGATAAACACAACAGTTTGTACCTGAAACTGCCAAAAGTGAACGTCAAGCAATATTAAGATTTTAACTTTTTTTTTTTTTTTTTTTTTTAAACTAAAAGCATGGAAAAACACAATAAAATTAGTCAGTGTCAAATCTCAAAGTAATGCTGGACTGTGACAAAAATAAAAGATTAGTTTTGGGTTTTTTTTTCCTCTTTTTGTTTTGTATATGCAGCATTGTATTTTTGAGATTGTCCAGTGCTCAGTGTAATGGTACGTACTAAGACATGGCTTTAAGACTTGCTTTCTTATCCTACATAAAATACATGTTTAGAATCTCTATAGGTAAGAAGCAGCGAGTGGTGTGTACACCAATTTAACAGGCTTTTTAAGGTCGGACTACACTGCAATTAGGCACCTGCAGCTGGCCTTTGCCAGCTGACTCCAACTGAGGGGGCTTGGACTAAGGGTCTGTTTAACTGCATTATAGACATTTGGACGGATCCTCCCACCTTGCAGGGGCCTAGTCTAGGCTCCAGCTGCAGCCCGAACATCTACACTGTAGTTAAACAGCCTCTAAGCCTGAGTCAGCTAGCATGGGTCCAGCCAGGGGGTTTTAATTGCAGTGTAGACAGTCAGGGCTGAATCTATGCCTTGCAAAGGGGATGACAAAAGCATAAACCAGCATAAAGCAGGCCCCATACCCACAAATCAGCCTTATTGGCCTTCTAAACTGGACTTGTTTAGGTCTATTGCCGGTATAAAGGTCTCAAAACTTATGCTGGGGTGGAAACAGGCAAGTCAGATTCTACAAGGGCTTGCTCATTAATAATATTTCAACCTAGTTGAGGCCAGGTGGAATTCTGTCTACAGTTAGTCAAGAAAAAAATCTCCCACAAAAAGGGAGCTATCATAATAGTGAGTCTGAGCTTTCACCAGATAGAGATACTACATGGCAAGATACTCTTCCTATACTTATCAAAAAACAGAACAGTCTTTGTAACTGTTTTGTTAAAAACAATAGACTATGTAAAACCAAACCAATTTTTTTCTGTTTTGTTTCCAGTATTCATGGTAGTAGGAAAAAATTTGACTTGGGGAAAGTTTTCTAAAAGAAAGAGTTAGGGAAGGGGATATATACTCTGGAAATGAGGGCAACATTGTAGAAGACCTCTGAATAAAGTGCATGTATATGTAAATATACATGATCACTTTAAATGTGGAGTAGAAGAGAGCATGAAAGCTGTGAAAAGTTGCCATTTTCAGAACAGATTCCTCACACTTAATATGCAAGTTAAAAGACATTCCTATCCTACTACAAAGTTCATTCACATTCTTTAAGACTGACAACAGGATGAGTGCACCTGAAATTCAAACAAGTTTTGCTTGTTATAACAATAAGTTATATTTTAGTTACCTTTTACATAAGAGCAGCCTTTGATGTCTTGAGCAAGACGTAGCACCCTCCTTTTCTTGTCATTTGACATTGGGAGCAATAAGTCATAAATGGACTCATTGTAAATCTCACAAAAGGAAACCCAAACAGAAAATTTTGTGTAGCTTGCCATACTCATGTTAGATTGGTCAAGTTCTTTTATGGGTTCTTCCAAGTCTGCCAATACATTTACTGAGTTATACAAATCTTCTACTAAAATGAAGCCTTTAAAGCAACATAACTAGCATTAAAAGTTAATTATAATTATCTTTCAACATAGAAATGACAAATTATATATTACAGAACATGAACTTGGATTCAGATCAGACTACTTGATGAGAGTAAGACGCTTTTGTGATCAATAATCCACTAACATTTTTTGATCAACTGGGAATCTGACTAGTTGCAATAATTCTCATAAATATAATGCATTTCTCCTGCTCTCCTTCAGCAGCAGTAATTGGGTTAAAACCAAGTTTTAAACAAGTTTTATTACATAACTGAACTTTCTCAAAGACTAGCATCTTTAGAACACGTTTGTCAATTTAACATTACTTTTAAATTTCCCTTTTAAAAAACCATTGAGAATATTATTTGACATATCTATGAGGTCTATCTGGTTCTCTCCCATACGGGAAGTTTACTAGTTATAATTAAGTGCTTATAAAAGTTGTCAGGATGATAGCACTAGAGACACCACTATCAGCAGGGCAAGTTCCTCCTGCCACAGCCAGTCCTACTTTGCAATCTACCTTAATTCTGACCTAGCTGAGTACTTCAGTCTACATACTGAATCTTTGGTCTCTCTGCCAAGGCTGAAATGGTTTGTGTCATGAAACCCATCCACAAGGAATGGTATACAGACCAATTTGTTTCACACAGTCCAATCAACAGCTGTCAAATGACACTTTCAACTACTAGAAACCTGGGATCAAACTGAATTATTCATCTAGAGAACGGCCCTCAGCCTCTTGAAGAGAAAGAGGGTGAGGAGAGAACTAAGTGGTTTTAATTTAGAACATACCTTCAGATGATTCTGAAGTTTTGCTGTGATTGTTTATGCTGTTTTGAGAATCTCCCTATAAAACAAGGATACAAGAAGGAACAAAGATGGATTTTAAAATACACTGTCTTTGTTATGTCAAGGTCAACATAATATTAGGTATTTAAATCCAATCAGTTTTGTAACATAATATTTCTGCTCTACAAAAGGCCAATCATTTGTAGCAATGATACACCACCATAAGCTTATTGACCCAATGAAGTTTCCAGTGGCTGTTAACGTCACAGGACTAGAAATCAGCATATCCAAATTTCTAATGAGCTGCACTTCAAATTAATAAACTTGGAACAGCAGCAAAACTAGAATGCTTACTTAAAGGGTTTAATGAAATGGCTGTATCACCAAATATGCTGCTAAGAGACCACACTAACGTCTGCTTCAAGCTGAAATAAAAATGTAAGATTCCAAAAACTATGGGGTATCATTTTCTGCTAAACCTATATTTGTAAATCAAAGGAAAAAGAATTCATAATACTAATACTTTTAAGTTTTTGTATATTTCCAATATCCATTTTTGTAAAAGTAGCAAACATAGTATGGCTACAGAAATGGAATTTATCTACCAAGAACTATAATCTTAAATACAGTGTACCTACAAAGGAAAGCATCATAGATTAAAAGTGAGGTTCTTTATATGGAAAGAATACCCACAATAAACAAAATCCCACCAAATGATTCATGCAACAGATACAGAAGCCAAATGGTTGTGTCTCAAACTTCAAAGAGGATTTCTAACTTCATACACACAGAGCAATATCCTAGCCCCACTGACATAAATGGGAGTTTTTCCCTTGACTTTTATGAGGCCAGGATTTCAACCCCTGAGCGTAGATTATAAACCATCTATCCCCAGGGTAGTCTATCAATCTGTGATCAGTACTTTCCTCTATCCTATTAACTCCTCCCCCACCCAGATTCAAAACAAAACCAAAAATGTACTTTTCTAGTCTTTAAAAAATTTTCGATGCGAACTCTAACATGTCTTTAAAATTCAGTTCCAGATTTCTATACTATATATATTTTCTGATATCTTGAGAGTAGTTCTCTCTTCTTAGTAAAAGCTCTGAGGCAGTAGATTTTGTTTAAATTATGTAGATTTTTCATTTAGCTTATACAATATAGTCTACACAATCTCTTAATTTATTAAAAAAAATCTACTAAATCTATTAAATACTGTCTCCAAATTGTAATGGCTGTGCTCCAAAGCATTTTTGATTAATAGATGTAATTTTACATTTTCCTTTACTCTGCCATTACACAGGAACTTTACATTATATCAGACATTACTGTACATTTCACAAAGGCTCAATCATCATACATAGGGTACAAAAAAGTAGTTTAATTAAACCTGGGAATTTAAATCCACCATCTGAGCCAAATGGCTTGCTATCAATAGACATCATACTGGCCAACCCTGAGGCATAGTGGAGGAAACAAAAAACCCTCAGCATTTGAATCAAGTTCCCTTGATTGGTAGCTGTCAGAAACATATCATTTAAGGGATTGAGGGAGGAATAGTTGTAGTAAGGAAACAGTTTCACTTCTAACTTTGAGTCTCTCTTCCAGCCAACTACAGCCATCCTCACCAGAAAAATCACAACAGTGCTGAAGAGGTGACAGGGTGCCCACAAGAATGGAATGAAGATCAGAAAGAATGTTAAGTTACACAATATTTTTCATATTGCCCCAGCATTAGTTATCTGAGTTTGAGATTGTGTTCTCCTAGACAAAGTATCACTGCATGAAACAAAAAAAAAAAAAAAAAGTGACTTCAAATATTATAAAAAGTAGTTAGCACATACAAAACTGAAGAGATCGAGTAAATGTTCATTTTAAGTTTTCATAGGGAAAATGTTGCCTGACAGTATCAAGTGTCATGGCTCAGAAAGTCAGTCAATTTTAGGTGGTAAATCCCAGATCCTGTTAAAATTTAATCCAGTATCATAAAGGAAAGACACTGAAGGAGGAAAAGAGCAAAAAAGAAAAATGCAGCAGTCTGTCTGTAAATTTCAGTTGAATTCCTGAAACTACAGCACAAGCACACAGATCAGTTAGCTATTCCTGATTTTACTCTTCTTGCTTTGGAAAGAGCTCTGGCAAAATTTAATTTATTGCTGTCATCAGGAGACAAATACTGCATCTGAATGGGACTGCTCGTTAGTTTGCCAAGCTGATGACAGCAGAGGATGCAAGGTTAGACTTGCCTTGCCCAGCTATACCAAATTCTTGTGCGTTTTTGTACCTCCTGTATAAGAGAGGAAGAATTATGGAGGGAACAGGAACCTTTCATTCTCATCTTAGGACACACTTATGGAAGTTGGATCGGTCGGATTCTCTTTTTTCCAGATTTGGTTTGACCAGAGTATCTGTCATGATCAGGAAAAAGAGACCCTAAATCTATTGGTCCCAGCATGATGATGGCTGTAACCATAATGGTTCAATGCGGTGTTGATGAAGCTGCAGTCTATCTGCCACTATGTAAATTGCCAACCACTCCCCATTGAAGAATTGTCTAAAAAGTGGTAGTAGCCTTGTATAAGAATCATGTAACTGAAACAAGCTTCTGGGGAATCTATGTGCTGGTACTTTCTTTTAATTTAAGATTCTTGCCTGTAATCATCCAATCAATGGTTTAATTTAAACATCTTTGACTATTTTCTGTGCTCTTTACACAAAGGTTTGTAATCATGTTTGAAAAGAGATTTAACTGTCATCTTTCCTCCTTTTGGGAAACTTTGATTTTATCCCAAGTTGAAGTTTGCTACAATAGATGGGCTCCACCCTTCCGAAAGCACAACTACTAGAACAACTTCCAGGCTCTCTCTAGGTATTTGTGTTAATTTTCAATCTGCTTTTAAAGAAGGGACTATGTAGAAAGGGTTGTCCTAATTTTCCACTCCCTGTTCATTTTTATTTGCAATGCCCATACATATCAGAATTTTGTTTCTATATCATGACAGATCCATTTAAATTTAGTCACTCAGCTATTTGATGTTTACAGAAGATTAGATGCCTCTGAACTTCAGCATTTCTGAGGAGTATTTTTTCCCCTCACCAAGACACAAGAACACAGTAATGCTTCAGCATACTGCAGAGCAGAACGGCAGGAATAATTAGATGAAGCTCCATCGGAAAACTCATTTCAAACCACTCTTTACACTTCACCCCTGTTTTCCTAAAGCCCCATTTTCCTTTTAATTTCTACAAGTTTCCACATCCAAACATTTAGTCACAGCCATGCTTCACTGCTACTTCACCTTATTTTCATGAAAATATGATCAGTCTTACAAACTCAGTAAGTCAGTATT
This sequence comes from Mesoclemmys tuberculata, assembly GCA_007922155.1. Taxonomy (NCBI): domain Eukaryota; kingdom Metazoa; phylum Chordata; order Testudines; family Chelidae; genus Mesoclemmys; species Mesoclemmys tuberculata. The sequence continues at coordinate 33,718,626 of ML675609.1, read as the reverse complement.
TTAAAAAAAAAAAAAAAAAGAGAGACCATGCGCACGCACGCACACTGTGTGCTAGACATTGTCATACCTCTTTCATTAGATGGAGTACTGAATTTTTAACAGCAATTTCTTCTCTCACTTGTTCTTTAGTCAGCCTTATATAATCTCTACATCGAAGGGGTTTGAAATCCATCTCTGTGTACAGTTTGCCATGAATGCTTTTGAACAACATATCCATGGTTCTTGGCAGAATACCAACATCATCTTCTGTCCCTGTAATCAAGATACAAGAGCTATATCAAGGCCCTGTATACTCTTGCCAGTTAAAAAAAAAAAAAAAAAAAAAAAAAAAAGAAATTAGAACTCTCATCTTTCCCTGCAAGCAGTAAAAAGGAAGTAGGGGTCACTTCCCCTCATATGCCATCATGGTTACAGGGCAAGCTGCACTTTAGATGCCTTTGTAGTCCCTCAAGTGCATCCCTCAAGTGAGAGGGCAGAAGCGCACAGTTCAACCTTGGTTGGACTATTTAAGTTGCTGCCTCCCTAGTTTCCAACTGTGGGAAACCAACAGGTCCAACTGTATTTGGCACATGGAAGAAAGGTCCCTCCAGCAAACTATGACCAGTGACTAATTAACGTGACTCAAGCAGCTGTTTCAAAATACAAATGTACACTGATCCACCCAAAGATATACAAATCTGAGAAAAGGGTTAAGACAACAAAAGCTTTTATGCATCTGATCTTACCTACACTGTATCCTTTCTTTGCTAGGATAGGAAAGTTCCATTTAAACCAGATCCCCCGGCCTCCCTCCCCCAGCCAGGGACAGACTGCCCTCCTGCATTCTCTGCCTCTGTATCGCACTGGCAGCATATATGCTCCAACAGCTGCTGGCAACTCCCATCCCTGAGAATTTTTAACTGTTTATGGCCCTTTTGATCTTTAGACTCTGGCACTGATATTATAACTGTGCAACTTTTTGCTGGTGCCTGGGAAGAGCCTCTTCCCACTTCGTTACCCATCCATTATTCCCTTGAAGTTGTTTACCCTGACATCTTCTCTCTAACTATTATTTTGTTTCCTGCTTGCTTTTCCTAACCATGTCTTTTAAATTCAAGTGGGTAGTCAGCCAGAATCAAGCAGATAAACCAAAGTTTCATATAATTACAGATATTTCCCTGGTTCTCTACATGTGCCTTGGGCATGAGCATTCAGTGCTTAGAGGGGATGGTCAATTAGTCGAAGCAGACCAAAAGGTGGGAAATTATATTGACAATACTTGAAGGGGGAAAATAAGAACACGGCATTAAGCTATTAAATTTAGAAGGACAGCTCAGGTCATAGCATCTTACAATCTCTTACCTGCCCAAGGAGGGAGGCTTACCCACTACAAACTCTCTTGCAGTACATTTATTAAGGGTCACATACAAAGGTGGAGTGTCGTGCCTCCAGATAGGAAGATAAACAAGTGATCTCATTTAAGTCTCAAAACTGTAGCACTATGTCAGCATGACTGAGGGAGTCTTTGCTCAGGAGAGTCTGACTAGAGCAGAACGCATGGATCCATGTGTGCTGACAAAAGCAATCTAGAAGACGACATTTTACTCCACTATGGTTTCTCACCCCCCTCTCTTTCATGAGTGCCTTCCATTCACGACCAGTGACTAATAGTCACTCTGTTGTGTTTTAAAATTATTTTAACTCTCCATGTTAAATAAACTTTTATTTTAATATATAAAGTGCAGTATTACCCTAGCAACTGTGTCTTTGGTACTGACAGCCAAACCAAATGTAAAGTAGTAGTAATGATACAAAGATGCTATTTTGGGGCTACTGTTCATTGGGACATTGTGAAGGAGTGACTGCCTGTAGGAATATCATTTACTTGATATCTAGCCAGTTTAAAAAAAAAAGTTACAGTATCTGTCCCCATTCTCCACCCCCACTACTATGTTTTTACAGGATTTTTTTAAGATGGAATTATCCCCTTGTTGCTGTTGGAAAGACCCTCACAAACACCAGTAGAAACTGGCTAACTACAGGGAGGGGAGCCATTAATATGACTATACAGAAAGTACTATCAAATGCACTAAGTCAACATTTTGAAAAGAAAAATGCTTTTCTCCAATTCTTGTTACTTGTAAAACTAGTAAGTGAGAAAAGTGATTTAAATTTAGTGTACCTTTAGTATTGCCTGACAGTCTCTCATACTTCACTGCTTTGAATTGAGAGCTTTGCTATATTTCACAGCTTTAAAAAAAGCTAAACAAAAAGACAAACCAACAAACCATGCAACACCACCCCACACGCCACAGAAGTTAATACTGCTAAATTTTCTTTAACTTTCAGGTAATCTATTTGAGATTAGAAATCCTGAATCTATTGTTATATATTTGAGAAGAGCAATTCCTGAGATTAATGACCAACTGGAAGAGTTGCCAGTGCTTATTAACCATAACCCATCACCAGTTCTTCAGGAAGCAACCCATAAAAAGGTTACCACCACTAATAAAGCAATTGATTAATTGTTTCGATAAAAATCAATTCCACATAGCTCAATCAGAATAGTGTTGTCACTCTGCCTGGTATTTCTAGATAATTAATATTTAATACAGCAGCTACAGTTGTTTTGTTAATTATGATCTATGACCGAAATCATACAAGGATAGTTATGGTCTATCTTCCATCCACTTACAGGAAAAGATCTAGAACTAAAGGAAGGGTGACATCTGCTGGTTTGCAGTGATGATGATTAACAGTACAAAAATACTGCATTGTTGGAGCAGGATGGATTGATTTGAAGTCTATGCAATTTAAATCACCAAGTGGAAAGCCTCAATTTAAATAATAAGTTTTAATCATCTTTCCCATTTGTACTGCAGTTATTTTCTAAAGAAAGGTGGTCATTGGTTATTATAACATTAAAAACAGATTGATTCACAAATAAATAGAGCCTTTACAGAGATTTGGTACATCTTTTTGCTACCTAGGAGGGTAAACTATATACATTATAAAGCTTAATATTTTCAGATTCTTATTAGTTGTACATATTTAGAATATTAGAAAATAGTAAATAATATATTGCTTATTTACTAGATAATTAACTTTATACTCATGATTTGTGTTAAACCACTTTAATTAAATTCCAATTGACATCCTAAACAAAACAGCATATAAAATTGTTTATTAAACAAAACAAACATTTTGGATACACAAACTTCTCATCGAGACATGTTTCACATTTCACATTCAAATTTATTGGAAATTTACATTTAATCCCCCTAATGATAGTCAGTGAATTAAACTAAATGCCAGGTTAGCTGGGATTTTTTTCCAATATGTCTAAGTGAAAGTGGCTGGAGCTAAAAAAACTCTATTGTTTAAACAAAATTTTCACAAATCCAGTTAAAAACTGGGTTTTTTAACATCTGTTTTAATCCATCCTGCATTAAAAAAAAAGTGTTCTTGCCAATAACCTAAGCATTCAAATTGTCACAAGCAGCTACATACATCCAAAACAGGTGTGCAAACAAGTTTCAGAACCCATCTGTTATCTAACCATTATGATCAATTAAAGGTTTTATTCTAAGTTAATGTTTCCAAGAACAGTAGGGTTTACAAGACAAGAACAAGAGGTATCCGGGCGGGGGTACGGGCTATCGGTGGGTACAGAGTCTTTGGGGGTCGGGGAGCAGAACGAGGTCATAGCCTGAGGGGTCCCGGATGGGGTGAGGAGCGGGGGTTTAAAGTGCAGGAGACAAAACGGTGATGGGGGAGGGGTTAACTTTCTACAGATACTTAGTCGTCTAAGTTTGTTAGCAGATGGCTGATAGATGTTTTGAGTTCTAGTTGCTCCTTTACTTTATGAGGAGATGCACCACTCACAGTTTACCTTGGGTACTGCCTGTTTATATTATGAATTATGTACATATGCCTTTCTTCCTTAAAAAGAAGCAGTTTTGTTGGTTTCACCAGTTTTTAGTTGTTTTATTGTATAAGCAAGGTCTGAATGGCACTCTCCCTACTCAGCAGCTGAAAGAGGGGCATGTTATTTGCATGAGTACAATTAAGTACTCGGCATAGTGCATAATCACACGAGGTGTTGAACATGATGGGAAACGTTCAATGTGTCTGGTGGTATTGTGTTACAAGTCACTTTTGTGTTAACTGCAGGGGTAATGAAATGTTGTCCTTTGATTGCATGAACAAATGGCATCAGATCTGTGTTTAGCCTGTTCTGATTTAAAAAAAAAAAAAAAAAAAAAAATTCACTCTCACCCAAACAGAGCCCAAAAAGGGTGGTGGACAGATGTTTCAGCAGAGGAGAGGGAACGATGAGAAGTTTCCTATTGAGATTGAACTAATCCTGGTAAAGGGCTACTCTCAGGCATGGCTTGAGGATCTCTTCCCACTGGTAAATGGTAGAATTAATTATTATTCCTCTTGGAGTCTTTTGTTTGTTGAAAGAAGGGAGGTCGCTTCTGTGTCAGCAGAAGATTTTCCCATCAGCTGAAATTCACTAAGAGCTCAATCACTAGAGAGACTGGGAAACTTGACTAACAACCACCAGAAAGTGACAGCAGTAGGCAGCACTCGCAGACGGTGGGATTGGTCAGCACCAGAAGATGGCAGGAGCAACAGCGAACAAGACGGTGGGAATTGGTTGTTGCCAGTAGACAGTGGGAGCCAGGAGTGGTCAGTGCCTGCAGATGCCAGGATTGGTTAACATCTGTAGACAGAAGGGGGTCCAGCAGACAGTGAGAGCCAGCAGCTGGGACTCAGTGAGGCCCAGAGGTGCAGAAGGCAGTAGCAGAAGAGGCCTGGTCAAGCCTGCATCTGGCAGGAGCTTGAAGAGTGGGACTGGCTAAGCCCCAGGTAAGAGATGGGCATTGCAACTACAATGAGCAGTACAGGTGAAAGCAAGAAGGGAGAGGCGAAGGACATGCCCCATACTCTGGGATGGGTTTGACTCATTGAGTTCATGAATTCTGTTTGCACTGTTTCCCAAACCAGTGTTGTGTTACTTCCCTTCTGTTATTAAAAGGTTTACTTTCTACACTCAGACTCTGCTTGCAAGAGGTGGAGTATTGCCCTGTGGGGCACCCAAGGGACAGTGTGAGATTTCCCAGGTGACTGGGTGGGGGCTCGAGCCAGTTTGGTGTGATATCATTGACAGCAACCCCTAGATACTTGCTGCTGCCAACTGTCTGGCAGAAGGGTTACAATTGTATATTCAAAGAGAGCTGCAAAGTCCAAAATGTGTGTGTAATGGAGGAAAGCTTATATACAGGACAAAGAAAAAAAAAACAAAAAACAAAAACCACAGGCACTTGAATAGCTGCATCTGGCCAACATCAGAAGCCTCCAGACAATTTTTGTTTGTTTGTTTTTTTGGGTAATTTTACAGTTCAAGAAAATTAATGTTACCTTGGAACGTGTAGGTTTTTCCAGCATTTGTCACACCATATGTGAAAATAAGACGATTGTGTCCCTCCAGGAAGTCTTGTACTGGTTGTTTCACAGTACCGTCGAAGAACTCTTCCTGAGTTGTTTCAGGTCCAAATACCTAAGCATTAGAAAGAGGCAGTTTACCAGCTTCAATTGTTCTAAAAGAACTATTTGGGGGATAAGGGGAGAAGAGAGCAGTTTACATATAGGAACTTTTCATAATTTAAATGTATAAAATAATTTCCAGATTTAAAATAATTTTTTTTAAAAAGCCTCAAAACAACTTGTTTAGAGTAGGTTTCCACATTGTGAAATGAAATTGCTGTCTCAAGTATTATCTGCTTACTCGTGAAAAAGTGAATTTCTGCACCATCTGACCTATGTTTTTTTCACTCAGCCGACCGATCATGGAATTCTTAGGGCCTTTCAATATAATGCTAGTTGAGTCTTGAATAGAAACACAGTCCTATAAAGGGGAAAAAAAAGTGCAGGGAGGGTTAAGCTTAGAAGAAAAATTGTACATTTGCATGTTAACTAAAAAAGTTTTGTAAAGCTTAAAAACGTTCTTTTTATGTAGAAAGAGCCACACCTGAGATTCATTTTCTTTTTCAGATGTTGTAAAAGGCCTAATACGAAGGCAAACTTGCACATGCTCCTTGGATTCCAAACTATTCCTCTTAAAAAAAAAAAATTTAAATAAATAGCATTGCACATATTTATAGTTTTACAATTAACATAGTAAGATATTAAAGGCTAATTATCTCAGGTCACCCCATCACCACACAGCCCCCCCCCCATTATAATTAATCAGTTCACTGCTGCAAATGGTTTGGCCCTTCCAGAAATAGACCGTAACCATACACAATTTTTAAAATGACTTATGACATATAAATATACGCTATTTTAGGACAACTAGTAATTGAAAATAAAAGTCACCACAATACCCATTGTACTCCTTTGTATCTGGGAATTAATTTCTGCATTACTAGGGGCAGGTCAGCAATGACCGCAGATTTTTGCTAACATTTATTGCCATTGTTTATGCTTATAAGTACACAGCAAAAAAGATGCTGTCACTTACATACAGTGTCACAAAGTAGAACTTAAGATGAAAACAGGTAGGTCACAGGCAATATACAAGTACAGATAACATCTCTGAATTTCCCTGCCCCTGATGACAGAAGCTAACCTCTTACAATTGTGTAGTTTTTTGATAAACACACAATACTCTGAAAGGACTATCAAGACACAAATACAGGAATTCATTACTATAGCATCTAGTTTAAAACATTTCCCTCTTATTTATACAGAGCTATAGATATGCTTGTGGCTTTATCGTTAAAAGTAACAGGCCCTATAGATGCTTCACAATTTAAGTCATTTACATTTTAAAATGAACAAAGTAGACTGTTTAACGTTCTGACCTGGCTTATATCCAAGCTTGAAGATACCAGAGAAAATTCATCTGAAAGGTCTGCTTTAAGATCCTCAACATTTACTGGCCCAATTCTTGGAGGTAGCTCAACACTAGCAATATAGGATGGTCTCACAATTGCTGCTTTATCCAAAACTGGTTCCATCCTGCAAAAATAAAGCCAACTAATTAAGCAGTATGGCATGCCTGGACGGGGGCAGTCAACATAATACAAGTTTATATTTTCATGGTTGTTTATTTATTTTCAAGCCTTATACATAAAGAGTTTCCAACAACAGGCTGGAGCAAAAAAACAAAATTACTGACTCATTCCAAGAAGTGCACACAACTTTCTGGTATTAGCTAATCAGGATATCCAAACTGGAAGGATGAAAGGAGAGCATTCAAAAGAATACAAAACCTTAAACAGCAGTGCTACCACCCACCTTCAAGTGGGTAAGTATAATGAAACTAGCAAAAGACAAACTAAAAAAAAAAATGTAGATACATCAGAAACAGTAAACCTGCTAAACAGTAGGTGGGGCCACTGGATGATTGAGCTGCTAAAGGAGCACTGAAGGAAGACAAAGCTATTGTGAAGAAGCTAAATTAAATTCTTTGCATCACTCTTCACTGCAGAGGAGGATGTGAGGGAGCAATAGTAATCGGATGAAATATAATAGTGAAAAGTGCAAGGTC
>ML675609.1:33683797-33710686 GCA_007922155.1 Mesoclemmys tuberculata | reverse complement strand
CTATGAGTCTATGAGATTCCCACACCTGCCCGTGTAAATAGAGGTGGTTTTGGAACAAACTGATAAACAGTTATAAGTCACCAGGACCAGATGGCATTCACAGAAGAGTTCTGAAGAAACTCAGATATGAGGTTGCAGTATTACTAACTATGATATGTAGCCTATCACCTAAATCATCTTCTGTACCAGATGAGTGGAGGATCACTAATGTAACACCAACTTTAAAAAAAAAAATCTCAAGAGGTGATCCTTGCAATTACAGACCAAAAGTACAGTACTAGGCAAATTGGTTGAAACCTATAGTAAAGAGCAGAATTACCAATCATGCCTAACCAATCTATTAGAATTCTTTGAGGAGGGGGGAAAAAAACATTAGGACAAAGGTGATCCAGTAGATATAATGTACTTGGATTTTCAGAAAGCCTTTGACAAGGTCCCTCAACAAAGGCTTTTAAGCAAAGTAAGCTGTCATGGGTTAAGAAGGAAGATCCTCTCCTGGTTCAGCAACTGGTTAAAAACACTGGAAACAAAGGAAAGGAATAAATAGCCAGTTTTCAGGATGGACAGAGATAAATAGCAGTGGAACCCGTATTGGGACAAGTGCTGTTCAACATATTCATAAGTCATCTAGAAAAAGGGGCAAAGGGTGAGGTGGCAAAATTTGCAGATGATGCTAAATTACTCAAAATAGTTAAGTCCAAAAGATGATGGCAAAGAGTTACTAAGGGATCTCACAAAACTAGGTGACTGGCCAATAAAATGGCAGATGAAATTAAATGCAAAGTAAATGCACATCAGATAAATGCAAAGTAATGCACATTGGAAAAACGTAATCCCTACTATACATAGGAAGTGATGGGGTCTAAATTAGCTGTTACCACTCAAGGAAGATCTTGGAATCATTGTGGATAGTTCTCTGAAAACATCTGCTCAATGTGCAGGAGCAGTCAAAAAAGCTAACAGAATGTTAGGAACCATCAGAAAAGGGATTGTCTTCTTATCTAAGTATAATGCCACTATATAAACCCATAGTATGCCAACACCTTGAATACGGTAAGCAGTTCTGGTCATCCATCTCAAAGAAGATATAATAGGAAAAGGTACAGAGAAGGGCAACAAAAATGATTAGGAGCATGAAACAGTTTCAGTAGGAGGACAGATTTATAAAAGACTGGGACTATTCAGCTTGGAAAAAGAGATGATTAAGGGGGGATATGATAGAGGTCTATAACACCAGAATGGTGTGGAGGAAGTGGGGTAAATAACATTTCCTTATTTTTCCCATAACAAGAACTAGTAGTCACACAACAAATTAACAGACAGCAGAGTTAAAACAAACAAAAGCAAGTTCTTCTTCACACAACACAGTCAACCTGTAGAACTCATTTGCAGTGGATGCTGTGAAGGCCAAAAACATAACTGAGTTCAAAAGATAAATTAGATAAGGTCATGGAGAACAGGTCCATCAATGGCTATTAGCCAAGATGATCAGAAAGACAACTCCATGCTCGGGGTGTCCTAAGCCTCTAACTGGCAAAAGCTGGGACTGGATGACAGGTTGGATCACTTCATAATTGCCCTGTTCTGTTCATTCCCACTGAAGAACCTGGCACTAGCCACTGACAGAAGATAGGATACTGGGCTAGGTGGGCCTCTGGTCTGACCCAATATGGCTATTCTTAAGTTGTAGAATAGTTATCAATTTCTACATATATACAAATCCTGAAAAACTTCCAGAATCTCAGTGTGACACTGCTCAAAAATCAGACAAATGTCCCCTCAAGATGATTCTGTCGCTTCAGAGGTCAACTACCAAGTACAAATCAGAGCAGTTTTAACCCTGGTGTATACTAAATTCCACAGTCAAGTGTAGAATCAAGTGGCTACTACTTTGGCCTGCTTGGCACTTAGAATTTGTATCACTGAGAGGCATGCAAAATTCATACCACTGGGTGCCAAAGTTCTGTTGACTAGCTATATCTACACTGGGGGGTTAGGTTGGCTTTAGAATTCTTCTGTTGACCTTGCTACTGATGCTCAGGAAGGTGAATTACCTATATCAGTGGAAAAGCCCCTTTGTGATGGTGTTCAGGGTGCAATCCAAGCCAATGAAGGGTTGCATCATGTGCCTTGAAACTCTGGGTGCCTTACGATGCTTTAGCTCGGAGCCTGGGATGTTCACACCCAGCTTCCAAGCATGCAGTCACACTCTCTAAAGTGTCTGTGTGCTATACAGCCTCAGTTCAGGAGCTCTGATCCCAGCAGTCTGTCTATACCACCACCTTGGTTACTACTTGCATGGTGAACCCGACGCATTCCCAGTCCTGAATTTTCCCAAAATGATGTGCTCTGTAGTGCCCAGACCTCTCCTGGACAGTTCAGAGAAATGAAGTTTATTTGTTCCTCTAAAACACCAAAACCCACCAGCTTACCACATTAACTCCAGTTAAACATTCACTTTAATTCAAGCAGTACTGGTGGTTTAGATTATTAATAAACAAATGTATTAAGACGACAGGATTTTAAATGAGTTCAAGTATAAGACAAAGTTAGAAAGGGTTACAAGCAAATAAAAGTGAAAAGGTATCTAAAACTTAATCTAGCAGAGCACAGTTACTGTTCACCAGCTAGAAGACTCAGACTTTAAGGTCAGAAGGGACCATCATGATCTAGTCTTATCTTCTGCACATCATAAGCCCCAGAATCTCACCCTCCCACTCCTGCAATAGGCCCACAAACTCTAGCTGAGTTATTCAAGTCCTCAGATCTTGATTTAAAGACTTCAATTTACAAAGAATTCACCATTTTCTCTAATTCAAACCACCAAGTGACTCATGCTTCACACTGCCAAAGAAAGCAAAATACCCACTGGGTCTCTGCCAATCTGACTTGCAGGAAAATTCCTTCTTGAACCCAAATATGGTAAGTTACCCAGAGGCTTAGGATCGGAGACCCACCAGCCAGACACCTGGGAAAGAATTCTCTGTAGTAACTCAGAGCCCTCCCCATTAGTGTTTCATCTCCAGTGAGTGGAGAGATTTGCTACTAGCAGTCACTGATAGGCCATACACCATTGAAAAAGTCTCATCATATCACCCTCTTCATAAACTTATCAAGGTTCATCTTTTAGTTAGGTTTTTTGCCCCCACTGCTCCCCATGGAAGGCTGTTCTAGGGCTTCACTCTTCTGATGGTTAGAAACTTTAATCTAATTTCAAGCCTACATTTGTTGATGGCCAATTTATAGCCATTTGTTCTCATGCCAACATTGGCGCTTAACTTAAATAACGCCTCTTCCTCTGGTGTTTAGCCCCTGATGTATTTATATACAGCAAATCATATGTCCCCTCAGTCTTCATTTGGTTAGGTGAAGCATGTCATGCCCCTTAAGTCTCCTCTTTTAAAGCAGGTTCACCATTCATCAGATTATCCTAGTAACCCTTCTCTGTTTGAATTCATCTTTCTTAAAGATGGAAGACCAAAACTACAGTATTCCAGAGGAGGTCTCATCAGTGCCTTGTATAATGGCACTAGCACTTCCCTATCTCTATTGGAAATACAATCCTAGGATGCATTTGATAAGGTATTCGCCTTTTTCACAGCTGTATCACATTGGCAGCTCATAGTCATCCTGTGATCAACCAATATACTCAAGTCTTTCTCCTTTTCTGTAGCTTCCAGCTGATACATCCTCACCTTAGACACTAACAAAAATTTTTTTTGCTAGTCCTTAAGTGAATAACCTTGCACTCGATACTATTAAATTTCATCCTATTTCTATTACTCCAGTGTTCGGATCATGTAGATCTTCTTGCATGATATTCTGGTCATCCTCCATATTGGCAATACCTCCCAACTGTGTGTCATCTGCAAATGTTATCATCACAATCCCACTTTTTGTGCCAGGGTCATGAATGAAAATGTTAAATAAGATTGATCCCAAGACCAATCCTTGAGGAACTTCACTAGTAACCTCACTCAGCCTGACAGTTCACCTTTTAGTATGACACATTGTAGTTGCCCCTTTAATCAGTTTCATCTTTCAATTCTTGAAATAATTCCCATCTTCTTCAATTTAGCTAATAATTTCCCATATTGCATTAAATGTCTTACTGAAATCCAGGTAGATTAGATCTTCTGTTTTTCCTTTGTCTAAAAAAAAAAAATCAGTTATCTTCTAAAGAAAGCGATCAGGTTGGTCTATCATGATCAAAATATTGTAAAACCACATTATATTTTATCTCAATTACTGTTTACTATTAAGTTCTTAACTACTTTCTCTTTCAAAAATTCCAAGACTTTACTGGTACTATATTAGCAGTTCTCCAGTCAGCGTATCCCGAGTTCAGGGATTCATTAAAATGCCTTGCTATCAAGCTTGCAATTTCATGTGCCAGTTCCTTTAGTATTCTTGGATGGAGATTATTTGAGCCCCAATGATTTGGGCCCATTAAAATGAAAACATTTCTTTCAGTCTCTGTGTTAGTGACATGTAAAACGACTCCATTTAACAATCAATACCTTACAGTTTCTCTACCGTAAGCAAATGAGTCAGCCTATGTTAATCAACCAACAGGCACTGCAGTAATTACTGTTTCATGTCCACACTCCTAGCCTCCAGTCAGTGGTGCCAGTCCTCACCCAGAGCAATTGCATCATTTTGAGAAGGGTAGTATAGGGGGCTGAGTGCCTGGGCAGTAGCCAGGCTCCCAGTGACAACCTCAGAGCCCCCACTCATCCCAGGGTAAAAGCCGGAGTTGTGAGCCTGGCACTCAGCTCACAGGAAGGAGCCTACCAGCGTTTCTTGTCAATTTCACAGCTGCCTCAGGCTCAGTAGTGCTCAGGCTGTGAAACTGAGCCCCCTGCACAGCTCACAGCTGGGGCTGTCACTCTAGGATGTGGGCTCCAGATCCGAGCTTGGTTCTGGGCTCAATTTCATAGCAGGGAGCCCACCAGGTTCTCTCATCAATTTCAGGGCTTCAGCTCTGAGCCTGGTGCTGCAGAAGAGCTGTGAAATTTACAAATCAGGCTCCTAAAAGGGGTACAGTAGTCTGGAAAGGTTGAGAACCACTGGTCTAGACCAAGTCTCAGTCTTTGTCATTCACCAACTCTGTAAAACACAGATGATACTTGCCCAGCTTTATAAAATGCTTCAAGAGCTACAGATAAAATAAGCTCTGCAAGAGTAACAATCAACTTCTGCTGCACTTTCGATCCTATTCAGTCCCACCTATGTTGATAGGGATGCACAGGGTAAAAGTCGAAGCAGAATTTGGCCCAAAGTATTATCAGGCTTCAACATACCCAACACCTACTAACCTGAAAATTAAACCTACTATTGGAATGAAATATGCCTATGCTATAATAGTCTCAAAGCCACATCAACTGCAATTATAGGGAATAAAACAGTTGTGCACTCTTATTGTTAGTTAACTGATAAGTAGGTATTACTGGTGGATATCTTATTTGATTTATACCTTAAATTTTAAAAGAGCTTTAACTGTCTCAAAATTGTGCTCTCATCTCCTATATTTGTTAATTAAGACACAAACAAGCGTGCCTTAAATTCAATTAATAGGTCAAGACAGGAACTCTTTGTGGGCATTACAGGGGACTCTCAGGAAACCTAAGGCAAATCAGCTAAAAGGTGTGAAGTCAGTGATAACAACCCATCAGTCGCAAACCCCTTGCATCAGCAAAGAAACTTGTAATTTGCATCAGTGGCATTTACACCTATTTCACCTTAGTAAGAACCACTGGTGTATAGTTTTTTTTCCTTCATTGACACAAGGGATTTCCAATAGGGCAGCCACACTAACAACTGAAACAAAGGCTAATCTCCAGTACATAACAGGCCTACACTTGCTTTCTCTCTCCCTCCCTTTTCACACTTAGCTGGAAGTTGTCCTTACTAATTATGGTTAATTTTTGGCAAATAAAAGCTGAAGATTCCCACTTGCTGTGGACTAGTAGGTTCCCCCACTCTGGCTTTCCTTACGGTCCCATGACAATAACTAGCCCGGGCACACACGAAGAGGAACTAGACACCCATCCTTTATCAGAAGATTTTAAAATCAGTATCGGTACCATGTCACTCAGCCACCGCAGAACAAGAACTCGGCCCTAGAGAAGCCGTGTGTAGCCAAGCTGGGCTATCACCTCCGCAACTCACGGTATTTCTGCTTCAAGAAACCACCCCCGGCAGCAGCGCGCCCAGCCTCGGCTCTGGCCCCAGCTAAGCCAGCTCCCAGCAATTACCCCTGCCCTGCGTTTCCATAGCGCCGCCTCCCGTGCCCGCCGCAGCGGCTCCCAGTGGCCGCCGGAGCGGCGCTCCCGCTCCCGAGCCGGCGCTGCTCCAGTCCGATGCCGGCTCCCGGAGGGGCAGGCGGCCCCAGGCTGCCTGTGCCAGACTCTCACCCCGGCCTGAGCTACGCAGGGCCGGGCCGGGCCGGGCCAGCAGCCCCGCGCTCCCCAGGGCACAAACGGGCGAAGCCAAGGCACCGCGCGGGGAGAGGGAGAGAAGAGAACCAGGGCCCGGCCCCTCGGAGCCCAGCTGGGCCGGGGAGCAGGGGCCGAGCCGGGCCGCCCAGCCCGCACTTACCTGCGGTGGACCCCAGGCCTCTGAGGCAGGTTCCGAGGCAGGACCGGAGCCGCGGTGCCTTTTCAAATCCACCCAATGGCGGCGCGCCGAGCCGCACGGCACCATGGGAAGGGGTGGGGCGGGGTGGGGCGGGCTTCGGTTGGAGCCGAGCCAACGTCGCTGACGGGAGGGGGACATTTGGTCGCTCTCCGCCCAGCGCGTGCAGGGAGGCGGGCTCTCTGGGGGCGGGGCACGGAACGGGGGAGCGGCGGGGACTGGCTCGCGGGGAGCAGGGCAGCGCCGCGTGTCGCCGCGGAGCTCTCCCGCCCCCCCGGAGCCGCGGGAGCGCTGGCCGTGTCGCTCCGGCCGTGCTTTGTCCCGTCCCGGGGCAAGGAAAGCTTTGCCGGCGGGAGGGCCCGTGTAGGCCAGGCAAGGCCGTGAGCCGGCTCGGCGCGGCTAGCGCAGCCTCGCCGGAGCGGTGCTGAGGCCGTCCTGAGCTCTGCCGCCTGCTTTGTTAGGCGACGGCAGTCCCGGCCCTGCTTTCCCCAGGGCTCCTGAGGCGGGACAGCGGGCGGGTCTCTTGGCTCCCGTGTGCCTACGACGCGCCCCGGGCCCAGGCAATGCTGGGGAGTGGGCCCGAGCCCCGTGCGCTGCCCCAGCCCCCCCGAAACCCGGCGGCACTACAAATCCCGGCCGTCTTCGCGCCGCCCTCCGGCTGAGAACGGGAGCGGGCTGGGCGTGGACATGCGCGAGGCCTCCCAGCAGCCACAGGAATCGTGCGCTGGGAGCGGGCCGTTTCCGGTGCTGAAGACCACGGAAGACCTTTCTGTGGACGTGCACCTCGACGGTGACCCCAGCGTGTCACTAGCACCTACCAGCTAGAGAGCGGTGGGGTCCCCTGGTTTCTTAGGGCTGCCTTGGAGGGATTGACCCTGCAGCGGGTTCGGTAGGCAGCTTACAGGGTCGGGCTGGGGTCGCCCCTGTAGGGAGGATTAGGTGTAGGGGGTAGCTGGAGGGGCAATGGCAGGAGGGGTGGTCCTGGTGCAGGGAGCCAGCAGGGGACTCGGCCTGCACTTCTGCAAACATATTTTATCTGCGCGGAAAGAGGTGAGAGTGATCGCTACCTGCAGGAGCCCCCAGGCAGCCAGTTCCTTACAAGCGCTGCATAGACTCTATCCCCAAAACCTCACTATGCTGCAGCTGGATGCCACTCGGGAGGCAGAGATCCGAGAGGCAGCAGAAGCAGTTGCAAAGGAGCATGGCCATCTGGATCTGCTCATCAATTCTGGGGCAATGTTGCACCCCAGCGCCAGAGGAGAGACGAGCCTGCAAGATGTCTCGGCAGAGGTGGGCCATAATTTCCATCTGTAGAAGCATCTGTGGGGTCGATAAAAAGGATAGTTAGACACAGGGCAGGTCTGTACTGGCACCTGTGGGGTTAACTGGAAAACTGGTTCTGACAGCAGCTGTCTGAGCAATGGTGTTCTCTCAGAGCTTGCTTTTCTTTTCAACACCTTCTCTTCTTTACAGATCTAATTGTCCAAATTGTATGTTGGTTTAATTCTTTGATAATTCATTTCAGTGGGCTAGATTGACATGCTGTGGAGAGAAGAGCAGATCCTTGTTAATGGAAGGAAGACTGAAGAAGCGAGTGCTTTGTTATTGAAGGGGGCTTAATAACTGTGAAGCCATTGCTTAAGGACATTTGGTTGCAGCTGGTGTGTTTCAGTAAATATAGTAGTAGACACCCAAAAGTGCATAATGGCTTTAAAAGCATGTCTATTTTGAAATAGATGGCCAGCAATCTGAGAAGAAAAGACAGACCACCTGCTGACCCACATCCAATGCCACCAGAAAGTTAGGAGTCTTAATGGCAACAGACAGGTTTAGTGGCCTTTTTCTCCAGCCAGCCATTCCTGTTGTTGCATGCTCACTCATCAATGCACAGTCTAGGGTGCAAATGCATGAAATTTGAACTCCATTTGTTCATGTAATTAAAAATAACGAGCATGTTTGGACAGTTTTTCCTCAGCACACATGCTTCCAGGTAGATGGAGCATGCCCATCTGGAACCTTACATGTATATTTTAGGCATGAGGTGTGTTCAAGCTGTTGTTTTTGGGCCGTCATTACTTTCTTTCAAAACTAGCACTGTCTAAACATTGCACACTGAGGATACATTTGTATTATGCAACTGCAGAGAACGTTTGAAAAATATGTTGAACAAAATGTATTTTGCCCAGTTAGCACAACTCAACAATAACAATCTTTGGAGAAGGTAAAAGAAAGGAAAAATGCAATGGCATATTTTTCAGGGAGTTAAGAAATAACAAAAATCAATCCCTTCCCTCATTCTCCCCAAACATATTTTCTTATATCATGTTCCACAATAATGACAGTGGAAGTAAAATTCTTTTCCACTGATTTCATAGTAGACCAACTAGCGAGGGCTGCACAGAGCTTTTGGGAGCCTAGAGCAAAATCTGAAACTGAGGACCCCCACTCTCCCTGCACTGATGGGAGGTTGCAGGGGGAAGAGTTGGAAGGCAAGCCCACACCACACTGACCCCGCAATGGGGCTTAGCTCCAGGCACACAGGTCTGGGCCTGGCTCCCCGCTCTGTGTGTTGCAACCTGACCCCTGGGGTCATACCACAGTGCAACTCAGGTTTGCCGCCCCCCCCAAGCCCTGCACCTAGCTAGCATTTCTAACTAAAGATGGGATTTTCAATGAGATTTGTGCTTTTGTGCTTCACTTGCCTTAGGTGCTTTTGAAAATCCCAGCCTGCCTTCATAGAATGACTAACCTTAAGTAACAACAATTTAATGGTTTGGGGATTTTATTTTTTTGTTTTGTCTCTATCTGAACCTGAAACGACTTCACTAAGCATAACTGTCTGCAAAGTGTGCTATTCCCATTTCCCTGTTTTTCTTTCATTACAGAATTCACTTTACCTGTTCCATCCCTTCATCTTGTGGTAGTAATTTTTAGTGTTGTGCGTTAAGTAGTTCTTTCTTTTCTTGATTTAATTCATCTGTTAGTTTCTTGTGCTGAGACCAAGCGTGAGATGTTTCAGGGAAAAAATGTTCAGAAAATTCTTAGAAAAGAAAAACAAATGTATTAGTCTCAACACTGTAAAGAACTGAATGGACTCGTGCATAAGTCTGGGCAGTATTGGATCCATAAACAGGAATGGCGTTTGGCAGCCTTCACTCTAGTGTTCCTAGTAAATAATTTAACTCCAAAGTATACATAAATTAAGACTGTAATTTCAAATTCTGATGACCTGAATAGATAATTTGAGCTATGATCTCTTAGTTTGCACCTTTACACTCCTGTGACTAAAAACATGTTTTGGTATCAGTTGTTTGTTTTCAGATAGCAAGTGACCAGTGTTTCAGAGTTCAAACAATATCAGCAAAATCTGAAAGAGTAGTTTAATTCTTTGTTTCTAGTGCCAGTAGCCACTAAATAAGAAAAAAAATGCTACTTGGGGTTTTAGTTAAATCATTTTAATTTAACTTACCCAACAGAGTCTTCAATAAGTGCATATAACAAAATGCCACAAAGCACAATGCTCCCTATTGACTCTAGTTGAATTAAAATGAATGAATAATTTATTTTACAGGGAAGAAGAAATGGAATTAGCAAGGCATGTGCACCTTATTTTGCTTGCCTGCTTTCTCCCACCTTTTATCTTTTGTCTTTTTTAAAAAAGAATGCTCCTCAGTGCGGGCTTATACCTTCTGATGCATTTGTACTCCACCTAGCATAACGGGACCCTGATCCTCAATGGAGTTTTTGGGCATCACTGCAATATAAACTATAGTAATAGGGATTTGTCAACACTTCTGGAAGGATCACCCCCTACACATTACAATTTACTCTGACCAGCATTTCATGTGTGCTAAGTCAGGACCAATAATGAATAATGTTTTTTAGTGATTCTGATAACATGCTGAGATGATTTCATAACTATTGTTAGCACAAGATAGCACTTTAAAACTGGCATTTGCTGGGTGTCAGATATCTAACTTTGCAGTTTTTACTTTTTATTTTTAAATGTTTCAGGATCTTTCCATAACATTGGCAACAAATACCATAGGACCCCTAGTGATGGCTAAGTATTTTGCCCCTCTGTTGCTGAAAGGATCTGGAGCATTTGGACATCAGTTTGCTGACCAAGCCAAACGGCATAGGGCCATATTGGTGAACCTGACAGCTAAAGTAGGCTCCATAGGAGACAATGGTAAGTACTGTTTGACATTACTGTTATGCAGTAACTCAATTATTTTTCATGTAAGAAGATAAATGATTGAGATATTAATGTTTTACAACTTCTGGCTGGTGTGGGCCAACATAGCTAATGACGATGCAAAAGAACACTATAACTTTCTAAGCGTTACTGCATCTTGATATCTGTTTTTCCTGCAAAAGTGATTTGTGCAGTAAAAAGAATTACTCTGCTTAAATTGTATTGATAAGTTGTCTAACAAATAAATATTGAATTATTTTCATCCCTCCTCATTGCTAAAAGTAATTATGGTGATGCAATTTTTTTAATTATTTCTTAATTTTAAAATTTGTATATTCCTGTCAGGGTGCATTTGGTGAATGACATACTTATCAAACATTCAGTACAGTATGTACGCTATGAATATTAAGTATGCTTGAGTACAGTCCTGCCTGACCCCATGGCTATGTATTCAGGCAGCTAGTCACATGGCTGTTTTTAGTGCTGCTAGTTAGTTTGAGCACAGCTAGCATATATATGTTTACCCTAACTGGGAATCACACCTGTCAGCTGCTGCGTAGACATACCCTTCGTCTGTAAATTCCAGAGTAGGGACTGTTGGTGATATACTGGCGCCATCAAAGCCAATGGCAAAATTTGTATTTCACCGTGAGTCTTATTTGTTCAGTAAAGCGTCATACACATTTATAGGGCTGCATGAATATTAACAACAAAAATTAAATTTGAAAAGAAAATGTCAGGATTGACGGTCCTAAAATGTAGCACAGTCTAAACAATGTGCCTTAATCTCTGAGTTCCGACTTCCACATTTACAAATACTTTTTCGAGATGCTAGTGTGATTTTTTTAGATGAAAAGCTTTGTTTTAATCATAAATGACTGGTGAGAATATTAACTGTTTGTGTGGGCTACAGATTTACAAATGCAACTGTTTAATAGAGTTTTAATTTCTCCAGCCAGTCTTTGATGGTATCTCTTGGATAACTACTGGAAAATAGAAATCAGTTTGTTTTAGAATTGGACCTAATCCTGCATTCTTTGCACACCCAATACTTTTATTAGGGGATTTGGCTGTGTAGAAAATGGAGGCTCTGACTCTTAGAGATCGTTTCTTTGCACATCTGAGAGTACTCAATATTTCTTCTTTTGCATAAAATATCCAAAAAACCCTTTTTGTATTCTCAACTATTCTAAATAGGAGTCTATAGAACATACCCAGCAGTTCTTTTTCAAAATGTAAAAAAGAGCCTGAGCTAATAAAAAGTGAGATGGGATGAAAGGCATTCAATTGTATCTGTTTATTACATTCGCAGTTTAAGCCAATTCTTGATTCTTACCATATCAGTAGATGTTTAACAGGAACAAATCTCAAAATAAATTGGAACATGAACTCAATAAATATTTTAAAGTAGCAGAATTTGTCAAGATATTTTGACGGTTTCTTTACTCTTGGTTTAGTAAACAGTAATCACAACACTGGATCCTTCTGCGCCCTGAAAAGGGTGGGGTTTAGAGCTGGTAAGCCTACGTACAGTTCAAGTGATGAATGAGAAGGCAGAATCATAACAGGATTTGTTACTTATATTACAAACTGGCCCACTACCCCACTTTGCGGTCAGTCTGTTGTGAGTGTATCCAGTCGCTAGGTCCCAGGTGCTTCTGAGTCAACTGGGCCTGTGTAGAGTCTAGTCACAGTCTCTAGGTCTGAGACTAGGTCACATTCCCAGGCTTACATGTCTTCCCTGAGGCCCTTGTTTGGAACATGGGGCTGCAGTCCAGATGCCTTAACTGTCAAAACCAGTGCCTCAAACCTTCTGAACCCTCTACTTAACAATGGAATTTCTTAACCACAGTAACTTTTACTCTTAAAAGACTCAAGAGTTACTGTGATGCTCCCCAGCAATGCTCAGGCTTATGAGACACCTCACCACCACCTGCCCTTAAACACGAGGCAGCCTTGTTAGTGCCTGCAGTGAATCAGCTCCCTGAATCCACCAGCTGCTGGCAACACAAGCACTTCCTTCAGGGCCTGTGCATGCCTTGCACCCTCTGCACAGGTTAGTGAAGGCACACACCAACCCCCAAGCCTTCTCACAGCATTCCCTGTATTGTCCAGCCCCTTATCCACTGAACACCACAGAATTACCAATCACGCTGATCCCAAAGGAATAGTAGACACGACACATTAGCTTATAAGAGTAGCTCAGGACCAGCACTTCTCTTAACTCCCCAGCACTTATATGTATTTTATAGTGAAAACAAGATTAAGTTTTCAGGGATCTAAGATTCAAGTGATAGTGAGTAAGAATATTGGAAACAAATGATGACATGTAAAACAAAATCATAACATGCTTTCGAGAGACTAAATGTAATTAGCAGGTTAACCTCCTATCTAAAGAGGTTTTTTGTCACCTACAGGTCTCTCTTTAGCATTTTCAACCAAGGTTGGCTAAGACCCGGTTTTCATGAATGTAAACACACTGTCTGTCTACTTCCTAGGTACAAGATATCAGGGTGGGTTTTTTTGCCTTCTAGAAATTCCCCCAAAGTTCATTGTCTGTTCTCTTAGACTAGAAACAACTCGTGACTTGTTTTTTTTCCAGTGTGTTCCTTCTCTCTTGATGTCATATCTCTTCGTTACCATTTGACTTTTTATGTAAATGGGCATCCATTATGTCAGCTTACAATGCTTAATTTTCATCATTTCTTGCCTCTTGTCTGGAAGCAAATCTGTTTTTCACCTTTGCTGGTGACCACTACTTTGGTACAGACTTTAAAAGTATAGTTTTGATATATATACATAACTTCTTACATACTACCTGTATGTACATTTCACAATTCTACTAATGACTATTGTGACAATGGCTTTAATTTGAGATCTCACATGGCGCTTTTTGGTAACCTAGAATGCATACATAAGACTCATGAGATTTCTGTAATCCTTCTGCACCCCCTTACCAGTTGGGATTAAGAGGTTCTTGGATCACGATTACAGATCTTTTGAAAATAACAGCAGTCCCGAGATGCACCCTCCCCTAGTCTTACTCATGCCTTCTGTGAGAGTCCATGGTTAATCAGCATTTCAAGCTGGGCAGCGTCTCTCCTCCACATCCTTCTTATGTCTGACAATGGTCAGCCCCCTGCACAGAACAGAACCTCACTCTTAAATAGGGCCTCTGTCTTTGTGCTGTGCACTCAAACTGAGAAGCTCCAGACCCACCAGCCATATTTGTTCATCCTCCCACATTGTGAACCCCTGTGTCGAAAGAACATTGTTCTATGGGGTGGGCCAGTGGTTGAGAGACAATTAAAGTCAGTGGCCCCAGATTGCAGTCTTGATGGCTTCTCAGGGATAGCCCTTTCCAGACAGGGCAGCTGTTTGAATTGCAGCCTAATAAAAGGCTTTTTGGGGGGCAAGTTCAGACTTATGCAGTCACAGAGGTAATTTCCACACAGAGTACAACATAGGGTTCATAACTTGATCCTGTCATATTCCACTCTGTTACAAGTTCCAGTCAGTTTTCCCAATGAAACAGCACTTTTGAAACATACCAGGCTTCCTTTCTGAGACTTTGCTTGCACTTATTATGGAACAAAATTATGACAGACATTATGCAAAATGATAGCGTGTTATAAAGCACCAAAGAACATGACCATCTGTAGAAACTGAAGATTATAAAGTCCTTTTTTGCAAGAATAGGGTGTTAACTCTGGAGTCTTGGCTGAATTCCATTGTGAGTTATTCCTTTTTGTACCTCAAAACTTCCTCCTGCAGTTTCAATTGGATACGGTATCTTTCACTTCCAAATGTAGTTTGTTGTGTAGTACTGTCATACATTTTATACAGGCCACGTTTTATCTCGTATGTCTGCATTTAGGAGGTGGAGGAAATCATTTCTTTATACATCATTTGCAAAGCACTGAATTTTTCTGGATGAACAGCCTTATAGAAATTTTAAGAGGAATTATTCTAATAGTTTTTTAAAAAAATCTTTACATAAAGCTGCATTTCTGAGACTTTGCGAAAAGGATTAATTATATGCAAAAATAAATGGGAGAAGAAGGAAAAAACTTTTATGTATAATATTAATATAAAATTAGATGAAGTGACTCATTTCTGGCTAGGTGACTCATTCTCAGGGAATTAATTATCCAAACAAGTAACTCTAAAATAGACACTGTTATTTTTTTAATAAGGAGGCTGTTGTTAGCATGGCATGAGTAAACATGAACCTTGCGTTCAGTGTTAACTAGTAGATTGAGTACAGAACTGGGAGAAAGGACATCATGAAAACGTATTGCGATTCTGCTATTGACTTCCTATCTGTCCCTAGGCAAATAAACATGGGGAGGCAAACGTAAAAATACTAGATAACTGAATTTTGAAGGAAACAAAGAGGTAAACGTTAAAAGTCCGCTATTTGTTTCTAAAATTATTTATTTTGCTGTTTTTCATAGATTTTAAGGCTGGAAAGGACCCTTATGATCATCTATTTTGACTTTTTGCATAACATAAATCACAGGATTTTATGTAGTGGCTATTGCATTGAATTCATAACATAAAATCATAGAATATTAGAGTTGGAAGGGAACTCAGAGGTCGTCTAGTCCAATCTCCTGCTCAAAGCAGGACTAACCTCAGCTAAATCATCCCAGCCAGCACTTTGTCAAGCTGCAGCTTAAAAACCTCTAAAGATGGAAATTCCACCACCTCCCTAGGTAACCCATTCCAGTGCTTCACCACCCTCCTAGTGAATTTTTTTTCCCTAATATCCAACCTAGATCTCCCCCACTGCAATTTGAGACCATTGCTCCTTGTTCTGTCATCTACTACCATTGAGAACGGCCTAGCTCCATCCTCCCCGGAACCCCCTTTCAGGTAGTTAAAGGCTGCTATCAAATCCCCCCTCATTCTTCTCTTTTGCAGACCAAACAAGCCAATTCCCTCAGCCTCTCCTCATAAGTCTTGTGCTCCAGCTCCCTAACCATTTTTGTTGCCCTTCGCTGGACTCTCTCCAACTTGTTCACCTCCTTTTTGTAATGGGGCCCAAAACTGGACACAATACTCCAAATGCGGCCTCACCAATACCGAAGAGGGAATAATCACTTCCCTCAAGTGGCTAGCAATGCTCCTGCTAATGCAGCCCAATATGCTATTAATCTTCTTGGCAACCAGGGCACACTGCTGACTCATATCCAGCTTCTTATCCACTGTAACTCCCAGGTCCTTTTCTGCAGAACTGCTGCCTAGCTCTTCAGCCCCCAGACTGTAGGTGTGCATGGGATTCTTCCATCCTAAGTGGAGGACTCTGCACTTGTCCTTGTTGAACCTCATCGGATATTTTTTGGCCCAATCCTCCAGTTTGTCTAGGTCATTTTCACTAGTTGACTGAAGAAAGCCTCATTTACCTCATCCTCCTGGTCTATAACAGACACCCATCAAGACTTCACCCTTATTGTTCTTGCTTGTAAGCTTAACCCAGAGACTCTCAAGTGGCTTATCTCCAGTTGCATACTGGAGCTCAGAGCAATCATAGTGCTCTCTTGCATACAGTGCAACTCCTCCACTCTTTTGCCCCGCCTGTCCTCCCTGAAGAGTTTATATTCATCCAACATCTGGTTGAGCAGGAGCTCACCTTTTAGAAAGACAAGCAGGACAATGGTGAATTCATTGCTTTTGCTAGATCTTGTCCATGAAAGAAATGCAGCCTTCCCCATTGCTAAAAAATGTGGGATAATGCTCTATCTACCAGCAAATGACCAAAGTGATATTTGCTAATTTATTATTGTGAGGTCTGTCAAATATATTAACATGCTGCCAATTATGACAATGCCGCTTGTGGATTTGCAGAACTTGCTTATCTGATATGTTGTTTTTAGCCTTAGGTGGATGGTATAGCTACAGAATGTCTAAAGCAGCTTTGAACATGGCTACCAAGAATCTCAGCATTGAACTCGGAAGAGGGAAAACTAAAGTGGTGTGTGTTTCTTTGCATCCAGGAACTGTGAACACCAACTTATCAAAGCCTTATCACAGGAATGTTCCCAAGGACAAACTGTTCAGCCCAGAATATTCAGTTAATTGTCTAATGAATGTTATTGAGAACCTTGATATGGGGAAAACAGGAAAATTCTTTGCTTGGGATGGATCCACACTACCTTGGTAAAGACTTGTTTTAATGGAGGCATTCCAGTACCAGGAAGATGACAACAGTATAAATACCCAGACATATATTAATGCTTTTAGTAAACCTTTTGTTGTGGTGTATTATGGGGGATAATAGATTTTAATCCCAGCCCTGTCACTGACTTGATATATGACTTTGAGCATATCACTCTAACGTCTCTGTGCTTCTAATTCACCTTCTTGTTAATGGGAATAATACTTACCAGCGTCAGGACTCTTGGGAGGCTAAATTTATTAAGGTTTGTGAAGGTTTTTGAGATTCTCTAAGAAAGATGCAAATATGTAAAGTGAATAGTCATGATTTTATTAACTATAATAAAAACATGGTGATAATATGATTTGCTGGAAAAAAAAAAGAGTTTGTTTATGCAGATACCATGCATTGGTGATGTAAATTGGATGGAGTTAGAGAAAAAAGGGATTATATAGCAGTGGGAGACGGGCTGTTTCAAAAGGCTGTTGCCTGTAACCTTCTCTCTTTGTTTTTATGCTCTCAGTTTGAAAGATGATACAACAGTGCAGGACAGATCTGATTAAATCAAATTTAATGCTGGTGTCTGACAATGGTAAAAAGAGAGAACAGTGTGAAAAGCTGTGAACGTTGATTTCATTTTGAGCAATTCCGCTGCAGACCTTCCCTTTCTCCCCATCTCTTTTTTCCTCTTTTATTGACAGATGTCCAAGCTGATGGTTATTGGCTGCAGGGAACACACGTCCCCCACATACAGACAGACACACCACCATAAGAACTCAGGTGCTAACTGCATTTTAAGCATTTACCTTGCAATGAGAGTATGAATAAGATTCTGATTACAATTTGGTAATAGTTGCTCTGACTTATTTTCTCGTTACTACAAAGAAGAAAGATTGGCAAATTTCAGTGCAATGTTCATGTTGTTCAAATGTAAGTCTCAGTACTTGGACTGGGACTGGACAATGACATTACAGGTTGTTCATATTTACGGGAGACCCAGGCCCATACTTATTCTAAAAATCAGGACACGTTCAGACATCTGAAATTATTGCTGCACAGTACACCTGAGATTGACCCTAATGGGACAAGAGAATGACTGACAAAACTCTTATATACATTATTAAGCAGCACTCTTTGTCCTGTGAACTTTGTCCAGCTGCTAGAGATGTACTAGAAAGCAGAAAATCAAACTAGTGACGCAGGGAAAGATCTCACAAACTATGTCAAGCATGTTTGCCGTCCTAGTGTTTTGATGTCCACAACCTGACTACTTAGACCTTTGATCATACTGGTGACAGCTAAATCACATCATGCTTGTGTACATGCATATGAAAATAAATGGACAAAGATCTTCTTGGGGTATTAAAAACAGAACAACAAAGCGTGGATGAAAAATTACAGGTTTTTTCAGTATGGTAGGCTCAGGGAGTTGGAACTAAAGCAAGTAACACAAATGAGTTACGGCCTGCAGAAATGAGAGATATATAAATCCTTGTTTCTGTTATAGAACACAAAGAGGGAGCCCAAGGGTCCATATCATGAACATACTGTATGTGACATGGAAGGCAGTATGGTCTGAAGAAATGAAAGCACTGCTTGATAGGAGATCCTGAGATTTAGGCTCTGCCTTGGACTGGTTTTGTTCAGTTCATCATTGCTTGTTTCCCAGTCTGTAACAGGAGAATAATGATTTAACATTTTTGTAAAATGTTTTGATACAAAGTGCTATATCAGTACTAAGCATTATTTATTATAAAGTCAGGAGTATATTACACATGCCTCAGATTGAACATGAAGGCCAAATGTGTGCTATGATTGGAACCAACCTAGCTATAACCAGGTTTAAACATGGTTGGTTAGCAGGGTTATAGAATGGACTCCCTGAGCAGCAGAATCAAGGATTCTAGCTTGGTTTCTCTGACCAGGGAAAAGCTTTTTCTGAAAACTGTTTTATAAAACTACACTAGGAAACTAATATTCAGTATGGTCTAACCCAGTAACTCTCAACCTTTTCAGATTACTGTACCCCTGTCAGTAGTCTGATTTGTCTTGCATACCCCCAAATTTCATCTCACTTAAAAACTACTTGCTTACAAAATCAGACGTGTCACAGCACACTATTACTGAAAAATTGCTTATTTTGTCATTTTTTCCATATACTTATAAATCAATTAGAATATAAATATTGTACTTACATTTCAGTGTATAGTATATAGAGCAGTATAAACAAAAACAAGGCATTATGTGTTTGAAATTTTAATTTGTAGACTTTGCTAGTGCTTTTCATGTAGCCTGTTGTAAAACTAGGCAAATACCTAGATGAGTTGATGTACCCCCTGGAAGATCTCTGCATAGCCCCAGGGGTACATATACCCTTGGTTGAGAACCACTGGTCTACATTGTTGTCAGAAAACAGTGCTTTCTCTTCTTGATCTGGGACTCTAAAGCCTACTAGCAATAGTGTTGGTTTAAACCCAATGTTATTTACAGCTGTCTTGATATGCAGGAGGTAGCCCACTCCAAAAATTGATTTGTTATGTGTTCATTTTGTTTGTTTTCAGGGGTAGGAACATGAGGAATGAAGACTGGCATAATTACTGTGTAACGGCCATAAAACCAACAATGGCTTTTCTTGATTGGCTCAGGATGTCATGGCCACCATATCAATTGTGGGCCTATTCCAGGTGAGCAAATTCTGGATCTTGTGTTTAGGCTGGCTTTTGTGATTGAAGAGGTGGAGACCACCCTTTGTTATGGTCAGAGCTTCTTCAGGTAGAAATCAGAACTTACCCTGTCTTCCCCAGGGAAAAGGTTATCAACAGAGAATGATGGACCCAGCTACGTTTCAGATTTCTCTAAGGGAAAATGTTGTGCAGCTGGTGGTTTACTTATTATGCCTAGTGGGACATTATGATTATCTTTTATTCTTAATCATTAATGCAGAGGTAACTAAGCTCCAGTCATTTTCTCAAGCCTTTATATGAAGGAATTGGTATTTATTTTGTCTCTCTCTCTTCTTTTTCCCCCTCATTAAAATGAGATTTTTTTTTTTTAAACTGCGCCTTGAAACCTTCGTACTGGGAACATTTTATAAATGCTGGAGGAAAAAAGCATTTTATAAAGGCTGGAAAAATAAAAAGAAATTGATGGCCAGTATACCTAGACCTCGTTACCAGGGTAGGTAAAAAGAAACATGAGTTTTAGAAGTCGTCATTATATTGGTTTCCTGTTGGTTTGCCATAGTTCTGTTCCCCACATTACTGGAGATGGTGACCTTTTAGGATTTCATATAAAGTAAACGTTTTAGCTAACAGTACAGCTCAATGTCTACTCTGTGGAATGAGCAAGAGCTTCTTTCTCTTTTTGTAAAAAAACAGGAATTTCCAGACTTCAGTGTTTCACAGAGTCAATGTGTACTAGGGACACAAACACAAAAAAGAAACATAGGTACAGACTTCTTTCTTATCACTAGGCACACTGTGCTAAAAATAACTCTCCTACATACAGCAACTTGCGTTTTATTCTGAGAATATTAATTTTGAAGTCACACTCTTATTACTGAAACTCCTAGAATAAAATATAAATTATCCTTTAATACAATAGGGATCACTGAACCTATTGTGAACAAAAACGTGATGTGTCTAGTGCTAACTTTTTACTTTGATTATCCTTTACATTCCTAGGAATAATCAGATTTCTAGTGCTGCTGGCTCAGAATAGTGCTGGCAAGCTTTAAATTGTTACACTGAGACCTATCCTTATATTCAATATGGAACTTTGGAGATAGAAGTTACAGAACTATTTCTAGCGTCAATCACATCACAGGATGCACTGTAAGCAAAGGCATTGTTTCCTCAGTGCAACAAAAAGAAAGCTTAGCATAGAATTCGTTGTTTTAAAGTTCTATCTGTACCCACTGAAAACAGATTTTATTGCCCTATCACATCACAAGCTCCAATTATCAAAATAATACATACCAAAACAAATCCTTTCTTTGGCTGGCTGTTCTGTGTTGGAGCTTTTAGGAAAGAACTTGTTTTCACAGCCCAGCTCCTTCCTTCTCAGGTCTCTTCAGTACTTTGAAAATAAGTACTTAAAGCTGATCTTTTAAAAAAGATTATGCATCTGTTGAGAAGTATTATATGTGGTGTTAGCCTAGGCTTACAATCAAATTACATGGCTTTTTCAACACCAAAAGTTTAAACAAACCACTTGGGCAATTTAGACACAACCCCAAACTAGCATCAGGGCAGAGACACCCCCGTCTATTCCTGAGGGAGGAGAACATAGAACGCCATTTATTTTCCTGCTGTACCGGTCACTATCTATGGGATGGGATCCTGTTTTCATAAATGTTATCCCCCTGCCTGATTAGTTCCTCAGATAAAAGGGTGTCTTTTTGCCTTTCCCTTATATTTCCCAAAGTTCATTGTCTGCCCCCAGAGACAGGGCAACCCCCTGGGGTCCATTTTCCAGTGGGCGCTCCTTTCCTGTTGACTCAGTATGTAAATGGGGCTTCCATTGTGTTGGCTTACGATGTTTAATTTACATTTTGACAGAGATACACATCTTACTGCCTGTCTGGAAGAAATGTTTTTTTTCTCTTTAGCTGCTGACAGACATTAGAACATATTTCTAGTACATGTACGCAACTCCTTAAATATACATCTTGCAATGAATATGAAGATCACTGACATAAGCTTTTATTAGAGACTTACCTCTCCCACTGTCTCTCTAATATCCTTGGACCAACATGGCTACAACTATGTTAGGTGTAGTGAGTGTATCAGGTCTTTCAGTAGTTGCTGTTACACAATAGTGAACCATATGGTTGGCATTGAGGGGTTCTTAGTGTCACAAGATCACTTCACATAAGGGAGCTGAACTCCTGGTTTCTTTCTCGGGGCAACTCCCTTCCCTGTGGAATAATTCCTATGAAATGCCACAATTTGACTTTCCAGTGTTTTCCTATATGCAAATTATGTCTAGGAGAGAATGAAGCCCTTATTTATAGAGCTCATCTGGAATTTCCCAACATTCCCATCTTCGGAAGATGACAATTTGTCAAAACTGGAAGTATTTGAAAAGGCTGATTTTGACAAATTGCTATATTTCAAAACTTTAAGAAAAAAAAAAAACGTAGTCTCAAAACATCCTGTTTCAATATTTTTTTTAATTGTTTTGTTTTTTGTTTCAAAATTACTTTTGTTAAAAATTTTGATTTTCCTTTGAGCCATTTCAAACCCTTTCAAAAAACAATGTCAATACCTTTTTCATATATTTTAGATCACTATTTTCCTCAGTTTATAATGTATTTTGTTCCTTTTGATGTACACATGAATTTGTTTGTTATTATAGGGTTGCTCATAACTGCTGTTCTTCTGGCCCTGCGATTTAAGGAGAAAAAAGATTATTAAAATATATTTTGAACACATAGATTTACACACACAACTGTACTCCCAACAAAGTGTTTTCATTCTAATAAAGGGGCGAAGGGAGGAAAGACCAAATAGTGGGCCTCCTTACTTTGACAGTGCCCCTTTAATTGGTGGGGGTATATAAATGTAACTCAAACATATTGACACTGTCTATTTTTACTTGGATCTTAATTTAGTTCTTCATATTTTGGCATTTGTTTATTAAATTGATCTATATTTGCTACTTTTTTATAAAGGAAAAATAAATGGCATGAGAACCAATATGAGTTTTCTGTAATATAGAAACAGAGTAAATATAGAAATCAGTGGAAATATAAACAGAAATGAAGGAGATCCAGTGATCCGTGGAACACAAACCTACTAGCAACAATAACAAAGTTCATCCCATTATACTCTTTGCACTGCATAATACACACTCTGTAATTTGAGAAGGTGCGTAGATACTTCCCATTAAAATTCTTTTCCAAAATATAGCCATCATTCTGTAGCTGACTGTCATTGCATTAGAATTAACATGAATGCTGTGAGGAATATTTTTGGTTCTTGGTAATGGCTCCATATGCAAGCTGCACCTGTTTGATGCCTATTTTAGTATAGCCTTAAATCAGGGATATGAGAGCCCCCAAAAATGAAGGGAGAAAAGCCTCTTATAGTATTTTTCTTAATTTAGGCCCAGATTGTGATACCCATAGGCACCTGGTTTTCTGCAAATCCTGTTTTAAAATTACTAACCCAGATTGTAATACCCTTCCCACCTACCCCCCTTACACTGAGTTTTCCCAGTGATGTCAGTGTGACTATTTGTGGTTTAACGTAATGTTCAGTGGGATTAGAGGTATCCCAATATGTGTGTTAGTAATTTTTTTAAATTGGGACTGTTAGAAATGTGCCTAAGGACCAGAGTAATATACAGTGATGCATGAAAAGTGTAGTATCTGAATACATTCAGAGTAATAAATGACTTAGTGCTGGTGTTATTCACCACTCTGAATCCATTCAGATAGTGGTGGGTAGTGTATTGCATGATTACAGCCTTATTTCCACCAGACTGCTGGTTTACAGCAAAAGGAAACATGTCAGGAAGAGGGAAAGATTTTAAGAATAAAAAAATGATTTTCAGCTACACATATTAAGAAGGGAAGATAGAAATACAGAGAAAATGGTAAAAGAAGTTGAGAGTTCTGTTATTTACGAACTTGGTTCCAATGCCTGGATTTGTACTGGCCTGGATCCAATGCCTGGTTTTGGACTTTCAGATTACACTGCACATTTCACTGTCTCCCAGGGTTCTTCTCTGAGGTGAGGGCTAAGTGAATGGGAAAACTTGGTTTTGGATGCTCTGAGATCTAGATATTGGCCCAGCTTTCATTAACAAATGTTATATGTGAACCCCTGGTTCTGGATTGGAACATCTCAGATTCATATGTTGAAAGTCAAATAAAAATATAGGGATGTAGATGGACAATTACACTACCAGTGTGTGCTTGGTGGGAGATGGACATTACTGCAGCTGTTTATGTTAATACATATTTTCAGGCTACCTTTTCTGTGGTTAGTGTTGTCTCATAAGTGGCATGGATGAAAGAATTGGAGGGAGCCAGCTACTCAGCAGAGAGAATGGTAGCACAATTTACAGCTGAAGGTCTTTCTTTCTCTTTGAGATGACAACTCACTTCCTCCCCCACTCCTCCCCTCCTGTGATTACTTAGGGATTGTGAGGTCTCACAGGTGTTGGCTTTTCAAAATAATGTTCAGATAAAATATAAGTAAATGTGAAATCTGTATATTGCTGTTTTAACCCACACAAAGAATGTTAAGGCAGTATGGAGAATTTGTCATACCAAATCAGATCATTAGTTTATCAAAACTGATGTGCTGGTTTTGGCAGTGACTCAGATGTGATGCAGAAGAGAATGGATGGTGGTTCTGCTCCCACCTTATCTGTAATACCATAAAGGGCCCAACTCTATTCAAGAGGAGCTGAGAGGAAAAAAATGATAGAGTAGCTTGATGGTGCCCAAAAAAAGCAATGCTGTATGCAGCTGAGAAAAACAGATTCCTTCCTCACTGGAACAGATGATTAGGTAACATTGTAAAACCCAAGGTGTGATTGCGCTTGTTTAACTTGCCTTATGGGGAGGGCTGTAGAATTCTAAACTTAAAACTTGAGATTTAAAGATCTTTTCAAATGTGTGCCCCTAAATTTAACAAAGTGTAGTAAGAAAAATGTATTTCAGAATACTTAAATACAGAAATCACTTCACCTGAAACACTAATAGAAGGGGGGGAGAGATTTCATAAAACAGTATTATAGTTCAAACTTAAAACTTTCTGTACTGAGATGAGGGTAGCTGGAAAATATTACTGGAATTATTCTGAGTATAAAGCTTAACTCAAAAGTGTTTCACTTGAAAAAGTGAGTCTATTCCTCCACACTCTATTAGGCACTTAAATCACATATATTTCAGTAACATGAGTCAGCTAGATCCTCTTTGACATCACACCTTTCTCTGTCACAGGACACTTTCTGCATTTTGGAATAATATTTTTTGTTTTGTTTACAGTTGTGATTTTTGTTATCTCTAATTTATCCTTTAATAGGGACGACCACATCTTAGACAGTTTTTCATGGACCCATTTCTCATATTCAAAACTGCAGTCTACCTCCCTTGTGTAGCACTTCTGTGGTACCTGCAACAATTTACATAGGGAAAATAATATTAAGGAAGTATTTAATGTACCTTAGCTTTCTTTAATTTGCATTAGCAGATGAAATTGAGGAGGAAAGCCAGCATACTGTAAACAACCAGCCCTCCATGGACTGCAAGTGGTCTGATGGTTCCCAAATCATAGTTCACTATGCATTGGTTTAGCTTTTAGTGTAAATAGGATATAGTAAGGCAGGGGTTCTCAAGTTTTCATAGTGCTGACAATATCTTAATCCAGGAATTGTTTTATAGACCCCATCCCCTCCCAGCCTGTTAACAGGAATCCTCTTTGTGTCTGCACAGCAGCTGTGTAGAAAGTACAGCAATTGCTTATGTGATAAAATAGTATCACAAAAGTATCTAGGTATTTAATCATCTTTAAAATGGTAAGTGCTCATTGCATTTTCCCCCAAAAGTAGTCACCTTTTTATCTTAGCATCACACTCTCCCTTATATTGTTTCTCTCTTCCCTATGCTGCCCTCTTGTAAGTGGTTTTCTGCAGCCTAGACCTCTATTCCCCTGAACATAATTCCTTGGCCTTTCATTCTTCTGGCTTCAGATGATGGGAGAGAGGAGCTGTGTAACTTTCTGTTCTCGGCTGGAGCAAAAACCTCTACTGGAGAAAACTAGTCTATCCTTTGTTTCCAGCTGCTTTACAAGAGCCTGGACACCTGAAATAGCTGGAGGCAGGGATCCAAGGCCAAGTGGCCCACCAGCAGGCTGTGGGACAATCAGTAATGTATCTGTAGTGTGAAAATCAGAGTTATGGAGGAATTAACCAAATATCCCAAACATGCTTCTCATAAAATGTTATGGTTATTTTCAAATACCCAATAGCAGGAACTGTGCAGTCAATCTAATTTTATATGCATTTTATTATGTTAATACACTTTGCAATGTTATTAAATGATATTCAGTAAAAGGGTTCTTTTCACTTGGACTGTTTAGGGGCCAGATAAAAAATATTTGAGTCACAAAAGGATTGTCAAGGACTTGTAGTGAAAGCTAAGAAACTGGAAAGGCATAGGGGCACATGCACTGACTAGTCACTGTTGACAATTCTTTTGTGACTCAGGTATTTTTGTCTGGCCACTAAAACCGATCATGCATGCAGATACACAGCTCTCGAGGAAGCACAAAGCATGCACAGAGAACATGCCTTCATAGACATGCAGAGCCCGTGGACACACCTTCACCGCACTACATCCCCCAGCCACTCATGCGTGCGCGCAGAGTCTACCCCTGCCCTGGAGCCGGAGCCGGAGCCAGCCCGGCTGAATGTGAAGGCAGTCAGACAGCCACAGCCTGGGCAGACAGACGGAAAACGCCTGCACCTACGCGAAGTCAGACAAACGGCACAGAGCGAACGCGTGCCGCTGCCACGCGACCGGCAAAGGCGACACGCGGGCGGCAGCGCGGCGCGCACCACCGAGCCACACGTAGGACGTGCGCCCGCGCTGCACGGACAGCGAGCGCAGGGCTGAGGCGCGCCGTGCGCACGTGCAGCCCGCATCCCTCGCCCAGGCTCCCCGGCCGCGCCGCCCAGCCCCGAGACACCCGGGGCCGAAGCACGTCCAGCTGTGCCGAGCAGGCAGGCCCCTGACCCCTCCCCCGGGGGCGGGGCCCGGCCCGGGCTGTTTGCACGCGGAGGGCCCCGAGCGGCCCCCAGCAAGCGGCCGGGAACGCGCCCAGCCGCGCGGGCGGCTCGGAGCCCAGCGCGCGCCGCCGCCGCGCGCGCCCCCCTCCAC
>ML675609.1:33650727-33683397 GCA_007922155.1 Mesoclemmys tuberculata | reverse complement strand
CGCCCCCTCCCCTGCGCAGCGCGCGTGCGCCGCCGGCCGGGGGCGTGGGCTCCGGCAGCTGCGCCGCAGCCGAGGCGGGGAGAGCGGGCTCCGGCGGGGACGGAACCGGCATGAGCTGCGAGCGCTGAGGCTGCGCCGCCCGCTCCGGCCCGGCCCGCCGAACAAAGGCTCCAGGCTGCCGCCGCCGCCATGGGGGAGCGGCCCCGAGCCCAGCCCGCCGCCGGTCCCCCCTCCGGCTCGCTGCTCAACGGGCTGCTGCACAACGGCTTCCACCCGCCGCCGCCGCCCAGCCACGGCTCCCCGGCCAAGAAGTGCAGGCTGCGGAGGCGGCTGGACTCGGGCAGGCGGAGCAGGCCGCGTAAGTGCTGAGCGCGCCGGGCTCCGGCAGCGCCGTCCCCTCGCGCGCCCCGGCCCCCTGCTCCGCCCAGGCGGGGGGCAGCCCGGCGCCTCACGCCCCGTCCCGCAGCCGGGCGGGCGCGCACAAGCCCTCGCGCCTCGGCGCCGGCGTGAGTTCCTCGGTGGCCCGGCCCCGGCGAGGCTCCCGTGCGGCCGCCTCCGGGGAGCAGGGACTTCGCCTACAAACCAGTCTGAGGCGCTGCCTCTGTTTGCGCGGGGGGATTGTCTGAGGCCCCCTGCGGGGGAATGAACCCTGGGTGCGCCCCCCGGGGGGGGGGGGACTGGCCCCCCCCCCCCCCCCCATCGGCGAAAATCAGTTCATTAAATACCCTCTGGTTCCAGCCAATAAAGCCGTGCTTTGGGGACACACCCACTGATACCATGGGGGTTGGGTCAGTGATTGACCAATGAGGCGGCTGGAAGGTGGTGGGTTTGTGGACTGCTTTCTAAATTGCGGTGTGCTGGAAGCTAAAATGAGAGAGTTCCTAATTTACGGCTGGCATAGATGTGACCTTGTTTAAAAAGGCTTACGGTTCGGACACACGGGGATGTAAACTTGTTCGTGATACAGCCTTGGCTTTCCAGTAGCGGACATCTTGAATCAGTTATTAAGTTAACTGGCTTTGACATGGTCTTGTGTGACTTAAACATTCCAATGAAGCTCATAATTGCCAAGAATCATTGTAAGTAAATGAGACTGACATCCAAATTACTAGACTTGTGCATGTTTTATTACTGTTTTTTCGTATTTAATTACTGAAAAAGTCGGAAATGCAAACCACTTTTGCATAGGAATAATATTGTACTTGTATATGTTGTGCTGCAAAATGAAGAATAGTTCATCCAGAAATTAAACATTTGATTCTTCTGCCTTATTGGAGCATTTTTATTTATACTGCTGCTACAACAAATTTCAGATTGTATTTAAAGTGTGTTCTTTGATTATTTCCTAAGGTGGGTTGTTTGTTTTTATTGGTTTGGTTTTGTAAGTACTGGTGAATTGACTACCCACTTGATGTATTTATTTTAAAGCTGCAAGTCCAAATGTATTCAAAATGTTTGCAGTATTTGTTTCTTGATTACTAATAACAGTTTATATGCTTTGTAATGGATGGCTTTAATACCTGTGCTCAGTTCTGAAAGAAAGCTATTTAATTTCAAAACTTGTATGTAAATCCAATTTGTGAATAGACGTTAAGGAACAAACAGTTCGGCTCTTTGCTCCATGCTTTCTGCAGTGGTTAGAACTGAGATTTATTGACCTTGTTTGCTCTCTGCTTTGCATAGGGTTCTAAAGTTCAGCATATTCTGAGGAGGAAATCAGAAATAGTTAGAACCATAAACACTTTGTGCCAAAATATAATGAAGTTTAAACTAAGTACAAAATGGTTTGTATGTGGATATCTTGGATTTATTCTAGATTTCAGGAGATGTGATGTTTTGACAGTAGGTGACCTCTTTGGAATTTTGTTGTAGTAGTAAACATCCCTTCTCACCAAATGTGTAGTTAAAAATAAATAAATAAACGTGTTGGGTGAGAAAGCTAAAACAAACACTTTCAAAGATGACTCTGTTCTTCATTTTAATGCAGGCTTAGTGGACTGGAGTTTACTAGTTTTTTTGGTAGGTTAAAAAACCTGGTAGTTAGTATGGTGCAACAAGAACTTTTTGTTTATATCCTCGTGATTCACCTCCTGGACTTCCCCAGCGATAGTAATAGTGAAAAGATCTAAAAACAGAAAAAACGCTCTCAAACTAACTGTAGGAACAGAGCTGTTTTAGTGTTTAAAAACAACCTATATGTTGAGCTGTAACTTTCATAGGATTATTCATTCACAACCTCTTGTTCATATAAATGGTTTATTTTAACTTTAATATCTCAATGTCACCACTCAGTATCTTTTCTTTAGTATAAACAGGATGTCTACATTGAATAGTCATTTAATCTCTGCAGTACCTGTATACCTTCTACACTGCATTTGGTAGGAGGAGAAGTTGAATGAAGGCAGACTAATTGGTGTTTTCAAAATATTTGTGATAGTTGTGATTTGTGACTTAAATACAATTTTTAAAGCATAATAATTAAACCAAGAGTGCAAAGTTGGTGTGCAATAAAACAAATACAAAACCACAGACTAGCATGCTTTCTTGGTAGTTTTGATTATATATTAGTGCAGACCGTGTTTATTGTCATGTCAAATTTTAAAAAATTATTCTGAGTATTATGAAAAACAAAAGAATAAGATTTCTGTGGACTCACCTAATAGCTTAAATAACAGGGAATAAGGAATTTAATCCCTATAACCTTTTTCCAAAGGGGACCAGAAGCATGGTAAACAGTCCTGTAGTAAAGATTATAAAATTATGCAGTCATGTTGAATCCAATTGGTCTGCCAGGCCCTACTGAAGATATTAGCTGATGGGGAAAAAAACACTCAGTAGAATCAGTTCAGCAGGTTCAGGTGAATAAATGAATTTCTTTAATAACTTCTGCAAATTTGAGGGTTTTACCGCTATCTTGTACATAGCTGTAAATATACATTTTACACTCCCAGAAGAACATTATCTTCTAGTGTTGTAGCACTTATTTTAACATGTTTTTTATATTGTTCACCAGAGAGCAAAGCTATAGAAAATAGTTACGCACTGACAGGATAGGTGTAGAATGCAACAGTGAACAATCCTGTTTTTCTAGTTTTGTATGATGTGTAACAGTGGGGCTTGGAGATGTTAATTATATGTGCTAAAGGGCACATTGCAAAATGCATGTGGTAACCGCTCTAAGTCTTTTAGTATTGATCACTGTTTTTGCTTTGCAAGTTGAGAAAGAAATTGGCATTTCCTAGTATCCCAACAAGAAAAAGTTGCCAAACTACAGATGTAATTGCATTCTAAATCCACATGAGTGAGACATTTATTATATATTGGATGGTATGGTGTCTGCCAGAACATGATAGAAAGGAATATGGACTAGAAATACAGGATTTTAGGAGGGGAAGATTTTTCGCTTGAAACTAAAACGCTTTGCTAGTGAGGACATGGTATCTACTTAGTTGAAGCTCTTGAACTGATTCTGTAATTGTTTAGGGATGCCCTCCCACCCCAAAAGAATAGTTTTATTTTAGCTTGTTTTGTTTAGAATGATTTGTTGTGACCCTGCACCTAGTGCATAATTTTTTTTGTTTGGGTCACTTGTGCCTGTATCTAGCTAGGTTAGGCTCCAGCCTCTCTGCTCTTTACAGAAAGGTTTAATTAGTGATTTTGCAACTACTTTAGGGCATCATCCCTTGAGGAGCCAATTCAGATGTGCTTTGCAATGCATGGAATTAAGACAGACCAAAAGACAAGATGGTATTATGTGATCATGGATACTTTTCACACGCATAAGGACTGCTTTATAGAGAGCTAACTTTCTGCGTCAACCCGCCCATCGAAAAATGGTGTGGCCAAACAGACTGCCTGGACTCCAGTTGACAGCTAGGAATTGTGCTCCAAGGTGTGTTGTTCTGCATACACTAGGAAAAAGGTCAAATTAGGTCACACTTAGTCAGCATTGACTAAATTCGACCACTTTTCTTAGTCAAGACAAACTCTTAAGAGTGTTGATTAGAAACAGTACCTGAAAATCAGTTGGAAGTTACTCTAGGTCACAGACCATATGTGCTCCAGGCAAGAAGCATTACTTAAGGGGAAAGCACCTGCAATACGTACAAGCTGTAATTTCTGAATGTTTCGGGGTGTAGCACGGTGTAGCGTATATTGCTTTTGAGCCACCCTGTAGTTTGTTGCAATCATTCAAATACAAGATACATGTGCATGCAGCATAGGTTTATATAGTACCTTTAGTCCCAAATGCTTTACTGCCCGAAAAACACAGTGTTTATTCCCCACAGAGACCTGCAAGCATCTGTAGGGTGGAAAGTTGCAACTATGTTCTTTGCCAGCAGTGCTATATAAGTTTGTTTGTTGCCAAGTGAAACTGCAGGGAGGACTTAAAGTAAGCGGAACAAAATTACTCACTGGATATCAGTCAGGACATTTTACATAAAATCCATCGTTTTTACATAAAAATGCTCTTGAATCTTCTAATGGTCTTGAATAGTTAGGACTGGGGTTTTCAAACTTTGTTTGCTGGGACCCCCTTCAAAAAGTGATGATCACCCCCCTGCCATGCCACCCTGACTGACATGCTTGGGGGACAGCTCATGACCCCCCCCCCATAATAACCTCGTGAACTACTGAGGGGTTGCAACACCCAGTTTGAGAACCCCTGAGTTAGGATCTCTTCTGCATCTCATCAAAAGAAAACAACTCTGGCAGCACAGTGTCCCGTAATACCATGCCAAAGAATTGTTTTGATCATCAGAGGGAAGAGTACTGTCTAGCAAATAAGCTGGGCTGTAAGCAAAAGCAAAGCCAGGAGTGCTTTGGGGCTCTGCATCCTGTGAGTTAAAAAGGTGCCATATCTCTTTCTGTAGCAGTAGAATAGCTCATCTTCATGCATGCCAGCAACAAGACTAGAAAGTCAGATAAATCATTACCTGGCTTGATCCTCCTCAGGTCCAGAAGCTTGTTCACTCACAAATCCTAAGACTGGGCCTCCCATTTAATCATTGTCACTTCCCACAGCACCTATGTTGTCCCTTGGAGTATCTTGCTCAAGAAATGACCCAGTCTGACTCTGGCTTATCTTTTAAAATTACACACCTGTTCTCATATTTATGTGAATGGGTGATCATACTAAACGTCTTTTTGTGTCCCGTCTCCCCCACTCCCCCGTAGGCAGTCAATAAGCACTTACCATGTTAGTGTCATTCTGTTTATTCTAAGATTGTATGATCGGATGGACTCAATGTAGAACTAAGCAGCGTTTGAGGTGTCCACTGCCCACACCTAGCAGAAATAGGATATTAAGGTTGGGGCCCTGGTCACATATAAGCAGCTAGGCTTTACTTTACACAAAGCAAAACAATCAGTAATTGCTTAACTTTAAGCATTCATGCAGTGCTCAAGAGATAATCAGTAAAATAAGAGTGATTACTGCATCTAGATTCTTTGCAAGCCCCAAAGCAGGTATTTTACATGAAGTATATTGTAGAAACAAGAAAGATGTCACCCATCTTTATTTTCTCTCTAGTCTGAACTGAAATGAAGCAGTAGTTAGTAGGAAGTAGTAGTGAAACCTCACAGTTAAAGCAGGAGCTTTTCTGCCCATCAGAGGGTCAGCCTCTTCAACACAAAAGGCCAACAGGACCCAAGTTAGGTAACATTCACTGGATAATCACTCTTTTAAAGACAATCCCTTCATGCCCTATTGTTGCTGTGAGGCCATTTAAGATGTTAGAGTTGCTCCCTGAACTATGACAGAATCAAAGTGGGATAAATTCTCCAAGTTCAGTGTTCTAGCTGTATGTCTATGCTATAAAGTGTAGGAACTGTATGGTTCCCAGCCTAAAATTCTGAGTAGATGCTACTTCAGAGCCATCCTCATGTATCTGAGTTTTTTGAACCAGACACCAGTGGGTGTGCAAGTGTAACTAGACACTTAAGGGAGCCATACTACTGTGTGAGTGGCTGTGACCTACACCTGATACGAGGTCCATGAGTTTCCCTGTAAATCTTGGGACGTTCATGATGATGGAGGGTTGTGCCACCCACTTCTCTTGTGGGCTTTCAGATCTCTCTCATCAGGGGATGTCAGGACAGACAGTAGTGGCTTCAAGCATGGGTGCTGGAACTAGGAGTGCAGGGGGTGCTACCGTAACCCATGGCTTGAAGTGGTTTCCATTATATACAGAGTTTACAGTTTGATTCAATGCTCTCAGCAGCCCCACTATAAAAATTGTTTCAGACCCCTCCCGCTTCAATTCTTGTGTAGTTTTCTTAAATTGTGGCTTGCTGTGGTTTTTTCCTCTTAACCTATGATCAGGCCTTTGGATTTCATTTTTGGTTTTTAAATTTAATGATGAAGTTGCATGTTCATTAAAATCATATGTCCAAATTCCTGAAATGAATAGCTTTGAAACTGAGATTAATACAAAAAGCCTTCCTACTTGCTTATCAAAAATTTAACATTGTTTTCAACTTTTAGTAAAGTGCAATAATTCCAGCTGGAAATAATCGTAAAAATGTTTGAAGTACCTTTGTGTTCTAAATACTCCGTCTGGTGAGTCTGACTGAGTTTCTGTTCCTAAGGAACACATTATATTTTGAGGTTCTATTTTGTACTCTTGACAACTGCTAAAGTAAAATGCAAGAAAATATTTCTATATTTAACTGCATGATTTTATCATTTCATAATTCTGCACACTAATGTTTACATGGGCTCAAGCCATTTCAAGCATATGGATACTGTGTAAGATAGTATATCTTACCCGTGAATGAACCTTTCCCCCAGATAGCCCAGCTGTTAATGTGCATTAGATTACCTACTTACGTAATCTTTTAGATACCTTCTGTTTGCTTAGTCACATGCTTTTGCTTTGAAGTGTCAAAGAACACTAGATGGATTTTTATATAGGGGTAACAATCAGATAAATTCCTGGTTCAGGTTTTAAGCGTGTAACAGTAATGTTAGGTACGGCGTGTTAATGTTCACAGAGAACAAAATGAAATTAGCCAAGTGTCATCAGCTCAGCACCAGACTGCTGTTCACTGACCTATTCATGTTTTTACTCCATTCTTTTACATGTGTATCTGATTCGTTGTTGGCCTTTCTATGCCAATATTGTGCTTTCTGGGACTGCATTTCACTGTATTAATGTGTCCTTTGTAATCTGCTGCAATGCAGATCTGTAGCAGAGTTGTCTCCTCTCCCTCTTTCCCCCAGGACTGTATATTTGGTGGTGAGATTCTTTAGAAATGGATTTCCCTCTGCTCAGCAGCGTCAATTAGCTGTTTAACTATTCTCATCATGCAGTGTTGTTGAGCTAAAGATAATCCCATTTTTGATACTAGCTTAAAGAGCATAAGGCTGTAACAGAGGATTCAGTGACTTCCTTATTTCTTGCATAAGTCTCACCTATCCAAAATATTATAACAGTACCTATTATCAGCAAATAGATTTGTTAGCATTTCCACTGTAAATAATTATTTTTCAAGTTGTCGTAACTCAGTTACTTGATTTAATTTCTGGTGAGCTATGGGACTCAGATTGTCAGACAAAATGCTCGTTTAAATAAAATTGATCCATCCATTTTAGTTTTAGAGACAGGTGTAAAAATATTAAAATTAAAGGCTGGTTCTACACTTGTATTTTTCTTCATGCTTCCCATCAGTGAGAACATTACTATAAATTGCCTGCAGTCATTGTAACAACTAAGTTGTGTAACCCTCTGCACATGCAGAAGACACAGTCGATAAAATGCCAGCTCCCTGACTATACTAGTTTTCCTATTGGTACTTCTGGATGTAGTGCTATTATAGGAATTTGAAGAAACATGCAGGCATAGTTTTGACAACTTAATGGTGCCTCATTTCAGATTTTTTTTATCAACAATATCAGTAAAAGAGCACAGTTTTTAAAAAATGTTAAATTGTTAATTGCTAAAATCTTTCTTCAGATTCTGCTTACGATTCTTTGCTGCCCCTTTACACTGTATATTACTTGTTAGTGTCAAATCTCATGGATTTTAGTGGGAGTTTTCAGACTCTGGAATTTGGTGTGTTCCCCATTTTAGTGTGCTTTCCAGTCACTGTGCTTCTCTGTCTTCTATCCCAAGTGAACCCCGCCAGACAACCAGTGCTAGAATCTGCAAAGGAAACAATAAAGCTTTGCTTCTGCACAACTGGAATATTGGTGGCTATGGTGTTAAAAGTGTGATTTGTAGTTGGTTTTATTCTGCACCAGTGCTGGAGGGAAACTGCTTGTGTTCAGGAACAAATGTTAGTTTGTTTTGTTCTGCAGGTGTTAGCCTGACCCACAGCAGAGTGAAATACATAGAAATAAAATCAATGACCTAATAAAAGAGAGACATAATAGTCCCATTTAGGCTTTTTTAAAAGTGGGTAGGCTATATAACTATGGTCTCATGTATTATATAGACCCTGTGATGTGCTGCTGATGTGTGACTACAATATTTTTTACCTCACATAGTAAGGTTTTTTCATTCTGCCTGTTAATGATTCCTTGGAGTTCCCAGAAACTGACATGGTGTCCCAACATCATCATATGCACAGCACTAGTCATGCTGAACATTTTGTCTCTGGTTTCTTTATTTACTATTGGGTTCAAAGCTCTTGTGCACTTAATAAGTGTCATGATTTCTCCTTGCCTCTGTATTTAAGTACACTTACGTTGACATTGTAAGAGCATTGAAAAAACTTTTTCAGTATAAATGGGACTTCTAAAGAAACAAAACAGTATCTTGCTACAACTTTTTACTACACTTGGGAATGGAGGGAGGGACTACTTGTGTCCTAGTGACCTTGTTGTGTGGGTGCATGGAGGGGTCTCCCCTGCACAGTTCTGGATCCAAGGCAGTGCTGGGTGAGAGGCAACCCCAGCTGAGCCCATTTCTTTCCCACCAGTGCAGCAGTCCCTGCTTTCGCTTCTTACATTGAAACGTTTTAGCGTCCATGTCAGCGTACATATGGCCTGTAACATCCATACTACAAAGCATAACAGGTGAATCTAACCTTTAAAAAAGTTACATTGGCAGTTC
The DNA here is from genome assembly GCA_007922155.1 of Mesoclemmys tuberculata. Classification (NCBI taxonomy): domain Eukaryota; kingdom Metazoa; phylum Chordata; order Testudines; family Chelidae; genus Mesoclemmys; species Mesoclemmys tuberculata. The sequence goes on along the minus strand of ML675609.1, from coordinate 33,674,338 downwards.
TGTGCACTAAGTGGAACTCATTCATTTACACAAAATTTCACTGTTTTGTAAGTGAGTAGCTCTGCTAGTTGGAATACTTTTACCCGTACACCTGTCCCACATCACATAGGTTGACCATGCTGCTGTTATCCAAGGGCTTGAATTTGCTGTTCACATATTAGCTATATCACTTGAGGAGTGTGACTTTGTTGTCCTGACAAGGTATGTAATTAAAGTTCTTCTTTGAGTCGTTGCAGACATGTATTTCACTCAGATGTATGCTCGTCTAGTGTGTCAAAGTTGGAGAATTTTGCCTAGCAGTACCCATGGGGTGGCACTCACGCCCTTTCCGTTAAAGCCCTTCCCCATGAATGTATAAGGATGGCACTACCCTGAGCCCTTTCAGTTCCTTCTTCCTGCCCATGGCTAGAATCAGAGTGCTCAGTGCAGTGTTTCTTCATGCTAATTTTCTTATCACAGCCTTCTGAGATATCGTTGTAAATAGTTATAGTAGATAGTTTGTGTACCTTAGTTAGAATAGTTAGCTAAAGCAGCTGTGTTTTTTCTGGAGGAATGCCTTCACCAGGATTTAAATATTGTCTGTCGTGTGGCATGGCTCTTCCTAAGAGTGATCCCGACATGCTGTGTTTATTGTGCCTGGGAGAGCAGCACATTAAGAAAAGATGCACCATTTATAAATCTTTTAAGAAAAGAATGCAGGTAGCAAGAGACTGGAGACTCAAGTGGCACCTGATGGTGCAGGCTATGAGGCTTGCATTATCACTAGAGCAGGGATCTCAAACTCAATTGCTGTGGCGGGCCGCATTTACATTGAGTGGAGTTCAGGGGGGCCGCACATGACACACACTACTCTACTGTACCTTTCATGCTCTACTCTCCGCCGAAAAAATCTCCCTGCAGGGTAAAATTCGGCGGCACAGTTGGAGAGAGAGGCTCTCACAGGGACTTGCAGGCTCCACTGTCCGCTGTCAAATCTCTCTGTGGGGCCCACATTCGGCGGCCATTTCCTTTTTAAAGCAGCACAGTAGAGCAGACAGAGAGGCTCACACAGGGACTTGCAGACTCCACTCTCCGCCGTCAAATCTGCCTGTGGGGCCACATTCGGCGGCCATTTCCTTTTTAAGACGGCCACAGCTTCCCGGAGCTCCGCTCAAAAAAAAATGCCAGCACAAGCCTGCAGCCGGATTCGGACTGCGGGCCGCATGACACAAGCCCGCGGGCCGCAGTTGGCCCGCGGGCCGCGAGTTTGAGACCCCTGCACTAGAGACTGTATTGGTACCTCAGACATCTTTGGAACCACATGAGCTGATGATCCTCAGACAGATTCTGAGGCTTCCTCTCGGAGGAAGAGGTTCACTCCCCTTTCTCAGGCCCACCAAGAAAAGGACCCATAAGACAGACTGTAGCCACTCAAGATCTCAGGGAGTCATTCTCCTCTGCCACGATCAGTGCAGATCAACACCATGACTCTTCAGATACATATGATGGAGCTGATCTTTCTATCCGCTCTCCGGTACTGACTCACCATCAATTCAAGGTCGTACCACTGACTCCGGCAGACATCGAATGTCTGTTGAGTCCATTACTTATGATGGTGTCCACGTCTCTGGCATACCAGGCAATGACACATCTGTTGATGTAAAAAATGGGAGGGTAGCAGACCAGTCCCTAGAGTACAGTGAATCACAGTAACCACTCGGGGTCCCGTGCTTTGGGGGGGCATGCTTTGGCATCACGAGTTGCCAAGCCCCACCCTAAGAGAGAGCGGAAGTACGTCCGAAAACAGGACCAAGCCCCTCTATCCCCCCATTTTTTTACTGCAACAAAGATGGTGGATTTTGTATTTCTGGCTCCAGTCATGTGGCACCGGAAGTCAGAAATTAAGGAAGTGACCGGGCCCAAAACATGGAAAAATGACCTGTGATGTTAAGGGGGGCCCACACAGTATGATTTGCCCTGGACTCGGCACTTCCCTAGGGATGGCCCTATGGTAGACACCATTTTTGGAGATCTTGTTTCCCAAATAAAGAGCAGAAGAGACAAGGGAGAGATATAGCTGTCATGTACTGCCCCATTATGACTGGAAACTTTACTCTACTGTTCCTTTTTCATTTCCCCTCAATCCATTTTAATTAGCAATGCTAGGAATCAAAGTAGATGAAATTCAATAAACATCCTGCTTGAAGATATGGATGCCAAGTAAGATGTGTTTTCTCACAAAAAATGTTTTTAGTGATGTATTCATAACGTCTGATTATATATGCCTCTGAAGAAAAATATGTTTTTGGAAGGGATTGGTGGCTTGTTTTTTGGTTTCTCTGAGGGTTTTTTTTTTTTTTTTTTTAATCCTGGGATTTTATAAATGATTTCTGATCATGAGGTGTTCAACATCTACAATTGGTAGGTGCAAGTGTCCAGCAACCTTTGGGATCAGACAATGATCTTGTAAACGTTGCTAACTTGAAATTCTGTAGATATTCCATGTAATATGATAAATTAATGTTTATAGCACCACTCTCTCTCTCTCTTTTTTTCTCCTAGCATTCCCATGGTTTGGGATGGATATTGGTGGAACGTTGGTTAAACTGGTCTACTTTGAACCAAAAGACATTACAGCAGAAGAGGAACAGGAGGAAGTTGAAAATCTGAAAAGCATTAGGAAATACTTGACTTCAAATACAGCCTATGGTAAAACTGGCATTCGTGATGTCCATCTTGAACTGAAAAACTTGACCATGTGTGGGCGCAAAGGGAACTTGCACTTCATCCGCTTTCCCAGCTGTGCCATGCACAAATTCATACAGATGGGTAGTGAAAAGAACTTCTCTAGCCTGCACACTACACTTTGTGCCACTGGAGGTGGGGCTTACAAGTTTGAAGAGGACTTCAGAACGGTATGTGGGAAATGCACTTAATCTCAGTAAGGAGCGTATATCCAAGTCCTTCTCCAAAATGGAATATCAGAGAATCTTTCTTTTAACTAGAGTTTACAATGAAATTATTTCTTTGTGCCACTCCTAGACAGTCACCTTTTTAACTTTAAAGAATTGCTAATTGGGGAACTGTTTAAAATAATATTTCCTTTGGGTGAGAAACTGGGTGGATTGATTTAAATACTGCTTACCTTGATTTAAAGAATCAATTTTAATCTTGTTTTTCATTTGTATTTTTTAGTTATTTTCTTAGAGAGGTTGATTCTCTTTGGTTGGTAATAATTAAAACGTCATCGATTTGCAACCAAGTATAGGCTTTAACTCTGAATTTTGATTTTTATTTTGTGTTTTGCTAACCAGGGTGATTTCTTTAAGCAAATGCATTTATTTACATGATGATGATGATGATGATGATGATGATGATGATGATGATGATGATGAATTTTTTTACTTGTGATTTGTGGTAAGGTCTATTTGGATACAAATTTGAGTTCAATTAAAAATGAACCAGAAATCATTTCAAAATTACTATTTTATGAGCTAAATGAGGCTACTGGAGATGTGCTGGGTACATAAGACAAAATAAATTTATCAAAACATGTTTTGTGTTCAAAACCAACTGATACAAAGGAAATATCTATTGTTAATTAATTGAACTGGTTATTTCTGGTCACTGTGTCCTTCGAGGATTTAGAATTAGTAGGTCCCATCATCACACCTAGTTTTTATTCCTAGATTGGAAGAGGAAAAACAAGCTTTCCTCCTCCTTTTTTTTTTAATCCCAGTCAGTTTCTGAACTTTGAATGAACTATAGTTATTGAAGTAGTTGAATAAACTGAAATGAAAAATATATATATGCCCTACACCTGTAAAAGGCCGCCAAAAGCTGAGTTAGCACTTCAGCAGACTTCTGTTCTAGGTCTGTAGCTAGTGCAAACTAAGGATGTAAAAATAAAATGGGTAAAAGCGTGCCTGGGGGGTGGGTGAGCTGTGGGAGATGCTGAGCCCAGCGCAGCTCTCCCCAGGCACCTACTTACTGGCCTGCAGCTGGGCAGGGAGCCCAACTTTTTTTTTAAATTAATTAATTATTGTGTTGGGAGTGGTTTTTGCTTTTTGGTCCAGTCTGATGAGAAGAGAGAGAGGAGATATTTCTGTCCTGCTTTACCCTTTCACATTCTCACTATGATAGAGTACCATTCACTGAAGTTCAAAACAAATGGCTCCGAGTCCAATCATGGTCATCACATATAGCTCATAAGAATAATAAGCTTAAAATTTCCAGAACTTACGGTTGCTCATCCTATGTTCTGGGCACCTCTCTCATACACTAAAATTACTAAATAAGCAAAGGGCTTCCCATATATATGTTCATCTTGGCTCATTCCCTTCTCATCAGCCTTACACGGGAAGAAAGATGGCCATTGCATCCTGCAGGGAAAGGTAACAAATCTGGCTCTGACAGCTTGAGGGGGTGGGGGAAATGAGTTCCAAAACAGAAGACCCATCCTAGAGAAGGCCCTGCTAGCAGCTCCTTCTCATTTGTACTGAGGGAGCTCTGGCACCCCTGCTGATCTCAGCTTTAGCAGTCTGTCACCAGGGGAGAGCCTAAACCAATGAGAGCTTGATAAGATGTCGATTTTAACCAGAATTCCACCCAGAAGCTTCTTAGAAGCCAGGGCATCCCTGAAAACACAGCACACAGGTCTGAAGTACTGCCAGTGTGCAACACCACTTCGTGCAGAATGCTGCAGCCCTCTTACTAACTTCATCTTCTGAATCATCCCAAGTTGTATCTGTCTGTGCAATGCATCATGGCAATCTATCTTGAGCATGGATAATTGTGGCAAGGTCTACATCAGAAAGAAAAGGTTACACAGGGTCTTATTTTGTCATGAACCACAGTTTGAGAATCTATGTCCTGAAGCATTGAAACATCATTCTTCGTGTTCCTTGCACACCTGATACTTTTATAAGCACAATATATTGAATTCAAATGTATAGCCTAACAATGGGGATGTATATAGCAAAAATTTAGATGCATCCTTTAAGAGAAACACACGTAAATCCATGGAACTGTTTAAAATGCTTTGTTTAACCTCTAAAGCCTACTTTTGTATTTTTCCCCTTATAACATTCATTTTTCTATTTCATAACAACAGTATTTCTAAATATTCATGAATTGTACAATCTAGTGTCCTTCAGAATTGCATAGTTCTAGTGTGAAAGTGTCTGCCATATATTGCAAAATAACATGTTCAAATCCAAGCACTGGTGTAATTTTTCGTGTTGCTGCTGCTTTCTTGTATTCCCCAAAGAATCACTGTTACTTGCTTGTTTGAGACTCTTCTTTTTAGCTTTAAATATTTCCATACATTTGATCTTAGGTACTGTTATTCCTTCCTATTCTCACCATTTCCCAAATTTCAGTTCCCCATTTTCATATCACTCCACAGCGATTGGTCCTTCTCCTGTTTGGCCTATTCTTCCATCATTTGGAATAATGGTTGCCATATTCATAGGACAAAATATGAAGCTGGTGAAGATTTCGTAGGAAGAGGTGATATATTCTTAATTTCAGATATAGGTGAAGTGGTGAGTGGATACATATTACTATTATACAGATACAACATTATTCCAATCAGTCCAAGTGTAGATGTGTAATTAAAACAATAACTGACTAAATATTACATTGAAAATAAGACGATGCCCTTAATGTCTCAACGTCTTCAAAATGTTAAATGTCATTTTAAAACCAAACTTGCATTTTGTGAAGTTCATGGGACCGATGTAGCTTCTACGGCCTAGAAACACTTTTCCTGCATTAAAGATACTTGTGATAATGGGGCCACGTACTCCTCATTGGCTTCCACAAATCAAAAGGGACAAAGCATAGTTGCATGTGATCAGCAAAGCTCATCCAGAATCTCTGTCCGCAGAACTGGGTGGCACTCAACTGGCAGAAACTACAGACTTGCTCCTTTTTTTTTTCCTCAGATACTCAATTCAGAAGACCAGAAAAAACTAAGTTCTAGCTAGAGCTACACTGAAGTAGGTTGCCTGATTGAAAGTAATCCAATAGCATCACCAAATTTTGAGCTGTTCCAATTCGGAGTTTTAGTGGCAGAGTCTCAGAGGTGCTTACGATCTGCAATTCCAAATAAAGTCAGTGGGAACTGTGAATTCTCATCACCTCTGAAATATGAAACCTTTCATCTCTGAAACAAAAAGGCAGGTAAAAAATCTCCTATGTCACCCACCAGCTGGATTTGCTGTCTAGCTTCCCTTTTTGATATAGGCCTTTTGTAAACCTTGGTGACCTAGAAGGACAGTCCAGGAGAAAGGAGTGCCTGGGGGTAATCCCATGGTCATTGGCAAAAATGATTGATAATCCACTAGGCCATTGCTGCAGTACTTCTGGCATTTGAGCATTATTCCCTGGAGTTCTAGGATCCAGCTGGATCCATTCATCTCTTAAGCATATTTCTGTGGTCTCGCATATCAGCCAGATGGCTATATTTAATGTTCAGCGAGGAACATGACTCACTCTTGTTCAGTAATAGGGCAGTATTTCCAGCTTGGCCTTTTTCTTTCCTTCCTTCCTGAATGATTTCACTTGTTGCATTTACTCTCAGGCAGCACTGCTGTTCCTGGGACCTAGGTGCACAGGTACTGTCTCTTTCCATAGCTGGTTGCTCCATTCTGACCATTTTTCATTGGTCTGTATTAAGCTCACTTCTTCATAAATAAACATGTGAGTAATGGATCACAGGGTAGCTGGGCCCTGCGAGTAGACCAGGCCCAGCTCGCTGCTGTCAGCGTCATTGGGCCCAACTGAGCTAGTTAAAGGGGAAGGGCTACACCTGGAGCAATAAAGACCTGTAAGAGAGCAGGAAGTAGTGGATTGATTGGGACAGGCTGTGCCTGGGGAGAGGAACCACAGAGGGGTGGGCCTACCTGCTGTTGAAGATTCTTGGGCCAGTAGCCCAAGAAGGTAGCCCTGGGACCAGTGTCCCAGGAGGGGAATATAGCTGGCTGAGAGCAGAGCAGACTGTGAGAAGGGAGCTGGCTGGGGCTGGGGAACTGCAAGTGGCAGTATTACCTGAGACCCTACTGGGAGGAGAGGCCATGAAAACCCTAGGACAAAAGGTGAGCTGAGGAACTGGATTTTTTTCCCCCTTTATTTACTTATGTTTGGACAATTAAACTTACTTAAAGAGAGACTGGCCATGGTAGTGAGTCCTTGTTAATTTGAGGGAGGGCCCTGCTGTGTCACCTGTGGTGGATTGCTCAGGTACTTTGATTGATTTGGCCCTGTTATAAGGGGAAAATGAGGTGAATCTTTGGTGCCCAGTGAAGAGGGGGAAATCCGAGGCAGGGTGCTGTAGAGTGACCTTGTCAGTTAGATGGCAGCCTCTATATTTCAGGATATGTCTGTAAAGAGGATGTGGGATTCTTCGGGTGCTCATGTGCAGTATAAATCCTTTGCCTTCTTCGGGAATAACCTGTCTATCTAAGATGTTTGTTTCTTCCACAGTTTTTGTAATGTAACAAGAAATAACTCACTCTGTCGCTTGGCTTATGTTTCGAAGTAAGTCTAGGTGAAAGACACTTGGGGTGAGGGGGATATGCTTCCAAATCTTTGACATTTCATTAATTAACTGCCATGTTTCCCTGCTGTATTTGTTTAGCTTCTGAATGATAAATTTTTATTGATTTCAATGGGTCTAGGATAGGGGCCTTGTTCTGTATTTGACAGAGAATCAATCTAACAAGATATCCCTGGAAGCTCTTTAGGCACTTTTCCAAGGTGGGACTGGGGATGGTAGCTTCTAATCTTTTAAAATTGATTTGTAAACATTCTCTTTTAAAAACATGTCAACTTTAAGCATTTTCAAGCAGGTACAAAACATCTTTCTAGGAGTGTGTCATCAGTCACTGCAATGGAAAATACTAGGTTGAGACTGATTTCCAGCAGATGGTAGATCCTGTCACATCCTGAAAGCTAAAATATTTCTATTAGAATAACATTCAAAGTGTAATGAAAGCATGTTCATGTCAATTATTTCTAGCCTTAATATTTTTAAGCCAGATTGGGGTTTGGGTTTTTTTGTTTTTTGGGAGTGCGGGGTGTGTGTGTGTGTGTGTGTGTGTGTTCACTAAAATGGTGAAAAATTATAAAACAATACACACAAGGTGTGAATTCTCTTGGCGAACATCTGTTAATTTTATAGTGTACATTGTACCTACTTAAAAGTACACAGAAATGAGAATAGGTTCAATGCTTATTTATCACGTGTTCGTTGTTCTACACAAAAGGCTATTCTTTGTCCCTGATGGAGTCTTGATCTATACCTTATGTGCAGAGCTTGAAAAGTTCACTTGTCAACAGCTATTAGGAAGATTTCCCAAAGAGTGCCATCAGCTGCTGAGTTTTTGTTTTAAAAGTCACTCTCCTGATGATTGCAAAGATAACCTTGATGTGAACAAATTATTTATGGGTGCCATGCTAACTGCATAAATACAGCTCCTATGCCTCTATTGCTGTCCAAGATGCAGAAGAATGGTGTCCGTTTCACTTCTGCTATTCTGAACCCTTTGGGTAGCTGTGATACTGACAAGATTCTTGTTACTTTTACTACTCTTCTGCTTGAGAATGCTAAGAACTGGCACCTTGGAGACAGGCATCAGAGCTGTATGCTAGGGCAGAGGAGTCAACAGTGGAATCTGTGGGAATGGTCAAGTAGTGAGGACTCTTACTGTCACCATCATCTTTGTGCATCCAGGAAGCTCTAGTGAGGAGAACAGAATTCTTCTTCCTTTGTTCCAGCTTCCAAAGGAGGTTGGGGGAAGAGAGGATTTTAAAATTTATCAGTTACCTGCTATCTGCAAGTTGATTATAAAAGACGGGTCTGCCACGGGGATGGTCCAGGAATAGCAGCCTGGTAGGAATCCTAGTCACCTCCTTTTTCTCAACAGCTTGGAATAGGGACCACTGTCGAAAAGTGGAGCCCCCAACTATCATTCATGTTAGTTTGTTGCTAGTAAGTATTGTTCTGTGGCTTGTAAGTGTATGGACAGATTTCCAAGCTCAGTAGTGGGAATGAAGTAAATTAAAAGAGAAGTAGGTTCAGAGAGATTTTTTTGGGGAGGAGGCAGAATATTAAGGGAGGAAGTGGAGAACACAGTGATGGGAGGGAAATAGAAGGAAAAGACGTACTGTGTTCTATTACATGAAAGAAAATGGAAAAATTGGAGTGAGACCCAGAAGAGAGAGAAAGCATAACAAAAAACAGAGATGAAGCAAGTGGGGCTATTGCAACTGATACAATTGCTTTAAAAATGCACTTGCAAAATATTACATATAAAAATTAGAAATAGCTACATATTTCCCAAGAAAAGTCCGAAGAGGAAGAACTGTAACTTTAAGCTAATTTAGATGGGATTCTAAAATTCAGATGTCATATACAATTTCCCAAAAAGTAATAGTTTGAGATGATTTTAAATACACACATACAAATTCAGTTGTATGTAATGTGTCTTTCTGGAATTTACAAGAAATCTATACCCATCTCTGCTTTGGCCAGTTTTAATAAGACCATCCAGATCCTTGCAAATATTTCAGGTTACTCTCTGATATTGCTGAAGAGGGACGCGTCATCTTATTCTTTTGTTATTGCCGTCTGAGGGCAGTTCTTATACTTAAAACAATGCAGCTGCACTGCTGTAGTGTTTAAGCGAAGATGCTTCTACACCAACAGGAGAGCTCCCGTCAGTATAGTTAATCCGCCTCCCGTAGAGGCAGTAGCGATGTGGACAGGAGAAGCTCTCCAACTGACATAGCACTGCCTACACAGGGAGAGGGAGTGTAGGTTGATATAACTAGGTTGCTCAGGGGTGTGGATTTATTATCACACTAGTTTCCAAGCTTTCAATAAACTTGTCCATAACTTATGCTCTGGATGGTTTTTCAGGCTTTCTTAAGAACCTCTCTGTTTTGTGGCCATCATAACTGTTTCCAGAACACTCCAATAAAAATAAAATAGGTGGTCCCAAACAAAGCCATTTGTGCAATGGAGCAACAAAAAACAAGAAATGGCTCCCTTTTTAAACAAGCAAAACTCACTGTAAACTTCACAAGCTCCAATCCATCCCCTCAAGAGTCCTGATTGTTTGTTTGTTCTGCTGTTTCTTCCTCCCAACCTAAAATGATGTTTGGGGGGGCTGGAGAGACACTACAAAGGACAGCCGAATCCCTGTTATCAATAACTTCCTGGGGAGGACAGCGTCAGCCAGAGGGGAGCTGGCTTTGTACATCACTTTCTCACATGAAAGAGATGATAGAATGCTGGAAAGTATTAGCAAATGCACTGAAGTTACTGGAAACCACCACTATCCAATGTAAGAATTTAGACACAAATATTTTACCTTTATCATGCGCTGTGCACAAAACTTTGGGTCTTTTTCAGCAAAACTGGATCTTGGAAGGTTGAAAGCAATGAAGAAGCAGAATGTAGTAGGGTAGAATGAGGGCACCAGAGAAGAAACAGACCTACTCAATACCATAGTTGAGGTCTCAGGCCACATATATTTTCTGATGTGTGCAAGTTGCTCGAGTTACTTCTATGAATAAGGATAGTGTTTGTTAATGAACAGATTTGGTTCTCTTCCTCACTCTACCATTGACTTGTGGTATGATATTGGGCAAACCTAAGTTTTTTATAATTCAGTTACCTCATCATGAGAATGTCGGTAAATATATTGCATAAGTGTTCTGAAGCTAAAATAATTAATGATTATGAAGAACTATGACCCTGCTAAATTGAGGGGCAAAACTTGACAAAGTATGTTTTATAATGAGGTAAAATAATTGTTCTAGTACAGGGCTCAACAAACCCCAAGCACCAGGTCGCCATGGCACTTAGTAATTTGTTTGGTGCCTAGTATTTTTCCGGGGGGAGTGGCTGCCACGCTCGAGCCAGGGCGCCCCGCCGCTGGGCCCACATTGCGGGAGAGGGGCGGGGGGAAGGGGCAAGGTTGGGAGGGGAGAGTGGCCGCGCCGCTCCAGATAGTGTGCCCTGTTGCTGAGCTCACGTTGTCTGGCTCCTTAATTTTTGGGCTGGCTCCTAGCTCCAAAACAAATTTGTCAAGCCCTGTTCTAATAAGTTTTTGCTGGGATTGTAGTGTGAGAAAGAAAGCAGGCGAAGGACTTTTGTCAGATGAATTTGCAGCAACTGGTGTCAAACCTTACAGAGAGACCTGAGAACGGCAAATTTCCATTTCATGTTGTCATGGATTGAAACTTACGCATCAGCAGACATGGGTATTCGCCCTTGGGTGGAGAAAAGATCTCTGTTAACGCCTCCTTTACTTCCCCTAAAGTCCACTTCTCTGTAATAGAGCTCTGGATGGACCCTGGGAATGGCAGCAATTAGAATTTTTGCTATCAGAATAATCATTTTGGTTCCTGACATTCTTCTTGATATTGATATTTCAGGTTGTTGTTTCATTCTTAGGGTTGTTACACCCATACTTTTCATTATATGAAATTGGCTTATTGGAGACCAAAAACATTTACTGGTGATTAATCTGGTGCAGTGTTGAGTGAGATTTTAAGTGCACACATTTTTGAAAGTCAGAATTAGAGGTTATATAGCCACTAATTATGCCCCCTTGTTAATGTGCATTATAGCAGGCTTTCATTATGTGGCATGTTCATGCAGCACTGAACAATGTGTGGTGTGAGTTACAAATAAAATGGATTGGAAAGAACTATATTTCATTCCACTCCTTCAATAATGCATAGAAAAATGAATTTTCTTTTGCTGTTTGTGCATATAGTAGTTATCTATAGTCTGTAGCATTTTGCTTTACTGCATCTGTGTTGTGTGACTGTGAGGAGAAAGCCGTATGTCACAGTATACACACACATTGGGAGAGGGTTACTGTGGGGAACTTTTACTCTGAATTTGGAGCAATTAAAACTTAACCTCTGAGTTGCATTTAGCAAAACAAGTAAATTATTTCTTCTGTAACTAATGAAGGATGGTGTGGTAAACTATCTCCAAATGGAGCATATCTTTTCTGGTTGCTGTTCTTTCCACTAGAGGAGTGGCAATCTAATAACTGGGGGTTGTTCCACATCAAGATGTTTATAAAGCAGTCTTATCTATTTTTATAGAACTTCTTTGAAACCGTAATTTTCCCAACCCCTTTTTCATTCTCCTCATTCATTACGTAACCAGTTCAAACCAACAGACCACTAATTCTCAAACTGTACTTCATGCACCACTGGTACCCAATGAGGCATTTCGAGGAGCTGCTTCAATTACAGTGGTGAAGCACTTATAATACTGTTGAAACAAGAAGCAGTTTTAATAGAATAGTCTCAATGTGTATCAGTTATCGAGCAGAATCCCTGTGTATTCTTGCCAGAACTGCCTTGCATGCCTGTACTTGTGTGGGTTGCTGAATAGGTGCTGAAGACTGCAAAAAGTCTGTTTTTTGCCTTCTGACCCCCATGCGTTGCTTTGGAGTAAAAAGAATGATCAAACCTACAAACCATGCCAACACTGGAGGGAAGGCAAACACACAAAGAGGACAGAACCAAATTGTAAAATGACCTGAAGAGTAAAAGCCATGGGTGTTATAGGCAATTAGAGATGATTTGATACTTACATACCCAAGAAGAGGTTTAAAAAATACCTGGGTATAAAGTATGGGAATATAAACCAAACAGCCACACCCATTACAGTACAGTGATTTCATTTTCATCTCGCAGCCCAATAGCAATTGAATACAGCTGCCATAAATAAAAATAGGTTGAGAAGGCAAGTCACTTCATAGACTTCTTCCTTTAAGAAGTTGTCTCAAATATGAAAAGATTTGAAAACCACTGCTTTCTTGTTTGTCCTCTTGCAGCATCTTCTGCTTCTCTCTGCATTTAGTCACTAGTGCTGATAGAGTAGAACGGGCAATACAGAAGACATACTTCCATACAGAGATTAGGGGAAAACCTTACATTCTTCAGGATCTGAGCAGGGAATGGTTATATATATTTTTTTTCTCCCAGCATCTTTACCTCATATTGTTTGCCTCCAGTCTGAGTTATTAAGTAACATGTTATGACAGATGGTGTGTCTGCTTGAGTCCACTCATGGGTGGCTTACGATGTTTCATAGGAAAACATCTTGTTTTAGAAGTTATTTTATATTTTTTTCTTGCCCTGTTTTTTCATTTTTAAGGATATTTCTATGCACATGGGATCAATTTCTTACCTTTAAATCATGGGGATAATGACTTCCAACATGCGTTTTCATGAAGCATCATAAACTGATCCATCTGCATAATCTAAGGAAGAAACAGCTTTTTGAAATCTTTGGCTAAAAAGGCGACGTAGAAGTGTAAATCATTACCAGTATTTTATGGCCACTCGTCCTTACACATTTCAACTTTTTTCCTACTTTCTATTTCATGAAGCTTGGACAAGGGGTTATTTTAGCTGCAACGTTTTTTAAGTTTAAATTTCAATGGAGTGTTTGGTTTGGATAAATAGATAACTGTGCATCCAGGAAAATGCTGCTAACTATGCATTCCAAATATGTTAAACAGTTGCAAAGTAGATTTCCCTGCAAAGTTTTCCCATTGATCTGAACTCTGACTTGGTGGCAGGAGTTTGTTGTGCAAATATCCCAGAAAATCTCTTTAAGGCAAAGGGAAACAGAAGCTTGTACTGCATAGTACTGATGGTTTTTTTTTTTGTTTGTTTAAATATGCCTATTGTTGGGCAGGGAGTAATCTACTTTTACTTAACTTCTGGCTTAAATAGAACTTTGGTTTGGTTACTTTAATGATGACACATTATGCAACTCAAACAGTACAAAGTGCCTCATCAGAGCCTTTTGCCCTTCTCTGTGTTTCATGTGTTGAACAACAAATGTTCATTTATTAACTTCTTGGTCTCTTCCAGATTGCTGATCTGCAACTCCATAAACTGGATGAGCTGGACTGTTTGATCCAGGGCCTGCTGTATGTTGATTCTGTTGGGTTTAATGGCCAGCCAGAGTGCTATTATTTTGAAAATGCCACAGATCCTGAACAGTGTCAGAAAAAGCCTTACTGCCTTGATAATCCATATCCAATGTTGCTGGTTAACATAGGCTCAGGGGTCAGCATTCTAGCAGTGTATTCCAAGGACAACTATAAAAGAGTTACAGGGACCAGGTAAGGATGCTACATATACTGGGTCAGATTATTGCCACCTCTCTCCCCGCCCCTCCATAGGAGACACCTGGGAGATGCACCAGTCCATTGCAGCTGCTGGGGAGCCTTTGCCAGGGACCTGAAGTTGAAATTTCAAGTTGTCCTCTCCTGATGGAGATGCTTGCATTGTCAAAACCAAAAAAACTAATTGTTTCACTTGCTGTTGACCATCTAAGTACAACAATGTGCAATTTTTGAATTCTATATGATAGGAAGTACACAGAAGAATTACACAATGGATTTAAATATAAAATAATATTAGCAATTCATACATTATGGATGAAACTATCGCAGTATGTGATGAATATTGGGAGTAAGATTAATTAAACTAAAAATCTGTTTTAGTTCTTTAAATTATTGAAGCATTTGCTAACATACTATTGGGGTTTTTTTCCTACTAATAGTATGAAAGAAATATGAGTTTGTTACAGTAGGTCCCACCTTCTTTAATCCTCTCTAGCAGAGATAATTAGATGTCTTTCTTCAGTTTTGGGGCCACTTGGCAATATTTCTAATTATATTTGTTTTTTTCTGGCTCCCCCTTCATTGTCAGTCCATCATTTATATTAAAACTTCTCAATGCTGCATCTTTTCTCCCTCCTTTTGAATGGGTAATCTGTGGCAGTATTCTGTGCCTTTCCCACCCCCCTTTTTGATTAATGTAAAGTATGTGTAACTCACTATTGGTCTGTTTTTTGTAAAGCTTGAATGTATGTTTCGGCCTGTAGGTGGGTCATTTAAGCACTGAAGGCACACTGAAAATTTCACTGAATTTTTTCATTGTGCTTGTGTGTAGGGTGTAGAGCAGTGGTTTTCAAGCTTTTTAGGTTGTGTACTCCTTTCCAAATTGCGTCTACCACATACCCCCATCTAAGATAGGAACATAATATACCTGTGCTTAGATTGCCAAGCCTTACTAAATAAATTGTGTTGTCTGCCATCACAGGATTTTTCTCGTATACCCTCTGACGAGAGCTTGTGTACCCTTAGGGGTATATGTACTGTAGTTTGAAAAACACTGGTATAGAGTATGTTTTTTACTTCAGCCTATATAAGTAACATGTGCGTGTGTTCTGCTTTTTCTGCCACGAGTAATACATTTGTAGAGTGGATGCAGAGATGATCTTTAACTCCTTTAACTTTAAAACTCCTTTGCCTTTAGCATTCCGTAGCCTTAAACTATTTGTTTATTTCCCAGTATGCAGTACAAACAAACTGATGGTAAGCACTCACCTTTTAAAGCTGTAGGGCTTGAATGTCCTGTTACACGAGTTGTTACACAATCATAGCTCCATTGACTTAAGTAGAGTTGTAAAAGGAGAACTATGCCCATGGTCTGTGGTGTTTATGTGGATAATTTTTAAGTAATTCAAAAATCTTAATTATAAAAACTGTATATTTCTTATTGCTCAAACATCAAACATGCTATAGTGCTACTGTGTTTTGACTCTTCAGATCTGAGATTATCTAGTTGATTGGTTCTAAAGTGACTTAATTAAGCAGCAGGTAGCCTTTTGTAACATGAATTAGTAGTCCCTTTTCCAGTTGGACAGCTGTTCACGCCATAGAAATACTGCCCCATCTCAGACTTGTTGATACCCTTGTTTCAGCAAAGAGGTCAAGGAGTGAATAGGCCAAATTACTTTCTCTTTATCTTGACCCAGGCATGTTGACAGGAAAGTTTGGAGTAATGTGTACACTCAGCTCAGTTGGCAAATATTATGATTTTTGTCTCTAGGGCTGTCACCCTTCACAAGCACTGAACTCCCATATAAATTCAACTTCAAAAATGTTGGCTTTTAGATCAGTTAAGGCTGAAGGTTCAGAAATCTGGAGCTGTTATGCAAATATTCCAGTGCCTAATATGCATATGATAAATATGCATTACTTTATTTACATAACCAGCAAATGTCCTGATTATCTGAGCTCAAGCCTGACAAGACTGCAGTACAGAACAAACTTTAAAAACGTAAGAATTACCACAATCCTTGCTGGCTTTGGCATCTGTAGGTAACCCTGGTTTGTGGCTTTTCCCAGCTACATCTTGCCCAGGACAGGAGGGCTGCATTAGGTTACTAGGACTATTGCTTGCCTTGGACTGCGAGGGGATCTGGCTGCTTCCTGTTGTCAGTTGAGGGATGCTTTGTCTAGGCTGCCAGTCATTTGCTAGATGCCCAGCTCTGGCTGTTCCTTGCCCATTTCTTTCTGGCTTGGGGAAGCTTTGCTGCTGATTACTGGTGGTTACCACTCAGACCCTATGACCAGAGAGAGATGCCTACACTGCCCGCAGGTGTTTGACCTGTAGCTCCAAGTCTGTGATCATGCATGCGTTGGGTGGGGGAGAAATGTGCTTTGCACTGCATCCCAATGATTTGAGTCCTCCCAGCTAGATCTTCATAATTAGAATCCCCTGGGTTCTACATGGAGGTTCTACTTGGGTTGGCTGTACTCATAGATGCAGCTAGAGTATGTCTCCTCATATGTCCAGTTTAGGAGATGTGAGTTTCTAGACAAGGAGCTGTGCAAAAAGCAAGAGACAGAGAGTGTGTGGATGACACTTTTAGAGCTGCCTGGTGCCTACTCACTCTGTTCTCATTTTAGTCTCGGAGGTGGAACATTCCTGGGCCTGTGCTGTTTGCTGACTGGCTGTGAGACTTTTGAAGAAGCGCTAGAAATGGCAGCTAAAGGAGACAGCACCAATGTGGATAAACTGGTGAAAGATATTTATGGGGGAGACTATGAACGATTTGGCCTTCAAGGATCTGCTGTAGCATCAAGGTACATATTTAACTGGTGGTTTGCAAAGAGCTCAGTAGAAATTTGCTGTGCACACTAAACTTAGCTGTCAATGCCTAGACTATGTCCTCTGCGTATAAAAGTCACATTGCTGTATTGTGTGTGGTTCTTATTTAGGATCTCTCTCCTGTTTTTGTTTTCTAATAAAGTATAAAAATGTTCAAAGTGTAGTAAATACAACTTATTTTCACTTAAAATATAGTAACTTTGAAATAAATGCCTTTACTCATTGTAACTATATTCATCCATTGTTTTTCTTTATTAAGAGGTGCTTTCTCACATGTCTGTTTTATGTCCAGAGTCAACAGCATCAAATCCAAACAAAACTGTTTACATTATAAACTTACTAAGGTGGGTCTGTGGGAATTTAACCTTTTCTAAATAACTTTTGAATAAAAAGGACTCTGATATTTCCAACACAGTTTTGGCCACATGATGAGTAAAGAAAAAAGAGATTCCATCAGTAAAGAGGACCTGGCCAGAGCTACCTTGGTCACCATCACCAACAACATTGGCTCCATTGCTCGCATGTGTGCACTGAATGAGGTAAGTATGCAAATTCACTGCAAGTTTCATTGAGGATTCTAGCATTAATGCAGTACAAATAATGAAAACAATAAGTGCAACGTGCTTATGTACCTAGTCTCTGACTATCCTGCTAGATAGATGGATTCACACATTTAATTTTGACTCCTAACTCTCTTGAAATTTACTTTTAACTCTATTATAAGGTATATTTTGCTATAAAGCACAGTAATCCAATGAGCACTCCTATAATTAATGATCCTCCAGAGCCATTCAGCTGTTCTCACTCCTTAGAACACAGGGACATTAATATCAATACATGTAGTAAGACAGTGCTTTACCTGTTGGTTTAGTAGCTGCTGCTGTTATCCCATAACCAATGAAGTATGACTGCAACATTCTCATTACATTGGTTTTTGTTTGTTTTGTTTCCATGATCTGGTGGTTGAGAATTATTCATGGAGATAGTGTTTTTAATTCTAAGTACTCTCTATTTTCTGGAAAGTAATCTTCAGTCATGAGGGTTTTCTTCGTTCTTTTTGCTTTCAGCTTCTTTACAGTGTTGCCTTGTGGCATGGAGTTCAAGCAGCATTGTACAGGGCTATCAAAGCATAGAGAGTTACAACAGAGACCCACATGTTGCATTAAGAGGAGGAAAAACAACAACTGATGACACTCTGCAATGTGTTATGCCTCTACAAAGAAATTTTTGACCCCTTTGTTTAATGGACAATTTTTTTAACTGGATGTGATCAGTAGAACTAGGGAGAATGGACAGATGTGATAAATAATTTGCATTTCATAGAGGACAACTGAATAGACTCCTCCCCGCACACGCACACCACCCCCACCACCAATTTGGTCTTGTTTGTTATGCTTAATTCAGTAGTATGACACAAAAGAAGAAAAGTTGTTCACAATGTGTGACAGGCTAGGAGTACAGAGAAAAATCCTAGGCTGAATCATGAGCTAAATATTCTTGTTTTAGGAGCAAACTATTTTCTTTGTGATGATATCACTGCCTTGATTAATCCAATAACCAATTCTTGATCTTCTCAGAAAAAGGCAGAACTGTACCCACACCACCACCAATGCATGTAGCCTGTTGTGAAGCATTGTATGTGTAGTCAGGGCCACGGTGATGATCCCTCTGACTTGCTGGAGAAATTAGTTTATGCACTGAGGAGTGAGATTTGAACAGTCTTATGATTGTAGCTTAAACATATTAATGAAAATAATTAGCAAATAAAGGATAAATAAATAAAAGATTCTTCTTCCTGGACTTCAAAGCTAATATGGCTTGCATAAAGCTGGCAGTAATATGTAAATTCCATAGTCTGGACAGTTATGGGTACACATCAGTGAAACACTGTCCAGTGTCCTGTAAATCTGCATAGAGCCCCCACCCCCACTATTCATACCTGGGGAAGGTGCCTTACACCTTTCCTAACTGCAGAGCACCTAAGGTACATCAAAATAGGACTACTTCCTGCAAACCTTATAAAATGCACTGTGGTCTTCTGTACTACACCATCAATACGGATTTCACTGCACAGCTAAATTGGCCACATATATATATGTTCTGTAGCCTTCCACAGCTGGACATGTTAACAATTTAATGAAAAACACTACACGGTGTATATCATATGTCATTTTCAGGATGCCATAACTTGATCAAATCAAACCTGAATTTCATCAGAATGCCTCATTAGTTGAAGGCTGCTACCTTTCAGCTTTTATTTTGGCTGTAGAACTGTTAAAAGAAGGGTAGCAAGATTTTTACACAATAAGAATATTGTGTTCTCATTCTCCCTGTACACAAAAGTGGCTGAACTGACTTTACTAAAACTTCCACACAAAACATATCCCTGGGCAGAAGCCAGGCCTAGAAAGTTTCACGCCAAAAGGTGATAAGTTTCAGAAAGTTACAAGTGACTGCAAACAAAGGGTTAAAATTGAAACCACTATGCCAATTCCACTATCTTACCCATATCTCCTGTTATAACAAAGTGAAATTGGTCCCATGGAGTTTTCAATAGGATTTTTAATTAGTTGTCCAACCAAAGAATCAGTTTTTAAAAATAATTTGCCATAAATCTTGCATACTTCTGATAGGATGGTGAATGATATGTATGAATAGTTTTCTTTAAGTTGAGGATTCGCAATAAAATGTGTGCAAGTCCATGTTAGATACCGTTTGTTTTGATTTTCTAATAACTTCACGGCTCTATTTAAGGGAAAATGGCATTTTATTAAGAACAAAGTTAAATTTGAGTCCTAAACAGCTTGCCAGTGTTGTGTTAACAGAAATATATTGCATATGTCTCTGCTGTCAGTTTGCCAGAAATGCCTTTCCCAGGATAGAAAGTCCTGTCTTCTGGGGAACACAGAGTGCTGCTGCCCATTTTTAACTTTAACCTGTAAAATATTGACTTTTTTCCACATGTTCAGCCAAATAAGTTCACAGAAAGATATGATAATGTATGCTTATGTGGTCACAGGCTCCAGAGGGTCAATTAAAAGATTTCTATCCTCCCTGTCTGTAAAACTGCATTATCTAAATAAAGCTTTTGTTGCTAAATATAGTCTCATCTGCACATTTGACTGTTCTTTTCCAAGTCCTTTAACCATGTTAATATAAATAACTATACCATGACGTACTTTAGCACTGGCTAAAGGACTTGGAAAAGAACAGTCATGCAGATGAGACTATATTTAACAACAAAAGCTTTATTTAGATAATGCAGTTTTACAGACAGGGAGGATAGAAATCTTTTAATTGACCCTCTGGAGCCTGTGGCCACATAAGCATACATTACCATTATCTTTCAAGATAATTCTGTTGATATTTAGCAGAGACTATTAATGAAATCCAACATCTTCTAAGCTCCTAACAAGACTCTTTTGAGCTCTTGCACCTTCACTTGCTGTTGAATTGTTGGATTTGCTGAGTGTGAAGAATTTTAAAATTTCCAAATGCTAGATTCTGTTTCTCTTTGTGCATCATTACCAAAATTGGATTCAGTGAGGTAGCTTTGGTATAACTGAAGGCATAATGGACTACAGAATCTTCATTACAGGTGATGATGTGTGAAAAGGTTTGGTCTTTGCTTAGTAGCTAATTGAAATTGCAGGAGTGGTCTGTTTTTTTGTGTGTTTTATTTGTTTTTTGTTTTTTGTTTTGTTTTTTAATGCTTTTCCATATAAACTGAGCACATTGAAACCCGTGAGAGACAATAAATGTGGAACCACAGCCTGCCATTTTACCATCACTTTCAGAATGGAACCACAGTTTGGAAATGATGTTTGTAGATGTCTTCAGTATCTCTAGAGTAATCCTTATCACATACCCTTCAAAGGTTCCCTGGAGCCAAGTGGATTTCTCAATTATCTTGACTTTCTTCAAAGGTTGCTTCACTTAATAAATTAAATATTAATAAAAAGTGTACATATTAAATTACATGGAAGATAAAATGGAAACACTGTGGAAATAGCATTGCCAACCAACACTTCATTTTTACCACACCCCAGAGAAAATTTCTCTTACTATCACACATCCTGGAAGTGCCATGTGATTATATGTATGTAAACATTAGTGACATATTTTATCCTGTCCTTCAAATAAAATTTGCCTGCCTGTTGCCACTTGTCTCCTTATCACAGCTACTGATTGCTTTTGGGCTTTCAGTTGGGAGAGTTAGGATGCTGCAATGTATAAAGTTGAAAAATCCCAAGCTTTTTTTATTTATCTGTGGGAATAAAATTGCATGTATGTGTAAAGCAGCACACCTACTGAATTTAGTTTATCTTCATCTTTCTGTTGTTATTTTACAGAACATTGATAGAGTGGTGTTTGTAGGAAACTTTCTCAGAATCAATATGATCTCTATGAAGGTGCTAGCCTATGCCATGGATTATTGGTCCAAGGGACAGCTGAAGGCTCTGTTTTTGGAGCATGAGGTAGGGAAATGTATCTATTAAATTCCTTATTAGTTATCGGAAACTATTTTTCTGATGTTTTTGAGTGTTACACAGAGTTGCAATTGAGAACATTTATCTTAAAAAGCCATTGGGGGGCCATAGCTTCTGTGAAAATGACATTTAACTCAGGAGGTGGTTGAAGGTAGCTGTTGTTATTAATCCCTGAATTGTAATTGGTTTCTGCTAATCTTGCTGGATTCACTTTTGTTTGATAAACCTCAGACATCTGCCCAAAACTTTCTCTGGCAAAAGACTATGCATGCAAAACCTCAGACTGGTACTTGCTTTGGTTGGTTGTGATTGGGTTTTTGTTTTTACCATGTTGTTTCAAAATTAGAATAATAAACTTAGCATGGAAACTGCTAACCATAAGCCTGAAGTCACTACAGTGTTTCCATAACATGCTATTTTGACCTTTGGTTAGTCACAACAAGCTGCTTAAGGCTTATGACATCGGGCCCTTTTCTTCCATTGAAATCAGTGTGAATTTAATTACAATCCACATGTTGAACATGGATATCTGATCTCCCAAGACTTATGCATTTTTAACTGCCTCATCCATACTGAAAACGTTGAGTATTATGCTATGTGGTTGTACATCAGAATTTCTGATGGTTCTTGTTTTTGTTTTTAAGGGTTATTTTGGAGCTGTGGGAGCCCTTCTGGAATTGCTTAAAATGACAGAAGATCAGTGATGAAGCCAACTTGTAATCAATACCTGTCAAAGATGCTGCTGGGGAGAATGAAAGCCACTATAAGGATGGAAATGAAGCCATTATGGCAGTTCTACCTGCTGGATTTGTAAATAACTTAAAATCCTTTTAGCTGATCTCTAACTTTTGGGTTTTGATCTTGTACTTCAAAATTCATATGGGAATACAAAAGTTTTTTCTGTATACTGTATTTTTTAGGAAAAAAACCATACTGTGCAATGTGGCCAAACATAAATTTTATGGATTGATTTTAAAAAGTGCATACTGTTTAAAGAAGGACCTATACTATGAGACACCTGCATTTCTTCTGGGGTTTACTAATTAGTGTGGTAATTTTAACTTCATCTAGTAATCACTCTAGGAGATGTTTCTTATTTTTCATGACATTTCATGATTTGCTCTTGGTTTCAAATGAAACTACAAAGCTGGCACATTTTACTGTGAACACTAAACTTATTAATTTTGTTGCCTTCACTTTATTTTTATTTAAAAAGATACTCTTCCTTGTCATCCCTTGCCCAAAAAGATGACCTTTCTTTGACTACATGTGTTTCTATTAACAAGAGGTACTAGCAAACCCACTAAGGTGGGGATAAGATTTTAAGCTTTGTGTTGTCACTGGCAACTTTTGTAGTCATGAACATGAGTTAACTGCTTATTGTGGCACCAAAGACCCTTGCATTTTGGCCTATTCCTTTCTAAAATGTTCAGTATTATGAACTGAAATTTTTGATTACTGAGTCAACACTAAAACAAAACCTTGCTATGGTAAAATTCATCTATGAAAAGATTTCTGTGGTACGGATGTTATCTATACAGTATATACTTAGCATTAGAAAATAAGGGAGAATAATTTCAGTATGTCTGAGAACTTTATTGTAGTTATTACAATAACTTTTAATTTTATATTCATCAAAACTGATGGCTTGACTATTATTCAAATCCCACTTTCTAAAATTAGGACAAATTCTTATTGCATCATATATTGGGTTAGGAACTAAAATTTAATTTTTCTTCCAGGACTTTGTAAAGTCTGAGTGCTTTTTCCTAAATGATTCTGTCTTACAAATCTGCGTTTTGAAAGACACCCTTTGGATGTGTTAGTTATATGATGTACAGTGTCCATCAGAGGGACTGTATAATTTGAGGGAGCATGTGTTCTCTCTGCATTTCATTTTTGGTTTTTTGTTTCTGAACACAGTCATTAATTTCCATATCTATCAAACCTTAAATAAATTGATACTAACAGAAGAATTGACTTGTCTGCTGGAAATAAAGCTCTTTACTGTGTTATGGTTTTTAATGTATCTATGGAATTCATTTCTTTAAACCAAACTAAAGTACATAGTAATATTAATTTGATTACATCTTGTTGTTGTTTTTATGATCTGTTCCTGGTACTTG
>ML675609.1:33609234-33637439 GCA_007922155.1 Mesoclemmys tuberculata | reverse complement strand
GTGGGGGGCTGGTGGGGAAGGGGCACGGTGGTGAGCGGAGTTGGGGTGGGGGGCTGGTGGGGGAAGGGGCACGGTGGTGAGCGGAGCGGGGTGGGGGGCGGATTGGCAGGAGAAGACCAGGCAAGGGATCAGACGAACGTTGCTCGTGTAACGACCCCGTTCCCCTCCCTCTGCCCCCCCCCCCCCGGTCATGTCGTCAGGCCCCAGTCGCTGAGCGGGAGGAGACAGCCAAGGTGCAGAGGCAGCCAATGGCCGGAGGGTTCCGGATGCTCCTCTGTTAGGTCAGCGAGGAGCCCTCCCGAGGAAAGCGGCTTTTCCTTGGTTGCAATAGCCTGGCCCGAGGATGCGCTGTTAGCTGGGGGGAGCCGACGGGACGGGAGCACCGCCTGGGCTCTGCCAGAGCAAAGGGCTGCCTGCCTGCGAAGCGCAGGACCCGATGCAATCCAGGAGCTGGCCGGGAGACAAAGGGGCCAGCAGTCGACTTCAGCCACTTACACGTTTGCCTGCTCGGGAGGGTTTAAGCGGGAGCTGGTTTCAGAAACTCACTGTGCAAACCTGTTCTAGAGCAGAGCTGGCTTTCCGCCCCTGCAGTGAAAGGCAGCGCACCCAGTGAGTTCCGTGGGAAAAGGACTGCTGCTCTAGGGCCGGGCTGTGGTGTGTTACTCACACCGAGTAGCATTGTCCTCCACAAGTAGTCCTATCCGCTTCAGTGCCACTAACTCATGCGTAAGGTGGAATCCAGGAGGAGTAAGGGATGGGTACCACAAGCAGACACACCCTGCCTGTCTGTCTTCCTGTAAGGTGGATTTTGCAGACAGTGTTTTGTGGTAGGTGGACCTGTGTTTAGACCTGCATATATGAAAATCCTTTGCCAACATAGCATAAAATTGTAAATGTGACTGTTTTAGAGATGGTTAACATTTTTTGAAGGTTGACAATTGTATTCAAAACCCGACATATAAAAATTGTGTGAAAAATTAATTCCATTTCCTAGTCGGCTTGTAGAAAATTTCCAAATTCAAAACACTTCAACAGGAAAAGTGGGATGAAACTTTCACAACCCCATTCCCCCCTCCAAAAAAAAAAAAAAAGACTTCACGTCCCATTTTTTGACCAGCTCTACAATATTTACATTTTTTGCTGACTAGTGTATAATAAGGCAAACTTACATAGAAGCTCTGTTATTTAGTCCAATAGTTTGACTCACGTGAGTTTCTTAACCGATATTTTAAATGAATGATCTTCATACTTCCTCTATGTTGAGGGTTTCCAAATGCAGAAACTTTTATCTATTTATTTATTTTTAAAACTTTTTTTTTCAATTTTTCAATGTATAATGCATCAGTATGATGAACCATGAGTGATACAGTCAAAAAATGGTTCAACTGTCCAACTCCCCCCATGGTGTCACAGAATGTAATTCTCTTATTGCTTGTGATACCTGTGCAAATATACCTGTTCCAAATTCTTTTGGAAATAATTATTTCAATATAAGAATGAACATTGGAGCATTTGTAGCATGAACCTATGCCTTTATAGTTTGTAATATGTGCAGAGTGGATTATCTTTCTGTCACTCCATTACCTAGGACCTGATCATGCAAAACCTTAGTGATGCACATAGTCCTTACTTATAGAAGTAGTCCCACTGAAATCAATTAAAGTAAGTGTGTGATGAAGGATTGGTAAAGGTGGCCCATATTCTTTAACAGAATATTAAAATGTAAAATTAAAAATGGTGACTCAAATAGGGCCCAATCTTGCTGATTGCCTTCTAGGAGGTCCTCAGTGCTAGGGGTAGTTGAATGCTCCGCTTCTTACAGGACTGAGCCAACCCATAAGTATGAAGTAATAAACATATGTGAATACCTTCAACCCTACCTACACTAATAAAGCCTTTAAATAATTATTTGTGTTTAGATATAATTAGTACATGCTTGAGAACTCAGCTAAGGACCAAAATGGTAAAATGGGAATACTTGTAATGTTACTTGGCTGAACTAATGCTTTTTGATTAATTTGCCATTAGTTTACTTTAAACGTGTTTAATTTCTGAGAATGTCCACTCTTAATGAACAAGTGGGATGCCTTCAAGTATGTTTGCCTGATAACTTTTTGACTGCATTGATTTTATTGAATTAACAAGCTAGTTGGAGCAGCCACATTCTATTTGTTGTACCTCTGTTCCTGCAGAGTCAATGGAAAAACATTTCTTTTAATGCTGGGAAATTACAAGGATAATATGAAACTTAATGAAGTATAACAGGATTATGTTTTGTTCAAAAGAGGTCTGTTATGCCTTTATTGTAGGTAAAATTGTTATTTATGTAACAATCATTACAATGCAATCTCTCACAAAAATCGTCTGTAGTATTATCAATTCATTACTTTTTCTCCAATATTTTATTTCATCCCTATTTTTCCTTTATATTCTGTTTTCTACTTTTAAATTACCTTTGAGTGTATGTGGCAACACCATTTTGACTGAGGATGTGTCAGTACTTTTTTAGAAGCCTCCATTTTAAGCACTTTAAAATTCACTCATTAACTTTTGCTTTAAATTAAGACTGGAAAATGGCATGAAATAAAATATGTCAATGCAAGAGCATGTATTTTTATTTTACAAAGCTTTGTTAAAATTGATTTAGCTACCATTCTGGGAGGAAAAGCTTGAAAACTGAGTATTTTGTCTAGTTTTGGTCTTGAGTATTCATCTCATGTCTTTACCTAACAAAGGGCTTTAAAAATATACAGTTTTACTGACTATTCAGTCTGGGACAAATGCTGAAATCCTTTAGATCAAGCCTATAGGGAGAGATTTTCAAATATTTTAGGCGTGCACATGTAAAAACTGCCTTCCTCAGTTATTTATTTATTTACTGCACTTGTGTGAAACAAAAAGTAATTTAATGCACAAACATCCTAATATGAACATTTGTGCATGCAGTTAACAGGTGTGCGTAGCCCATGGTAACCACATACAGAAAGAAGGCATATACTTTTATGTATATTTGACAGATGTGATTTTGTGCTTAGGCTCTAGAAAAGCTTGTCTTTATTGATTTAACGCTAGTGGTATTTGGTCATAATTGTAGTCAATTTCAGGAGACATTTGCTGTACCATTCTTTGTTGCAGTATGGGAGCTTTACAGTCCCACCTGCCATGCAGGAAGGGAGCTTCATATTGATAAGAACTGAGTGTTATTCACTGAAATGCATCCTGCCAGTCTGGTGGAATTATAAGTCTCCAGAAGCATAGTGTGTCCAGATAATAACCAATACTCTTTGTAAAGCATGCTGAAATGCCCTAGGCATATAGAGTAGTTAAAAGTATGCAAAGTTACCTAATCATAATGTATGCTGCTTACGTACATCAAGATTACATACTGTGTGCACTTTGAATGTTCTGTGGATATGCTGTTAGTCTTACATACTCTAAAAATGTTATGTAACTAGCCATGTTTTAATTTAGAAGCACACTCTATTTATATATGGAGACTGAAAAGTCAGTGAGGCACAGAAGCTTCCAAAACCCACTGTAAACTGGTTTCTGAGTGGAATAAAAGTCTGTTGCTTTTATATTAGTATTTTAAAATTCCTATTCCCATCCCTGCCTGACACATACATTCTTTCTACATGATGATCCTACTGTAGCATCTTGCAAAATGTTTACATTAAAAGAGATTTCTGTGGTGTTCTGGGTGGGCACCAACAGAAAACCCTGCTACACTTCACTGTTCTCAGAGATTGGGAGAGATACTGTACTGTAGGGCACTGCACCGCAATTGTAAAAACTGTGATACTTCTCACTATGTCATTTAAGTTCAAGAGAGCTCTCATCGTCCCTGCTGTACATTTCTAACAGGAACTGAATGTGATACTTATGTGGGGAAAGTTCTGAGTTACAGTTACTTGCTATAAAAGTCCTGAGACAGTGGTAAAGAATGACAGCATTGCTGTCCTCTAACATGAAATGTGTTCGAATAAAGAAAACAGTATTTTCCCTAGAGCTTCTCTGTCTCCATTTCTTTGTCACAAGTTTACTCTGAAACCTTCTCTGAACCCACTTGTCTGGCACCCATCTAAAGAAATAGTAAACATATTTCTAGGGGCTACTTAAATCACAGAAAATCACATATTTTTTGCAGGTTGGTCACAGCATAAATAGAAATGAACACATCCCTGAAATGTGCTTTTTCCGCTCACAAAAATGTGTGCTTTCTCTGCTGCCTCTCTCACTGGGGGCTCTGACCCAAAAGGGGGTCACAAACCTGTGGGGGGTCGCGGTATTGCCACCCTTACTTTTCCACTGCTGCTGGTGGCGGCGCTGCCTGAAGCGGGGTGGCGGGAGACCAGCAGCTGCTGCCCAGGCACCCAGCTTTGAAGGCAGCTCTGTAGCCAGCCAGGAATAGGGTGTTTTCCATTGTTGCACTTGGATTATTCAATCCCAAAGGCACAGGTTCCTGTTCGATAGGGGTAGAGCTCTTCTCAAGCCAATTATCTGCTGTTATGGGAGTCCCATTGCCACAGATCAGTTCAACTGCATTTGGAAGCAGCTAAAGGTGCCAGACTTTTTTTCTGCACTGCCTACCCTGTTCAGTCTCGAGCGTGTAGAATCTTGGGTATGGCTGGACATGGGGACGCAGCTGATGTTGGCCAATATTTATTCCTGTTCCATTTTAATTAGGTCTCACAGTCTAAGGTTTGGTGGCTTTCACTACCCTCTGGGTAATATACGTGGCTCCTTTCATGGATCTTGAGTAAAATTCTGCAGTCTTTACACAGTCCTCACTAAAACAAAATATGTCCTGGGGCTGGATTGTAGATAGCCCTGCATTGTGGGTTGGTGTGCACAAGCACACATCCCAGTGGCAGCTGTGGGGTGCAGTGTGCTGCAGGGAGACACACGGCCCCTGTGAGTTCTGAGGTGCATGGAAGACTGCTGCTGTACCACTCATAGAGAGGGTGCAGCATCCACTTCCCTCTGCTGTCCCTTCCCTGCTCTTCCCTGCCCTGCCCCCTTACAAAAGATAGCCCTAACAGAGTCAGTAGCTGTAGCCCATGGACTTCAATGGGAGTTTTGCTGTAGTGAAGACTGCGGCCTAGTCTACACTGTAGACTTTTGTCCACCAAACTCAGCTTTTTGCGCCAAAACAGTGGTGGTGTGCATGCTGCAAACACCTCACCCCCACCCACAAAACTCCCCTGATTTTGCGACAGAATAAATCACCTCAATGAGAGGCGTAGAGCTTTTTGCACTAAACTTTTAGTGACAAAGCATCAGTGTAGACACCGCGCTTGGTTCTGTCACAGTAAACGGCCTCCAGGAAGCATCCCACAGTGCCCATCCTCACCGCTCTGGCCCTCAGTTTGAATTCCGTTGCCCTGCAGCCATCTGCCTCTCCCCCTTTAAAGTCCTGGACATGTTTGAAATTCCACTTCCTGCTTGGTTGGCTTGGAGAGATCACATCTCATCTTCCCAGCTGATCATTGCAGCTCCACGTGCCAAATGCTCTCCCGCTTGGAGCACACCAGAGCTTCTGGAAGAGATCAGCATTTGGGCAGAGGAGGCTGTGCAGTCCCAGCTCTGTTCCAGCCAAAGAAACTTTGATATGTACAGTCAAATTTCTCGTTTAGTGGCGGAGAAGAGCTATGAATGGGACATGCTGCAGTGCTGTGCAAAAATCAAGGAGCTGCAGCAGGGGTACCAAAAGGTTAGGGAGTCAAATTGTCATTCTGGTGCAGAGCCAAAGGCCTGGTGCTTCTATAAGGAGCTAGCTGGAAGCCATCCTCAGTAGCAACCCCACCTCCCTCACCAAGAGACCTGTGGATACCTCCGCCAGCCCGGAGATAGCAGACACTGGACTCAACCCCGAAGAAGAAGTTGTGGATGAGGAGGTTGATGAGGAGAAGGGGACCAGGTCGTTTGCTGACATGGGGAGCCAGGAACTCTTCTCAACCCTGGAGGCTTCGAACCAGTCCCAGCCCTCCAGCTCTGGCATGCAGGAGAGGGGAGCTTGGGTAAGTGATTTTTTTGAGCGGATGCTGCTCGGTTACATGAGGTACAGCTGTTCTTTGCTCTGTTGCATTATACAGCTGGTACAAGAGTAGCTGTGTTTGCAGGCGCTTCCCATTCCCCTGTGCAGCTAGGCAGTGCAGTGGAAAAGTGTGTTAATGCACACTGAGATTTCCTGGGCATCCTCCAGAGAAATCTCTAGGAAACTTTCCTGGAAGTACTTGCCAATCCTCTGCTAGAGATTCCTTGGCAGAGCTACTTTGTTTCTTTCCCCATTGTAGGAAACGTTCCTGAGCCAATGGGCAATCACTTGTGCAGGGACCAAAGCAGTACACAGGCAAGCTGCACAGGGACCTGGTTTGAAGCTGCTTGCATGGAGGAGATGCACCTAGCATCCCTGCTTACTCTCAGGAGTGAAATATCCCTTGCCTGTGGAAAATGGTGGCACAATTTGAAATTTTGTCCCTATCTAACTGCATCAATACCCCAGATAACGACCCTAGAATCTTTTCCCCAGCTTGCATGCCCTCTCCCCCAAGCATAACTTATCATGCCCTGGTTGATCGTCAAGCTGACACTTGCCAGGGGACAGTGAGAAAGAAGTGTATTTTACAGAAATGAATCAATGCTGTTCTTGCACTCCCAGTAATGCTTCTGTTCATTGTTTGTTGTGCTTCTACAGATGTGATCTTGAGGGGAAACCCCTCTACATTTGCTGAGCGTCTGCAGCTGATAAGAAAACTACCATGGAGAAGCAAAGAGGAGATATTCCAAGAACTCTTCCAGTCCTCTGAGGCAGGAAAAAAGAAAAAAGGCCATGGAGACAAACTGTTTCTGAAAATTAGAAAATTGATAGGCAGGAGAGGAGGGAAAACCAGAAGTGAGAGATAGCAGGTCACGAGCACAAGATAAAAGCCATGGAGAAGCAAACAGAACTGCTAAAGTCACGCATAATGCTGCAGACTGAATTCATGCATGCTCACCCTCCCTTGCAGCCAATACACAACTGCTTTCCATGCCCTCCCCAAACTCCACCCACACATTCCTCACTGCTTTCTCCCCACTAGCCCAGCTTTTTGTGTGTGATGTGAAAATTTGTTATTTAATAAAGACATATTCATGAAGAATAAGCAATCTTTATTTGTCTCTTGCACATGGTGGTTGCAGCTCACATTGATACACAGTGCAAACTGGCTAGCAGTTATAGCATGGCACAGTGCTGTTTACAAAGACACGTTATTGTTGCTCATTGTCAAAACGGCTCCTCAACACCTCCCTGATTCAAATGACCCCCCTGTTGTGCCCCTCTAATAGCCGTGGCATCTGGTCAGTTGCAAGGCGATCTGTCTCTGTGCTCGACCCGGGGGAAGCTTTTCATCCTTCGCTTCAAAAATATTGTGCAGCACACAGCAGGCGGCTATAATATATGGGAATATTTTCCTCATTTAGTCTAATTTGCCATAAAGGCATTGCCAGCGAGCTTTTAATCTGCCAAATGCACATTTAACCATCTTTCAGCACTGCTCAACCTTTTATTGCTGCTATCCTTGCTGCTGTCCATGTTACCCCGCATAAGACTTAATGAGCCATGGCAGTAAGAGGTAGGTTGGATCTCCCAGGATCACTATGGGTGTTTCAACATCCCCCATTGGAAGCTTTTGGTTTGGAAAGAAATTCCCTGCTTGCAGCTTTCTGTATGGGCCAGTGCTCCTGAAGATGCTTGTGTCATACACCTTCTCTGCCCATCCGGCGTTGATGTCAGTGAAACACCCATGGTGATCCACAAGAACCAGCAGTACCACAGAGAAGTATCCCTTCCTATTGATGTACTCCATCACAAGATGGTCCAGGGCCAAGATTGGGATATGCATGCCATCTATCGCCCCACTACAGTTAGGGAACCCATCACTGCGAAGCCATCCACTATTTCACACACATTTCCAAGACTCACAGTCCTTTGAAGGAGAATGTGATTAAAGGCCCTTCACACTTGCGATAACACAGCTCCAATGGTGGACTTTCCAACTCCAAAATGGTTAGTGACTGACCGGTAGCAATCTGGAATTGCCAGCTTCCACACAGCAATCGCAATGCGCTTCTCCACTGAGAGACAGCTCTCATTCTGTTGTCCTTGTGTATTCAAAAGTTCTGCAGCCACTGCTCATCATCTCAGACCTGCATAACAATGTGATCCCACCACTCAGTGCTTGTTTCACCCAAAAGCAGCGGTGCACCGTGTACAGATGCTCCATGAATGCAAACAGTATTCTGGCATTGTTTGTTTGCATGGCACACAGCAGGCCAGGTGCCTTGGATTCTGGTTCCAATTGGGAGCTCATGATATCAGTACCCTGACAACAATAGGAGCAGTGCAGGATCCATCCTTTCAGATAGAGATGGTGAGCGCTCAGGAAACTGAGGCCATTTGTAAATGCCATGAAACGCAGTTGGAAATCCATGGAATGACAGGATGGAAATCAATGCATCATGGGATGTTGAGCCCACACCTTTGATGCACTGCAATCCTCTCTGCCTTCCCACAACTCCTAGCAGCACAAGGTGGTGAGTTGCACAGTGGGCTAGCTGCCCACAGTGCTGTGCTCTCACTGTCAATGCTAGAGCGCCAACTGTGGACACACTTCAGCGACACAGTGAGTGCTGTGTGGACAGGCACAAGCGTTGTAATGACAGCACATCTTGATCATTGCTGTAACTTGTCAACAACACTTTCTAGTATAGACAAGGTCTAGGTAGGGAATGCAGGCATTGGCCCCTTACTAATAAAACAAAACAAGCAGCCTAAAATTTCCCCTTTTAGGACCCATCTGACCACCATTAGGGCTCACATTGATTCTTTAAGGAGCTGGGCTTTAGTATCAAAGTGCTGGGTATAAAAAAAACCTCCTTGGATTTAGGATTATTCTTGTTTTTGGAGTAGCAAGACACATCCCCAATTTTTACTTCCTTGGGCAGTGGCTTATTCCATGTAGAACAAACTGGGCACGTTCAGTTACCATGTGGTACCTAGATAACCCAGGGATTGCGACTTGAGAGAGGAGAGCTCAGGCTGTGTGTACGGTACCCTGTAGAACCAAACATAGCTAGGAAGCCCCTATACTGCTCTCTCCTTCAAGAGTTGAGGCCCAATCTGGCACTCATTACCTGCAGATTCACGAGTTATACAAACACCAGAGGCAGTAAGTCCTAACTCAACAGGAAGATAAGTTAGCCAAAAGATGACTCAAAAGCCTCTCCCCCTAGCCAAACCTACACTGACACTGAGAATGATGGAGCTGCTGTGGAGAATGAGAACACCAGGTGTGTATGATTTTATTGGAATTAGTTTGCTTATCCCTGTTAAACATGCTCAGTGGCCTTTCATGCAGCAACTGATGCCATTTAAGAGTTTATTTCAGCTGCAAAACCTGTGCTTAGAACTGTCTTGTTTGCAAAGTTCTCCATAAAGAGGTGCACTCTGCTCTTCTGCTCTTTAGCACTTGTAACAAACCAAGCAATCCTTTCAATTTTTCCTTTTATGTGTCATAATTATTTGTCTGTGCCTTCCTTCTTTAGACTCTCTCACATTTAACTATTTGATGCTCTTAGAAGCTGAAATAATGAAGTTAGAGCAGTGGTCCCCAAACTGTGAGGGTGCCCCACTAAGAGGGCACAGAGGAACATTCAAGGGGGTGTGGCGGGGGCTGAGTTAGCCCCCACATGGGGTAGGGATGGAGTCCCACTCTGCTCTCAGTTCTGCTCCAGACCCACCAGCTGCAGCTCCATCCCTGGCCTTGGCCCCCAGTTCCTAGTCCCGCTCCTGGCTGTGGTTCCTGGCCCTGACTGCAGCTTCGGCCACGGCCCTGCTTCCAGCACAGCCATAGCCCTGCTCCTGGACTTGACCAGGCCCCATCTGCAACCCCATCCTCTGGCTCCCAAAGGGGCACAGACTGGGTAAAGAGGTGGTGCAGCCAAAAAAGGTTGAGGACCACTGACTTAGAGGATGGTAACTGAAGAGTTCTTTAGTGACACTTTGAGTCAATGATGTTACCTGCCTTTTACTGTTGGAATAATTCCCTTTTCCCCTCCTTTTTCTGTTATTCTATTGTGAGGTGATTTGTATTAGTTTTATTATGAACTCCGTCTTAGTAAGTTATAGAAAAGAAAGAAAGAAAGATGTCCATAAAGAATTGTGTTTTGCCTTCTTATTTACTAATCTCTCCATGGGGGAACAGATTGAGTACACTTAGATGAATTCATAGATTAAAGGAAGTTATATTTTTATAGGGAGTATATTTAAATATATTAATTTAATGTGTATGATGAAACAGATTTTCAGGTTGATGGAAAGTGTAGTTTTAGGGCCTACTTCTCTAACTTGTATTGGTGTAAACAAGAGTAAATCCATTCAAGTCGATGAGGGAGAAATGATGTAAACCCATGGTCACTGGGAGATGAATCAAGCTCTCAAACAACCTTCAGATATTTTAAGTGTGGTCCCCTTCAGCTGTACCATTTATCACTGGTGTTTGCTCTGGCAGGTTCTATATTGCCTCTGGATTTTTAATGTCATGTACAATTAATTGCTATGGAAGGATCATCCTGACAAAGTGCAGAAATACTGTGAATGTGCAGCCGAAGGCCAGAAGTAGGTATTTTTTATAATTGAAATCTTGTAATTCAATATTACGTTATTTATGGTGAGTTAATTTGTTACCCAGTTCTCCTTTTCTTCTTTTCATTTTGTTGTATTTGATAAGATCTTGGTCTCCTCAGCAACTCAGGAGTTAAGGGCTTTGCTCAGGAGACCCACTGGTATGTAGGGTTTTTTTTTTACCCCATCTCATGTATGAATACTGTCCAGTGGGTCAGTGTAATCAGGATTGTAACCAGAATTTTCCTAAGGAGAGAGACAACAGTTTACCTTCTCTTGCTCTGCCCCCAGCCCTAAGCTCTCTCCCTGCTGCTATCCCCATACCTTGCCGTGGCCTCTCCCTCTGCTGCTTTCACGTACTCAGTCCTGAGCACTCATTCTGCCTCTGCACCGGACTCACTTTTCCTCCCTGCATCAGCTCCACACACATTCCCCTCCTGCTGCCCCACACCCGGTTCCACCTTCCCACTGCGCTTTAGCCCCACACAGTCTCCCATCCCATGCCCAACACTAGTCTCATACCCGGAGAGGCAGTCAGGCTGAAGAGCACCCTCCCTGCCAGGGGCCAGGAAATTTTGGGAGCCCAAGACTCCATCTTCCTTCTGCCTTTCCATTTCCCCAAGAAGCACAAAGGCCTGGATCCAATCCTCCCAGCCTCTTGGGGACTGGCAGTTCCCGGTGCCCCCTGCTCCACTTCTCCCCAGGGACTGAGCGTGCCTATGGGTGCTGGAGGGCCTGGAAAGGTAGGGGAGTGTGGCGGGGGTCACTAAGCAGACGTACAGGGTTGCAACACCACTCGAAACTGGCCAGACACTGCTCCATCCTGATGGAGGGGCAGCTGGGCCACATCCGAATGAGTGGCATTGTGACATGATGCATGAGGTTCCAGTGTTGGAGGGGTGGCCAGGCCAAATTTGCACGAGTGGCGTTGTGACCTGGCACACGAGATTGCAACACCACTCAAATTTGGCCCAGTCACACCTCTGTACTGAGGGAGGGGTGGCAAGGCCAAATTTCCAGCTCCGTTCAGGGGCCAAGGGGCTGTTGAGCCCCTCAGTGTAATCATGATCTTACAGGCCACCCCCCGGCCTGCACCTGTCCTTAAACCCCCTGTATGCAGCTCTGGCGTTCCCTGGAATGCTAACCCCACAGTGTACTGGCTCTCTGGAGTTTGTGTTTGTGTGCCTCCTTGAAGTGTCTCCTTAACCTTTGCCTCTTTCTAAAGGCCTTAGCTTTAGCCTGTCCCTCAAAGAATCAGTAACCAAGCAGGTGACAGGAAATCTTAAATAATAAGGGAAAATATCCCAAAGCCAAAATGATTTAACTGTCGAGGGGTGTGTCAGTGTCATCCCTCAGACACATGCTGGCTATTGGATCCTTCCCTGGGCCAGGAGCACGTGTTCAGTCTTATCTGTGAAGGGCCTAGTACACTGTTGATACTAAATAAGAGATTACATGTTTTAAAATGTGTTAAGTGTGCTGAGTTTAATGACGGCAGAGGGCTATCTTTTCAATCACAGGGAATAACTTTTCAGTCTGCAACATAATTGCTTTTATCAAAGCTCAGGGAACTGATTTCATGGGACGTTCCAGTTTCAGACTGTGCTGGTTTTATTTGTCTTTGTTTCTCCTCATTAATTGCTAATATTTATGTAGCCCAGAACAGTTGTTATTAGCACTTCTTTCTGTCTGTGAACATTCTGATTGTCCAGGAGACGTGTTTTCATTTGAATGACAAAACCAGTCTGCCCACTCTCATCATTGTACCACCCTGCATCATATGCTGGGAGAGGTTTTCCCTACGATTCATGCACCAGCTGGCCACCTTGCTCTCATAGGAAACCCTTTCTTAAAATACATTTCTTCCATAAATTCTTTAAAATTAACCCACCAAAGAAAAGTCATCCTGTCTGAGCTGCCTGGGCTACTCAACCAGTCCTGTTTGCTTGTTGGAGGAAAGCTTTATATCCATAAGCAGTATCTTCCAGATACTCTCCCCTCTGCTTGAGCCCACAGAATCCCTGGTTTCAATTCAGGCTATATTTTATCATGTGGTATGGTTTTTATTGAATTAGAATTGCAATCTCTTCTGGGCTGACACCTGTGATGTGCCATGTACAGCTATGGCACAAAGTCAATTTAAAACAAATCACAAATTTGTGGATTGGCAAAAACTCATCTGTGTTTTTAAGTGTTGATACTGGTTTTAAATAATCCATCTGTGAAGGCATATGACAATGAAATGAAAACCAGCTAAACTAGAGTCTGAGCAGCAATTCCACTCTCCAAGGGCCTGGTTCAGTACAAAGTTAAGCAACTTCTACACATCAGAGACTGATGTGAGGTCCCAGGAAGCCCCAGTTTTCTGATGTGAAAGAAGATATTACTGGGGCTTAAATTTGCTAATTCCCCTGCCTACATCATTTCAGTCACTTTCCCTCTATGTTGCATTGTGCTTGGGTTACGTTCATATTTGCAACAAAAAGGGGAAATGTAGACTCTATGGAATACAATTCAATGAGAGTGATGAATCTAACAAAGTGAAGAATGCACTGT
Organism: Mesoclemmys tuberculata; assembly: GCA_007922155.1. Lineage (NCBI taxonomy): Eukaryota > Metazoa > Chordata > Testudines > Chelidae > Mesoclemmys > Mesoclemmys tuberculata. The sequence continues at coordinate 33,624,217 of ML675609.1, read as the reverse complement.
ATGCAGTGTTGCAGCTTGGAAAAAAAGAGTCTTCAAACAGCAAAAATATGCAGTGTCTCATTATACTAAAAGACACTGGCTTCTACCTTCAAAACGTGAAAATGCTCAGCATTCAAAACAGGATGTTATTGGAGAACAATTATGTTGCCTCAGTTTGGTTTTGGTTTTTGCAAAGTAATGTGGCTGAGATGTAAATTGGCAGGGCAACAAAGTTTCACAACAGAGACCTCACTGTGCACACCAGCAAGAGCCTGTTTCCTGTAGAAACAAACGCGGTGTCCTTGGATGACATTCTTTAATCCAGTAGTGCACAATCCAAATCTCCCAGGTTTTGAAAAATAATCATTCCAGGTTGCTTAGGGATCCAGATGTGGAAACTGTTCAGTGATGATGTAGAGTAGGAGGTGCAAGAGAGAACCTCAAATTGTATGTTGCTGGTCCACTCTGTTATTTGGGGTCATTCTTTCACCTTTTAACTGTGGTTGGATTTTATCCTATTAGTTTTAATTTCATTTACGCTGCTGCAGTAGCAAAGTTAAAATGAACTAACAGTTATGCAACACAGCTAGTTGTTGTTGGAGAAATTAGAGGATGGCTAGTCATTGTTTGGGAGTTGATATAAATCTACACTGTATAATGTTGCTTTGTTTGTGCTGCACTCTGGGCAAAAATACCCAAACACACTCAACTGATGTTGAGATGAAGCCTTCATCCAAATGCCTTCTGCTATAGCTTTCAAGATCTGATTTTCTGTCCGGAAGATATGGATGGTAGCAATAGTACATTTCCCAAATGAGAGCATTCACATGGGAAACTGTCAAAGGCAGAATCACAGAGGCATTTCTTGAAGGACTTTGTTATGGGATTGACTTTACTTTCTGATCTGTGCATTGTTAAGAGAGTAAATCCCAGAAGACACTTCAGATAACCTGGAATATAAAACCGCCATTTGGTTAGGCTGGTTAATGAGTAAGACCTTTTGCGATTACTTATAGAATACAGTAAGCATATGAAGCACTTTACCAATGTATCAAAGACCAGTTCCCTACAATCTGCTGTAAGACATCAGTTAAAACTGAAATGCACAAGGGTGCAGAAAGAATAGCATCAGAAGGCTTTGTGAAACAGTGTAAAACACATGGAATATATTTTAAGGATCGATTTTAAAGAGAAAAAAGGAGGTTACTTGCTCCAGGAGGAGTGGGAGGCAGTTTTTTTACAGATGAATGTGGCAGTTAACAGCTGGTGAAATATATCAAATGAAATCTTGCAAAACACGCAGTCCTTACCCCAAAGAGCAGGTTATCTATCTAAAGACGTAAATACTGTCTGTAGCATACAGATTCAAGACAAGGAGTATTGATCGTTGTGCAGTTCTCATGACATTTTATTTATTAGGGTCAAAAGTCTGGGATGCCCTGAAGCATAGCCACTTGGGAATTACTTTTCCAATTGTAATTAAATTATTCACAAATAATCCACATCTCCCCAAACAGGATTCAGTAATATAGGTGCAGGTCAATGTACATGCATAACTGAGCAGAATGTGGGCCACAGGCTTTTCAAACATGCCTAAATTGTGATGCATAATACATTTGCAGTTGTACTTTTTAATAATAAATCAGTTGAGCCTTTCAAGCTAATAAGAGCTTTGTTCAAAAAGAAAGTTCATAGCCAGAATGGTCTACAATACTTTTCCACATACAGAACAAGAACGGCAGTTAGGAATTGTTGGGGATGAATGGGAAGAGGGAAAAAGAAACTGAAGCTGCACTTCACTGGACAAGGAATAAGAGCAGAGCTGGCTGAACAATGTATTTATTGGATCTGACCCTGTTTTCTGTTTCATTAATTGTCCACAAGCAAACTGGGATTTGTACTAACTTGTTTGTTTGTTAATTCATAATTTTTTGCCAAACATCTTTTGTGAACATGCAATATATGGTTTATCTGAAAACTGCCCAGAGTGCGTGCTCTTTTGTGTATTTAGAATTTACTGTTTGAGTCATGTGATCGCTCACCTAAATCACATAGAAACCGTTTCTCTTCTCTGATGGGATGAATTTACTTTAAGAAATAGGGGAATTTCCTGAAGAAATCATTGGGGCATTACATCTTTCAGGGGAAGATATCTGACAAAATCAATTTTTAGGAATGTCATCTTATGTTTTTCCAGCTACACCTTTTTCTGCTAGAATCTCTGTCCTCTGTCATCATTCTTGTTTCTCTTGATACCTTGTGTAATAAGATGGTTAAGGATAAATAGATTCCATTAATTCGGGTTATTGGTAATGGCATCTAGTTAACTAGACTGAGTAGAACAACAGGATAAGGAGATGGTTGTCGAGTCCCTGAAGAGCCTGGTGCTTCTTATTCCCTATTGTTTCTGTGCTCCTGAGTTCACAGGCTGATGTTTATTGACAAATGACTGGACCAACCCCCTGGGTTAAAGTGGGCCATAGGATTCTCATAGACTTTAAGACCAGAAGGAACCATCATGAACATCAATCTGACCATCTGCACATCGCTGGCCACAGAACCTCACACACCCACTCCTGCAATAATTTCTGGCTGAGTTACTGAACTCCTCAAATCATGATGTAAAGAATTCAAGTTACAGAGAGTCCACCATTTACACTCATTCAAACCAGCAAGTGACCTGTGCTTCACGTTCTAGAGGGAGGTGAAAAAACCCCAGGGTCTCTGCCAATCTGACCTGGGGGCAAGTTCCTTCCCTGTCCCAAACATGGCAATCAGTTAGGCCCTGAGCATGTGGCTTGGAAAGATTTACTACTAGCAGTCATGGGTAAGCCATATAACACTGCAGGCAACTCCATCATACCATCCCCTCCATAAACTTATCAAGCTTAGTCTTGAAACAAGTTAGTTTTGTTGTTCCCCTTGGAAGACTGTTCCAGAACTTCACTTCTCTGATGGTTAGAAAACTCTGTCTAATTTCAAGTCTAAACTTATTGATGACCAGTTGATATCCATTTATTCTTGTGCCAATATTAACCCTTAACTTAAATAACTCCTCTCCTTCTCTGGTATTTACCCCTCTGATGTATTTATAGAGAGCAGTCACATCTCCCCTCAGCCTTCGTTTGGTTAGGCTAAACAAGCCAAACTCCTTAAATCACCTCTCGTAAAGCAGGTTCTCCATTCCTCTGATCATCCTAGCAGTTTGAATTCATCTTTCTTAAACATGGGAGACGAGAACTGCACATACTATTCCAAATGAGGTATTACCAGTGCCTTGTACAATGGTAATAACATTTTCCTATCTCTATTGGAAATACCTCACCTAATGCATCCTAGGATTGCATTGGATTTTTCAGGGCCACTTCACGTTGGTGGCTCATAGTCATTCTGTGATTGACTAATACACTCAGTTCTTTCTATGTTGCTTCCAACACTTTATAGCAAAAATATTTTGTTGTTAGTCCCTATGTGCATGACCTTGCACTTTAAACTATTAAATTTCATCCCATTTCTATTACTCTAATTTTCAAAGTCATCCATTTCTTGTATATATTCTGGTTCTGCTCTATACTGGCAATACATCCCAACTTTGTGTCATTCACAAATTCCATTAGCACACTCTCACGTTTTGTTTGCTACAGCTGTCACAGTGGTGGTTCTTTTAGCCGAGGTATGTGTTCAGATATTGGCTAACAGATAGACATATGATTGTGCAGGCTGGCAAGCCAGTAACAACTTCTCCTCAGAATGTCTCACTCATCAAGTCTAGCTGGATGTCAGGAAGAAAGATGATGTACTTGCTCCACTTCTGCAGCCCCGTATTATTGCCCCACACCCTATGGGAGAATAGTGCCATTCATATGATGTCATCCGATACTTAGTTTGGTAATCTTTTCTAAAATGACTGTTTGGCCAAGTATTTTCATCTTGTAATCTCTCTAATCCATAGGCAAAATGACTGTGCTAGAAGAGGACTGTTTAATTGGAGGGAGATGTGGAGGCTTTTGTGCAGTTTTCCTGTAACTGGTTCATGGATAAATTCATAGATTGGTTTACAGATAGAGTCAGTCTTTGTCTCTCTTTCTCTTTTTCTTTTCAGGCCCTTTAAATGTCATCCTTCACAGGCTCTGTTGTTATTAATTCCTTAACTTCTATCAAGATGATTCTTTAATCTGCAAGATTGCTGCCTCACAGTTCATTGACTCACTATCTTCTTCTTCTTCTCTTTGTCTAGGTCAACCTTTCTTTTATGGCTCTCTTTCCTGTTTCAGTGTAGTTACTAAAGAGAAAAGGAAAAACTGATGCAGTCTTTCTCTCTGTTTGCTGTCGCCTGGGCTCTGATGTGACTCAATCTCTTTTTGTATAAAACCACAGGTTTCTTCTTTTCCTACTTAGTTTTAGCATTGTGGGCACGCTTTAGTTCTTTGTTGTAGTTCTTTAGTTCTGTGCGTCTCACCTACCTTGAACCTGGTCTATTGTTTTTTAAGTGTTGGTCTAATCCTCTGTTTTCATCTGCAGTTACTTCTTCAAACATTCCCTGTGGGTTACAGATCCATAAATTCCTTGAATGTGAAACACTGTCATATGACTTCTTGACAGCCTGTCCCAAATGAGTTGCTCAAAGGCCTCCACATGTTCCTCACCAGAAATACTGTTCTGTTTGCTGCTCAGTTCTGCCTGTGCCACTGGTAGCTTACAAGCTGAAGTGCTCTGTGGGGACAAGATAGGAAATTGATTTAAAAAGAACAAAATGGAAAGGGCAAGTCTCTGTACATGACCAATGTGAACATTTCTATGGTAACTCATTGTAGGGCTTGGAATTGATTATAAAGGGGATGGGTGAAACATGTGAAGAACATAATTCTCTAATCAATCATAAAGTCCACAGTTAAAGAAGATGAATATTGAAACTATACTCCTGGGTTGCAACAGGTATGGTCTCAAGCAATACCATGTCTGGAAGTCCCTGCAGATTGTTTCTGTAATCACACAGCTGTTCCAGTGGTGGTTCTTCAGTGGAAACTAGAGAGGTGGTTTCCTTATGACTTCAAAGATTCCCTAAGAGTAAAAAGAAAGAAGCTTAATGGAAACAAGTTTAAATATGAATTATTCAGTAAGACAAACTGGGACATTGAGCATGGGGCATGTGCCCATTTATTTCAGACATATCAGATGTTCTTTGACTCTTGGTTATAATTTATTAAGAAAATAAACTATTACTTGTGAACAGATCAAAGTTTTGCCTAGTTTCACAGTGATCTTATAGCCTAATAGATTCTTCCTGTTTGCAGGTTGTTTTCTAAGGAAACAAAGAATATTTTCTTTTGATCTCCACCTGTTTCCTTCTCTTCCATTTTAGTGTGTGACGTTTCCTTCCCACATTGATACTATTGTTTCCACATTGTTTTTTTTCTGAGTTTTCCACTCTCTAAAGAAATGCAGGGTGCCAGAAAGAATGTATTGCAATTTTATTCTTGGGACAGATATGATTCTGATCAAGTCCAGCCTGACATAGAGCTTTGATTTTCCAGGTAGTCTGCCAAAAGAGTGAACGACGATTTAGAGGAATCACATGGTTTACATATATATGATCATTTCACCTACCACTGAAATGCAGCTATCTGTAATGTGGAAGTCGGTAACTTTACAATGGGCAGACAGTGACACTAGTGCATTACAGAAAGGGAAGAATACTTTAACCAACTGAAATGATCAGAGAGATTTTTATGTAAGCAGAATATAAATTATCAAGCTGCAACTGGACAGGTTACCAGGGCTAATATCTCTACTCTTGTGAAAAATGGCATGAAATATCTAATGACACAAGTGATAAAAACCTTGATGTCTCATCCAAAGTATGACATTTCCAGTCACACTGTGCACCATTCATCTTACTGGGATATCTTTTCAGCACTGCTTTAGGAGGCAGAGTGCAGACTATTGAGTCTCCAACACTTTCCTGTAGCAGGTGTTTCCTGTGGTCTCCAATATATTCACTGGCTAGGTTCAACCCATTTTTGTTTGTGAGATCAGACAGGATCACAGCCAGATGTGCTGCAGGTATATTACAAAGAAGGAAAATAACTTGGGTGATTTGTATATTCCCCCTCCCAGTGTGGGATTGTTCCCTATAATCGCCAAGGCTTTGTCTGATCTAGTTTTAAATTATGCTGGGGATGAGGCTTCCAGCACTTTCCTACTAAAATGGATGATTGAAATGAAACACTTTTCAGAGTATCTGCTGTACCTCTCTGAGAGCTGCAGTTAGGGTCACAATATCTATTATTTTAAATAATGTTTGAATTAACTTATTGTTAACTAACATCATTCTTGGAAATCTTACTACTATTGCTTATGTTGCTGAATGAATTTGTACAGTGTAAAACATTTATAAAGGGCCTAAATTTATACCAGGGATTTAGATATCTGTTGGATTAACACCACCTCTGGAGAATATTTTAAGTATCTACATTGTAAAGGTTTAAATGGAGGAGTGGGCTATTTGAAAAAACCCAGCTTACTCAAGCAAGGAAAATGTAACTTTTCTGAAAGCAGAGATGTGTGTCTTGTATGGAAAATCTTCAGAGAATCAAGAGATATTATATGCCCTCAAGCTAGGTCTGAGATTTTCTAAGAGTGTTGTCACAAAGTTATATGTTTGAGCTATATATGAATTAGGGAACTATTTGGAGGATATAGAAAGACATCTTATTAGCAAGAGGAATTATGACGTCAGACTTTGAACTTTTAAATGCTTGAATGAAGTTTCTGTTGAAGTCCTAAAGGACCAGTATTGGAACTGTGGCTGCTTGTTATGAAATGATGCAGATGATGGTATTGCACGGTTGTACTGGAGTTGTAAATAAGTAGTCAGGAATGGTTCAGTCAAAGATAAAAAGCCTGAGGACCTATTAGCCAAATTCTGCCTTAAAGCACATGGGTGCAATTATGATTTACTTTAGTGGGAGTTGTAAACACACATCTGAAGGCAGAATTTGGCCCATTACAGACATAGTCACATGTAAATGCGGTTTGGTGTTAATGAACATAGAGTAAGAACAAAGGAAGAGATATTTACCAGACAGAAAGGTGTCTCTGCCACAATGCCTAGCAGAGCATGAGTGAGACTGGAAATAAAAATCTCTAAATGCATTAGCTCAATGCATGAAAAGATGCATTTATTCTAGTTTTATTAGGCTCTCGTTAGAACTCAAATTAGTTTTGGCATATGTGGGAAAGAAAAGTATTGTTCATGAAGGAGGTGCAACAAACAGCAATTAAAATAATACAGAGGTTTTAAAATTTCTCAAGAAATGTGGCCTTGTTCATACTGGAAAAGAGGAGCCTTTGATATGACCTACCAGAAGTTTATGCTGTTTCCTAGGGGATGGTGAAGCTGTGCACACACAAAGGTATATTGTCCTATTATTTTGGGAAAAAATCACAGAATAAATCATCCTGATATTTCTACAATAATCATAGATTTGTTCCTATTTGTGCCTTTCATTGTAAGAGTGCCTGCCATGAGAGTGAGGCTTAGTACACACTTACCGGGACATTTGGTGGCAGTGGCTTGCGTAACTCCTGTTGACTTCCTAACTTCCCTTTAGTGCACCATCTCCATGGTGCTACACCAATGGGAAATGCGTTCCCGTTGGCACAGCACTATGCCTTTTGAGGAGGTGGTTTAATTGAATCGATTTCTGGATTGATTGAGCAGGTCTTCACTGCCACTCAATCAATCCAGAAAGATTGATCTGGCGGTGGCGAATTTGCCACCGTCAGTGTGTACATATCCTGAAGCTACGTGGAGTAACAAAAGCTGTGGGGATGATAGAGACAGTGACTTTCCTTTTGTTTTAATGATTCATCTTCTCAGATGATGATTCGATGTGCAACAGTTTAGTCCTACACTAATTTCTTAAAATACAAGGGAAAATGCCATGTTTGTCTGTCTATTTTTTCCTTACAATGCTTCTTATTCAAGGGTATTTAATATTTATATCTCTCTGACTCAAGGGGTTTTATATTGATTGAAAGTGACTAGCACATCAGAGTATTCTTTTGTACCTAACAGCATGTGTTCCTAAAATCTTACTTGTTATGAATATGAATGGCATGATTTGTTATGGGTGCTGGTTTCTTTTAAATTCTTTTTAGTTACAGGAAAGCAGGAAAATTTCTTAAAAGCAACTTTAATTATTCCTTTTTTTAAATATAATTTGTAATAGGCAGATAGGTTAGGGATTGATGGGATAGCATCTATTAAGGGATTTTATTAGAGACTGTATAGATAGGTATTGTTGAGAAATAAGGAATTGTTGAAACAATGGGAAGTTCAAGGTTATGAATGAAAGAGTTTGGCTTATGACCTATTGTTTGATACTTCAGGGAAAGACAGCAGCATCCTCAACTTGTTAATATATATATGAATTTTATTCTGAATGAAAATATGCTCACCCTTTATTCTAACCACCTAACAAAAATAATGTATGTGAAGTTGCAAGAGATGTGAAGCAACATATTTACTTAGGAAAAACAGAGTTTCATTCTGCATTTTGTAAAATCAGCTCTTTCTACAACTGATACCTTTTATATCAAGGATTGTCCTGGAACAATATGTGTAGCTTTATTGACTCTTAGATGCAGAGATGACACACACATATGATTTCTAATAGCATGAATGGCACGGCTATAACAGGTGCCTTCACTTGTTGATGTCATTGGCCACATACTTTACTCTCTCTTTGAGGTATCTGTGGTTTGTCTGATGACTTTTTGGTGCATCAGTGATGTCTAGCCCCATCATTATTAAAACAATACCATCAAAAACTGCAGTGAAAAAGTCATATCAAGAACCAAGGGTTACTTCTTTTTTGGTTTTCCTTTATGTTGAGCTCTTATCTCCCCTATATTTGGAGATGCTGCTCCATTATTGCCAAGGGTGGTTTCTACTGAAAAAAATCAATTGTCTTTTAGCTGATAATGTGGCTATCTTAATTTTACAGAGATCATGATTTCAGCAGTATGCTTAATAATTGAGACATATAATAAATGGAAATAATGGTCATAGTGACAGTTTAATATCATCGTACGTAATGGATGTTGCCATTAAAAGAACATATACTGCATTAAACATACTAATTGATTTGTTTGAGTATGTAAGTATGAGCAAACGAGAGTAAACAATATGTTCTGCCTTTTCATATCTGATTTTTTGTAAAGAAATCTTTTACGTTGTAACAAACAAAAATGGGTCAAGCTAATTACAATATTGGAGCATTAAAAATATATGGAGAAGGAAGAATACAGAACCTTCCTAGGAATTATTTCTGTAGGGCTAGAATTTGTTTAAAAAATATATTTGCCTCTCTGATTTCCAAATCTACATTCCCTGAAATTCACTTTTTAAAATTAATGGGCAAAAGCATTTTTCTGTATGTTCTGAAGATCATTGTGGCGGGGCGCCTACCCCACACAGGTCAAGAGGGGGTTAAGGAGGGCTGGGCGAGGAGCAGCCAATGGACAGGAGCAGCGGGGCATCCAGTCAGGACCCAGGAGTCCAGTATAAAAAGGGGAGTAGCAAGCAAAGCAAGGCAGTCACTCCCAAGAGCTCAGGGAGGGAAGGCTGGCTGCCCGGAAGGTTGAGGGAGATCAGCATCCTGAGTGGGGAAGTGGCTGGTGGTTTGGCGAGAGTGGAAGGCCCTGATACAAGGGCAGAGGAGGTAATGAAGCCCTGATACAAGGGAGCAGGTACTGGGGCTATGGGAAAGTCACCCAGGGAAGGCTATATAGAATTTAGAGGGAAGTCTGCCGGGCACACCCTGTCTCCCCTAGGCCGCCAATGGAGCTGCAGTGGACTATAGCGGCCACTCAAACAAGTGGTGGAAAAAGGACTGCAGAATTCCCCCCCAGAAGGAGGGGTGGGAACACGGACTGTGGCGTGGCCCGAGGGCCGAGCCTTGAAGATGGCAAAGAGCCCTGACGACGGCAGGACGGGGAGAGTGATGGAGCACAGGCCACAGACAGGAGCACTGCCATGAGCTAATTCCCAGAACACCAGCAGGAGGTGCCTGTCTGGCGGTGAGTGGCTGAGAGTCCATCACAGACATAGATAGGCTTCATAGGCTCTGTGTGAAGATTAAAAAAAGAACATCCCTTGTTTTATTCTAAGGGGACTGTGATAGGGAGTGTACCCCACAGAAGCCCTGAAAGGGCTCATGTGGGTCTGAGAGGTCAATTAACATACCTGGCAACACCTGCAAGACAGAAAAAGCCATGGGTGGTGACTATAAAGCCAGGAAGATTATAGTAGAAAGAGATGGCAGGGAGAGAATCTGCAGTCACTCACTGGGGGGATAGAAGAAGTAAGAAGCTATCCAGGGAGGCAGTAAGGAGTCTGAGGGAGTAGACCTTGACTGCCGAATACAGGGTCCCTGGACTGGGACTTAGAGTAGAGGGAGGACCTGGGCTTCCCCACCAGCCACTGAGGAAGATGGGGTAAACCCCCCCTAGAATAAGGGGTGTAAGGGTTATGGAGCCCAGAGACAAATGGAAGACATGTAAGGCCATTCAACTGTAGCGTGGTTGGACTCCTGGAAGGGCTGGACTAAAATGTGACCTGGCTGGAGGGGCAAGTTGCAGGAAGAAAGACCACTGCAGTGAGTGAGCAACCTCAGCAGGGGGGCTCCATAGGGGCACAACAGCTATGCTACACCTGGTCAAAAGGAGGTGCTCCTGTGGTGAGTGAACTGCTTTACAGGGGCATTTTGCATTTTAGTAGAACACAAGAACGTTACTGCTTTTCATAACTTGAATGAAAACAACTCCACATTCAGAAGGGATGAAAAAGCATCAGATGAAAAATGAGAGAAACTCAAAATACAAGTACATTTTCTAAACATACATAAATGAGGTTTCTAGGTCCGTAAAAGTTTTGAATCTCCTGATGTGCAGTTCCTTAATTCTGATTAGTTGTTTTTTTTTTACTGTAGAAATGTAATGGACCATTAGAATGAAACTAGCATAGGGCCAAATTCTGCCCTCAGTCTCCCTGGAGTAAATTTGCAATAACTCCATTGAAATCACTCTGGATTGACACCAGTGTACATGAAACTTTGGCTCAGAGTTCCTACTGTTAACATTTTCAGATGTCTATTAGTAATTGGAACTGTTTCCAATTGTAATTGTTTCAGATCCATAGTAGAAATCTACAAAAGCTTATTGTTAAAATCATGACACTTTTAAAAAGTCCACTATGTGCTGGCTTTCTCAGAATTCTTCTGAGTCTAATTCTTCTCTTTCCAGTCAGTAAGCATATTTAATTTTATGCAATGTATGTGATCATAGAATAATTTTATTGAAAGAATGCACTTTAAAGGGGCTATTTCTCCTCTTTTACATGAATGTATTTAAGTGGAGAATTTGGCCCTATGTACTGCTATTACAGTGGCACTTGATATAGATTAGTTAAAGATCTGTCAGGGCTTCAGTCAGAAATCCGTATTTCCAGGTAAATTTAGTTTAATTTGGCCATAATTACAGCCTCCAGGCTGAAACTTGGACTATTGGGTCTCAGATAGTCTTGTGAATACTCCTTCACGCTTGTTTCACTCTACCATATTAAAAAAAAAACACTAGATTTTTTTACTCAAATAGCTGCTATGGCTATTGTTGAGCCATATCTTCATCATCCAGAGGTTGAGTGGCTGCACTGAAAACAGAATGTGGCTCATAATCTGAGAGCACTGAGATAAATAAGTTATATCTCCAACTCCAGCTATATCATTGTAGCCTGTACATGATCCAAAATATACCGTATTTGTAATTTACAAAAATAGACAGGTGACTGGATTCACTCTTAACACTTCTGAATTGTAGTATAAGTTTGCCTAGTGTACTCATTTCAACTTAAATCTTTTCTACCATTCAGGTGGATGCCATCTAGTTAGAAACAAGGCAGTGCATCATATTGTGGATGAATGTCTGCTAACGATAAGAGTGAGGTAGGCCTAAATGTCTCCTAAAGGTACAGTGAGATAAGGAAAGTAAGCTGGTCAAGAGTAGACACTAGTATGTAACATCTCAGTGCTGTTATGGTGATTTAATAATCTCTCTGAAATCTTCTTTACAGGTGAAATTCACTAAAGGAATGATAATTTTCAATGACCATTTGTAACACTATACAGGAAGCAATGAAGTTAGCAAGACCTGCTTAAAAGTTGAATGAACAACCTTATGTCTTAGTTAATGTAATCTTCAGAGTTACTGTTTCCCAAGGGGACAAATGTTAATTGGGCAACCTATGCAGTGATATATAAACCCCATACGTTATCTCAGAAGAGCACAAACATTTAGTTTTATCTAAAGGTTAGACAGAAACATTTCAATGTGGAGAAGAAATCTGAGACAATGGGGCAGCAGCACTAAGATTTTCAGGTGAGTTGTATTAAAAACAAGGCAAGTCATAATCATAGAACTCTGGAGACCATCAGAGGCTACTTATCAAAACAAGTTGTTCTTTTTGGTTAAATAACTCACCCAGGTTGCTGTTTCCTTCGATGCAGCGTAATGTGGATGGTGCGCACAGGAGACGCCGCAAAGTTGACGGGAGATACGCAAGTGATTTACGTCACTTGCATATCTCCCGTCGACTGCCGCCAAATCCTGAAGGTAAGTGTAGCCTTAGAAATGGCTCCTATAAAGAAAGTTTGCTGATTATGTGCACTAATATGTTTAATTATACTTAGAAAATAACTAAAATGGCTAGTAAACATCTAAGGACACCAGAGAGTAGGGAAGGGAGATTCTTGATACCAGATGAAATATTTACCAATTTAGAGAATCTGATCACAGAAAAGTAAGATGTATACATAGTAAGTCTTCCTCTCGATTTGGGTTAGGGGAGGAAGGGTTAAGGGAAAAGATCACTAGAGAATTTCGCACTTTGGAACATTTCTTGGGTAATTTTCACTCAAGCATTAAAATAAATTTGCTGTATGAGTTCACAGGAGGCTCCAGGGGAAAAGGTAGCAGAAATTCTGCTGATGTTTGAGAAAAGTCTCAGCTACCCTGTTTTTCCAGAAGAGGATTCACTGCTTAGTGAGCTGGTTCTCAAATTAATATGTTAGGCTCTTATCTGGCAAAATAAATAGCCTATCAATTACTTTTAGAGTTGTTTTCAAGATCCCTGGGTAGGAAACAGCAGTTAGTAACCACATCTCTCTTGCTATCTCTGCTCACCCAGCAGAAAGAAGAGGGCAAGTTTGCTCAAATGACACTGCCTGAGAGACTCACCTCATCAGGAGATCCTTTTCCTAATGAAAGGAAAGCAACGACATCCACTGCAACCTAGCAACTGGCCTCTGCACATAACGAGAGCCACCAACCTTTAAAAAAATGACTCATACCCAATGAAGCACTCATTGCATCTCTCTGTCCATCTGTCCTTCCACAGTAAAGATTTCATTTTTTAAACAGTGCGATTCAATAGCAACAGTTATTGTGTTTTAGAGGATATTAGTCTAAATTATGGAAATTAGCTAGTCCTTTTTTTTTCTTCTTTTCCAGTCCATCTCTTCAACTTCCAGTGCAGAGTTTCTGGTTAATAATACTTCAGAAAATAGCTACCTCACCCACTGCAGGTTTTGGATGAGTCATAAACTTTTGGGCCTCTAGGTGAATAATTGATCCATTATGGAGAAATAGCCATAAGGCTGGATTCTGCTTTCCATTACACTAGGGTAAAGCTGGAGTAACTATTAAAGTCAGTGACCCTTAGCCTCCTTGAAAGTGTAAAAGGTGTCTTAAAGTGCGAGAACAGAGTCAAAGGGCCTTTGTGTAACTGAGTATCAGGCCTGAAGGAGTCAGTCCAGATTTAAAACAGTATAATGGCAATCAGCATCTGGCCCATAATTTCTACATTTGTCAGATAATATAGAAGGCAAGACAATTCTCATGTGACACAGAACGAGTAACAAAGGGATTTAGACAGTGCTTTGTCAGGAGGAAAATTCTGGGAACCTGTTGTGCGTACATATTCAGTACTTGGAACTCACTTCGCTATTTTAGCTGTGGTGATTCGCGGTGATTGGTCAGATACGGTACATATGACTGCCTCTGTGCCCTGAATGCCTGAGTGTACAAGTTCTTCTGGAATTAATTCATTTGCATGTGTGCCTTTAAAATTTGTTTCCTTTGGATAGTACTGTACACAACTTTGAAATTCACTTTCTGGGAATGTTTGTGGGAATGAACGGTCATGGAAAGTGAAGACAAGCTGTATAAGCAAGGCATCTAGCAGGATATCAGCTTGTCCCACTGGGTGCTGGGCCAGGGGGAAGACTGGAAGTTCACCCGTGAACCTGCAGGAGGAGATAGGGACTGGCTGGACAAGGAGACTAGCACTGGATGAGAAGCCTATGAAGGAGCGAGAATGGGACTGTGACCAGGGGCAAAGGATGGTGAAAGAGACAGGACTGGGACGGGGCTAGTTAGAGGGAATGAGGCAAAAGGGGTCAAGGTTAGAGGAAATGTACAAAAAGTCTGTGTTCACCAGAGCAGGGGTTCTCAACCATTTTCTTTCTGGGGCCCCGTTCCCTCCCATCCCCACATGCTAGGAAAACTCTAGGGCCTAGCAGGGAATGGGGGGCTCAGGAGTCTGGGCTTCAGCCACTGGGCAGTGTGGGCTCAGGCGCTGGAGCTCGTGGCGCTGGGTGGGAGTGGGGCCCTCCATAAACATAATTTGACTTCTGTTTGGGAGGGTGGGGGGGCTGGCAGGGCTCAGGCTAGCTCCACACAGTGGGGTCAGGGAGGGAGCATCACCTCAGCAGGCCACCCAGCCCATCTGGGTTGGGGGCTGGGGAGAATGCAACCAGAAATTGTAACTCACGGGGGACGGGGGGGTTGAAAAGCACTCAGTTTTCACTCAGTGAGGGGTCGCTCGGGGTGCAGACGGGGTAGCTAGGGGCCGTGTGCAGTGAGGGGGTCGCTCGGGGTGCAG